>OZ037775.1:63608216-63900716 GCA_964035525.1 Porites cylindrica
TGGCACTGTTCAGGCCGGCCCTGGCAGCTTACAAATACTGGTAGTTGGCGACTTCTAAACACATCCTCTTCATCAGTTCTAGAGAGGATATTTACTGTCATTAAAAAGCAACCTGCCTCTTCCATATCTGGGAAGATGGAGCCATAATGCTTCATTCGTAGGGAAACAAATGTTTCCCCAATTCGTCGGTAAATGGCCAAAGTTTCCTCGGAAAATTTCGAATTATTACTCTCTCTGAGAGCGATACAAACGCATTTCATTAAACAGTGTAACTCTACATCAATGAAATCTTCGAATCCGTCATCAAGATAAGGAATACAGTTATTCACATAGCCATCTAATATACAACTGTATATATGAGGACATCTGTATTCTAAAATCTCTAGCAATACGTCTTTCATGACTTCGTGGTTTAATTCACAACAATATGACAGAGGAGAGTGCATCCCACATCCAATATCATCTGACCAGGGAGGTAGCGTCATAGAGATGTCTCGCATTTCTTTGGCGTATATTTTACTTTCCTTTAACTTGCCGCTGTCGTAAAGTATCATGCCGGCATACTGAAGCATCCGCAGCAACTTTGGGTCATCCGAAGAATAAATTTTCTTTGCTAATTCTACGGCTTTCATGGCACGATGGCTGGTTTTTCTGATCATCCCAAAATTTTCTACAACCGCAATGCGCATTTGTAGCTCTGCAGTATTAGCAGCGCTTATTGGTAAGTTTAAACTCTCAAGGTCCAACAAAGCATTGTAGCATTTCTTTACCTCTCCTTCAACAAAGAAAAAACTTGCCATTTGATAGAGAACTTGGAACTTGATGTTGGCTTCTATAACAACACCCGATTTCTCAAACTCAAACAACTTTTGCATAACATTATCCATTAATTTCTTTCCTTCGTCTTGGCCTTGAGTGTTGCATTTGATGCTACTTACGTTGGTCATCTCAAAGAGGAGCTCGCTCGGATCACTGTCACCGAAAACCATTCTAAAGAGTTGCAAGAAGAAGTCCGAGAGTTCTGCATTTAACAAATACAGAGACCTCCGTGTCCTAGTTAGATCATGTACAAGTTTGCATAAGTCATAGGTGTCGACGTTAAAAAGATCACTGGTGTCATCCTCATTTGTCTCGTTCATTTCCTCTTTCATATAACTTGTCAACTTGAGAAAGTGCAGCAAAAGAGAGAAAATAATAAGCTGGTCCTCCAAATCCATTTCGTAAAGGTCGCCTGACCTGAAATTCTCGTATACAGAAAACTGTAAAAACGCAAAGCGAAGAACGCGAACGCATTCCACCAATGTCTTTATCCTTTCTGATTTCGTAAGACTGTCTCTAACAACTTGTTGGACAAGCTTGTGGACACGGAACAGTTTGCACTGGTGGTTTACCGAGAAAAGAGAGTAGCTTGATAGTATCTTGAGGATGTCACCAATATCTGAATAAGAGAATGAACATTCTCTCAGTTCCTCTTGATTACATTCAGGGGATCCACGATTGATGACATTGAAAGGAATATATTCAGATTCAAAAAAAGCAGAAATACGCATAATCTTTGCAGCGGCAGGTGACCTTTCTTTAACATATTCGAAGTTCATCACCCAGGTTGTGTGAGTTGACAACCTATGTTGTGCTTCCAGACTTAGAGCCGTGGCATGTTGTTGTTTTAAAAGACGAAGCTTAACTTCTTTATATGTGTTCAGGTAATCTTTAAAATTAAGTGGAAGAGGGCTGGAAGATATGTACGCTGCCGCTTGTTCGAGAGCTAGCGGTAGGGATCCCAGTTCTTTCGCCAAACAAATAGCTTCTGGGTCAAGATCGTTCCCTCCGAGACCTGTCCGTTGCATTAGAAATAATGCACCTTCTTCTTCACTGAAGCAGTGTAACTTCAAACAATCATCACTTGAAATCTTCAAAAACGTTCTACTCTGTGTTGCATTTGCTCTGGTTGTAACAAGTATGTTACCATGCCTTCTTGGGAGGTGCGTTCTTTGCAACATCCCTTTGCATATCTTCTTAACGCCTGCTGGACAGGTTGGATCATGTAATTCATCGGCATTGTCTACCACAAGAAGCCATGGACGTTTCATTTTGGACAACCATGACAGGAATTTGTTCAAGATGTCCTCTATGTTGTCGGTTACTGAGGCGCTGATATTGACAAAAGAAAGTATTTCGACCACAGATTTCCGTACATTTTCATTACTTTCACCGTTGACCCAAAACACGCCCCCTGGGAAGCGATGCTTGTAACGCCAAGCAAATTCTATAGCCAGCGACGTTTTTCCACAGCCTCCAAGGCCGCATATTGTTTTAATACAAGTTGAGGTTCCGGGTTTCTTCTCAGGGTTCAGCAAAACAAGATTTCTTTCAAGCCATTCTAGTTCTGATTTGCGGCCGGTAAACTCTGTTAACCCAATCGGTGCCGTGCAAAGAATGCTATCGTCGTCATCGTCGTTGTCTCCCTTGTGTGGACCAACCTGGACTTTGTGTTTCAATGTTTCTATTTCTTCTTTAACCTCCATGACGTCTTCTTGTAATCTTGAGATCTTGCTTTTGTTTGTAGAGACATTCTTGGCTACTTTCTGTACTTCACAATACAAGTTTTTGAGGTTGCTTTCTAACTGGGGCAAGATCAGTCCAACTTCGTTTAGTTCCAGAACAACCTTCTGTATACCATTCGACAATTCATCTAAGTCATCACAAATAACCTCAATTGTGTTTCTGAGATCATCTCTTTGGTTTAGGAACTTGTTGAAGGCAGCAACGTCAAGCAATATCGTGGATACATATTCAGACAAGTTTCTTGACTCTTCTTCCATTTGCTGCTTTAGTGTAGTGATGTCAGATTTGTTCGCATTACTTTGTTCTTGGACCTGAGATAAATGTCGAAGTGTATATGCCAAGTCTTCTTGGCACTTTCTCAGATCGGCCTCCAGACATTGCCGCAACAAGTGAAGAGCTTCAACCTCAGACTCTCTGACGTTAATCAGACCTTGACGGGACAAATCTTGTAAATCATTAGACGCTTTTCGGGCTGATGGTTCAGAGTTAAACACTGGGTCACCAAGCAGATTATTGAGATGACTCAATATAGTTGGAACATCGACATCACAAATTTCTTGTTTTGCAGCATGCGCCCAACGATTTCTGCATTCATCTCTTGCTGAATTCAAAAGAGTTCGACTCAGAGGGGGATTGATAAAAGTACACCATTCTAACAAATTCAAGAGACCACCGATGTCGGTTCCATCTGCGTCGATGACATCCTTTGCTCGGCTTCCAAGAGTTGGCATATATACTTTAGCTATCTCCCATGCCCCAGTCGGAGATCCCCACTGTGTTCGATCACTGTTGTCCCAGCAAATCTTTGGTCTCCCGGACTTGTGGTGACGTTTCAGTTCCTTTTCCCAGGTGACGCAAGTGGCGCACTTTGGTGCTGAATGTGCGCATGCGCAAGATGGAAGTGACTGAAGCGGAGGACTGGAAATAAGGGATTGGTACCAAGTTTCCATTTTGTTTTGAATTGTTGGTACTATTCCTTTTTTGGCAATGTTAAGAGCACAACCAACCATCACCCAGTTTTTGTGTTCTTTCTTATCAAGCTCTGCCACCCAACCGCCAGATGCCATTATGATACTGATTTCACGATAATCGAAGAAACAGTACGTCTTAGACCCAAATCGAAAGGATGGAACAGCGCTTTAAGCTATGCGCCTAGTTCTCGTTACCTTGCTAATTAGAGATATGTCCGTTTTCAGGCCCTTTGTGGTATTTCTTAACGAAGGATCTGAAAGGGAAAGACCAAAAATCTCAGTTACCTTAAATGCCCTAACGTTCCCTAAAATAGCAGCAACAGGGATTTTATTACAAACTCAAAAATAAATATTTGCCACAGGCTTATTTAGGGGCAAACGAACAGACATGAGATACCAACGAGGTTGGCCCTTAAAAAGACAAAAAAATAATAACAAGATGACCTGCGTGGCAGGGGCAAAAGGGAGAAGAGGGGGGGGGGGAGGGGGAGGGGGAGAAAAGCGCGATAAGATGATAAAGAAGACATTGTTACAAGAACTCACAGTTAAAACGATTTACGGGAGGTGGGGCAGACAGTTTTCCAGATGTCAATTCTAGTGACATCGAAATTAGGTAAAAATTTTAAGAAGATAAGACTTTTAAAATTGTTTTTTATAAAAATTCAAAAGTAGGGGTAAAATATAAATTAAAATTGATAAGCAATATGCCTTAGTACTCATGTCAGTAAGATATAGCAAATAAACACAAAAATTAAAATTAGGCACACCTTACAGCGAGTTAAAAGGATAAAGATTAAAAGGGCATTTTATGGATCTTTTCATTGTAAGTAGGAGAAGGGAGCTGATTTATGCGAGGTCAACACATGAGTACAAATGCTGTTATCTTTCCATGTCAAATGCAAAAAAACACTGGATAGGGAAAATAACTGCCATTCTATGGGTACTTATTGCCCAGCACTGATAGCAGCTTCCCACAGCTTTCATACACACGATGGCTCGCGCAAGGAGTCACATCCTTATTTGGAATCTGTTAGTAACCAGAAAGGTGATACAAATTACTGAAAAGGTAGTTCCCTTGGTCCTTCCTAAAAGTGAGTTTTTGGAATAAAACTGTCACTCCCTACAATTTCCTGCTCAGTATCATGCACTGTTTGATCAAGGTATTTAAACCTTTAGACCCTAAAATCAAAAGTTAAATTCTCACTTTCTGTCTCTATATGTTGCCTATAGCAGTAGTGGAGAGAAGCTGTTAAAGTATCAATTGAATTCATCTTATGTAATCATGTCCTTAATTCGCATAACCACGCTGTTTTATACAGCATAAATATTACAAAGAGAAAACAAATGCTGATCATTCATAGGGATTAAAAGGGTTAAGAAATAAGCAATGTTGGTTGACATGCATTGTTTGGCTGGTTCATTTCAATTTGTAAGGCTTGATTTTCTTGAGAGCTTCTGCTATAGCCCAATTATTATGACATTGACAATTATTTGTTACTTAGGTTGACAGTTTTCGACACAGGCAAAATACACCCTTAATGGCAGTTATCACAAACTCCTCTGTAGGGCATTTCCACTTTGCCTTTGGGGTGAGCTGATCAATTAATATCCTGAGAATTTCGCTGCCTTTAGGATGGAGGGTCCTAGGTCTCTCTTTTCCCCGTATGAAATGGGGTAATGAAAGACCCTGAGAATAAGGTTGCATTTAGGATAGGGATTCCTAGGTTTCTCTTCTTCCCCTCAGGAGTAGGGTAATGAAAAAGAGGCTGTTTTCAGGATGGGGAATCCGGGATCTGTCTTCGTTCGTTTCTGGGTATGGTAATGATTGTCCATGAGTATGAGGCTGTATTTAGGATAGGCAGACTGGTCTCTACTTTTATCCTCTAGGGTAGTAGACTGTGAGCAGTCTCTTATTTTCTTCAAAGTCACTGAAGTAGTACATGCGAGCTGCAAGAAACGAGGTGTTTTATTAGCGTCTACGCGCTCACTCCACCTGTGAAATCGGCGACATTAACTGACTCTAACATGAGGCTGGATTTAGGATAGGGGGTGTCCAGAGTTTCTTTTTTTTCACCTCTGGGGTAGGGTAATGAAAGACCTAGATAATTAAGCTGCATTTACGATAGGGAGTCCTGGGTCCTGGTAATAAAAGGATAGGGAGTCTGAGGTCTCTCCATTTCCCCTCTTGGGTGGATTAACGAAAGACCCTGGGATGATGATTTAGGATAGGGATTAAGTGATCTCTCCTCTTCAACTCTGGGTGGGGTAGTATAACACCATGAGAGTGATGCTGCATTTAGGATAAGGATGCCCGAGTCTTCCTTCTTACCCTATGGGGTGGGATAATGATAGACTCTCAGAGCAACGCTGGATTTAGGATAGGGAGTATCCAGGGTCTCTCTTCTTCCCTTCTGGGGTGGGATAATGAAGGAGCCTTACAATCAGGCTGCATTTAGGAGGATAGAGAGTCCTGGGCCTCTCTAATCTTCCCCTTTAAGGAGGGAATGAAAGATTCTGGGGAATGAGGCTGAGAGGTTGGCCTTTTTTAACTCTTTAAGCCCCAATATCCACATTCCAATTCTCTAAACTGATCTCTATACATTTCCTTAAAGAAGTAGTTGAGAGAATTTGATAAAAGATCAAAGCATTTTCTCTTAAGTGATCATTTCATTTATTTTCATAACCTTATCTCTTGACAAGGTATGGATATTGTTGGGAGAAAAGTGATGTTGATTTCGGTACCAGGCTTCCATTTCTTTTTGGATTTTGGGTGAAATTCCATTTTTGGCAATGTTCAGAGCGCATCAAACCAAAACCCAGTTTTTGTGATCTTTCTTGTCAAGATCTGCCACCCAACCTCCGGTCGCCATTATCTTGCCTTCTAATCAAGGCTGAAAATCTAAGAAGGGCAGTTAATATGTAGAGTGCAGTTAAATCTGAGACTTCTCTGTTTCTGCACCATAAATAGATACTTTACTTCTTGCATATAACCAATTTTTAAAAATTCGTGTCCAAATATAAATTTCACACCGTTTCTTCATGTCAAAAATTCAAAGAATCCCCCTTAGCATGTACACTCTTCGTAGCTTTGACAACAAAGCTAAGCAGCAGAAGAAAAATTCTAGTTTTTTAACCCTTAAAGCCGCAATATCCACACACAAATTCTCCAACCTGATCTCTATAAATGTCCATAGAGAATAAGTTGAGAGAATTTGTTTGAAGATCAAATCATTTTCTCTTAGTTTATTATTTCATAAATTCTAACAACCTTTTCTCTTGACTGTGTATAGATACTGTAAGGAGAAAATTGATGTTTGTCACTTTTGGGACTTAAAGGGTTAATAGACATTTGTACAAATAATTTAGTATTTAAACTCAACTTTTAAACTCAATGTTGTACTAGTTAACCAGTATTGAGATTAAATCCTGTTTTATCCTTGGTTAAAACAAAGAAAATAACCTTGGGAAAAGAACAGAGGAAATTTACTAGTTCTCACCCTAAGGTATCAAAATATGCTAAACTCTTCAAAACTCTGAATAATTTCGTGATTATTAAGCGTGACTCTCTCTACTGAATTTTGCTTCCAGAGCGTAGTTATTACACCGGATCATGAACAACATTGTGTGTGTGACATACTTCACAAAGTATGGCCAAAACCGAAAAATGAGAGTCTTGATAACACAACAGCTGTTTACCGAGACCGGAGAAAAGTGAAATCTTAATCGATTAACAAATGCAAATTTCATATTTCAGCTTTGCCTTCCATTTCCCATCGAATGTTAAATTTTTTGGTTTTGAGGGTAAAACTCTCAGAAATTGAAGTAAACCTTAAAATCACTGTTCACAAAAATCGACGAATTCAGGTGAAAAACATTCATGCGTCTGTGCTATGTCATAGTTAGTACGCCCTGGCTCCAAAGAATAAATCAAACGTTTCCGCGAAGCAGTAACGCGGCTGCTTTAACTACTCAGACGGACACACTACCTATTTCGCGACATTTCGATATATAGTTTAAAGTAGGATTTCTTATCTTAGGTCTTACCTTACTTGATCATAGACTTGCTGCACTTGGTGGAGATAATGCAGACTGAAATGATGGCTTCCCTTGCAGCAAATCTATAACTCTATCGAAATCGAAAGCGGAAATGATAAAGCTGATTTAAGGTACACGCGTTGTTGACCAAGCGTGAGGCCGATATAGATAGCTATTGGCCAAGTCTTATTTGCGTTTTGTTATTGAAATACAGACGGTACAGAGCGAGCAATACCGAGAGGGAAGATGCAGTCAAAATTCTCTACATAACAACATTGCGCTTCAAAAATCATCTTTCCATAAACAGCAATTAGAGACGAACGATGGACAAACAATGTAATCCCTGTATGTTGCACAGGTTACGAGCTTTGTTTTGTAAAACTATTCAGTATATGTGAACTTCGGGTTTCTGTTGTATTGATATACCCGTATTTTCTCGATTCAGTGTCAAGTTAACGCCATAGGTAAACACCATAGGTGGAGGCAAAAATAACGCGACCCGGTCTAGATTGAACTCCGCACCTAAACAGAAGAATGCAGCGTTGAAATTTTATAGTTTTGGATAGGTGGAGGATGGTAACACATGGAGGAGGTTTGATATAATAAATGCAGGGGTCAGCTAGTCTTCAAGGGAAAGTCGGCCTGAGTGATTTCAATTTCCGGGCAACAACTTTAGAACGAAAAACATTCTTCCATAGAGTAGTTGCATGTCTGCAGTCAAATGTCAGGGTAAGAATTTGTCACAGTACAGGAACGTTTTTAAAAAAGAAACCCGGGTCATTATTTCTACACTGACACATTGCGCTTTTTTCTCTTTTCGCAGCTGTTTTCTTTGAAAGGAGGCTACCCTACGGCTTCTACAAGTTCAAAACATAACATTCATCAAAAGTAAAAAACTCAAAAACCTTTAATATAGCGCTGTGCAGTTTTCGGGAAAAAACGAAATTGTTCACGGCTAGCTAGGGCCTCCTTGTTCTAGCCAATAATGTTCCTTGTTTTCTGTAATGTCAATGTAAATAATATCTACACATTTCTGAACTGCTTACTCTATTATGAAGGCTATTCAGTGAGAATCACTTTTATGTTAGCAATGCTCCTTATTATTAGGCATTGCCGCCAGAATCAAGGAAAACGTTTGGCGGTGACCTCAGCTGGAAAGTGTTCCCAGCCAAATCCTTCTACGTACAAGAAGAAGCGTTGTAAATACAGCCTCAACAACGTTTGTCTCAGATTGTTTGGAAACGATTTTGGAAACACCGACAACTTTTAGTTCGGATGGTTTGGAAACGATTCTTAATCATAACCTCTTGTTAAAATCTTCCCAGTAAAATGAGCCAGATGTTTCGGCGACTGTCTTTTTCCCCTCCTCGTTACATCACAGGTCACGTGGTCGGAGGCAACGACTAACTAAGCAGGTTTGATGGAGACAGGGGATGGGGGAGTTTCAGTTTGTCACACAAAAAACATTTCGAAGGATGGAAGCGTCAGGAAAATTAGTCTTCGATCACAAGGGGAATTATACGTTTCTCTTAGCAAATACTTAGCTAGTTAGCCGAAATAGATCTGTGTGGCGTTACGTTGGCCTACTAAGCAGCCCGTTTTTGGCTGTTTACCTGGCTAAACTGTTTTTACGACACGTAACTGTTTTGCGTTCAATTCTCTGTTTTAGTTCAGGGGGTTAGTTCACCTTGCACTCGCTGTCGACTTTGGAGGCGTCATACCCTGAGGGCAAGGCCAAAGATGTATCTTCTTCCTGACCAAAAAGACTTGTTGAACTCGTAGTCTCTAGTGATTCTGGCTCAACACCACAGTCTCCATGAAGTTCAACATTCTCGACAAAATGTTCCTTTCTAAAGTGAAAAGGTGCGCCGGTCTTGCACGAAGCAATTACTTTCCCTAGACCAACAACAACGATTGCTGGATTGATCTCAACGCTCTTTTCAAATAGGTACTCTCCTTCTTTCATTAAAACAATTTGATTTACTCCTTCAGGCTCCTCTATTTCTTCAAGAACATTGCGCAATTCATCTGAACTTTCAACAACATGGATCTGCAACGCTCCATAACGTTGAATGACTGATGAAATATCCCGACCAGAGCTCAAGTGGTTAAACACAGCAGCAGAAGGTAAGGCTTCGTGTTTCCTCCCCAACTCTGTCATAATCGCAGCTCTGTTAGAGTAGCCAAGTAACCAAGAAGGGTCAGCTCTGATAGTGGATTTGGTGTCTTCCAGACCAAGCTGTAGTAAAGATTCCCGCTCACACTTGTTGCTCTTTTGTTTCGCTGCTTTCAAGTAAGTCGAAGCCCTAGCTGTAAGAAGATGTGTGTTTTATGGACATGTGGCCAATACCTTGCTATACAGAGACAAGGCCTGGTCTAATTGTCCACGATCGAGGCACTTTTTAGCTTCCTCTTTGCTCATTCTGATGAACTCCGCGGAGGGTGTGAGTTCAATGTTGTCGATGTAAACGGTTTTATCCAGGAAAAGTGGAACATCTTTGGCGCAAGTCATTTCGACCTCACCAAGGCCAACTATCACTGCATTTGATGGAACCTTCAAAGGCTGCGTTAGCTCATATTTCCCACTGCGAACCACAATTACGAGACTGTTTTCAGTTATTTCTACGGCGCGCCCGAGATCTTCAGAAGTAGCTACTTCTTTTACAATGTAGCATCCAAAATGCTCGACAACAGCATGTATTTGGGTCCATCGTAGTGGAAACAGGCTTTCAGCAACTGCAGCTGCAGCAAGTGATGCACCTCTTTGCCCAAGTTCAGCAAGACAAACAGCCTTCCAGTAGTATCCCTTCACCCAAGAAGGATCTGCAGATATCGCGCTAATAGAGTCTTGGAAAGCACGTTGAAGAATTTTCTGTCGCTCTTTTAAAGGCTGACTATGTACTATTTGTTTAGACAGCTTGACTTGCGCAATGACTTTGTTAGTCAACAATTTTGCATCTCCTTGATTCAGTTTTAAGGCTTTGTTATAGAATTCGAGTGACCTCGAATAGTCACCTAAACTGAAAAATCCGTTACCAGCATCTCTGTAACGACTCGATTGGTTCACATTTGAATCTGCACAAGGTCCGCTTTGGCACTGTTCAGAAAATCTCTGGCGGTAAGCAACGAATACCGGTAACTGAGGACAAACAAATACATCCTTTTCATCAGTTCCTAGGAGCAACTTCATTCCACGTAAAAAGAAATATGCCTCTATCATATCTGGGAAGTTAGAGCCATAATAATTCAATCGAAGGGACACAAATATTTCAGCGATTCGTAGGTACATGGTCACCTTGTCTGCAGAAAGTTTCGGTTCACTCTCCGCGTTGAAAGGATTGTAAAGGCACCTCATTATGCTGCGAAGAAAAATAGCGACAAGTTCTTCGCTTCCGTCATCTACATAAGGAATGCAGTTATTAACATAGCCATCTTTAACACAACTGTATATATGGGGCCATCTGTTTTCTAAAAGCTCTAGTAAATGTGTTTCCATGGATACGTAGTTTAAACGAGATATAAAACTACAACAGTTCCCCGGTCCCTGCATCATATCATTAGACAAAAGAGGTAGCTTCATATAAATATCTCGCGTTTCTTTGGCACACATTTTAGCTTCCTTAAATTTTCCGGTGCTGGAGAGTATGATGATGGCAAACTCAAGTAACTGCAGAAACTTTGGGTTATCCCAGGGAATAACTCTTCTTGCAATCTCTAAAGAATTCATTACCCGTTTAAAAGCCAATTCGGCTTTTTCACCTTTGTTGCATTCCAACATCGCTATTCTCATTTGAAGTTCTGCAGTATTAGCTTTGCTTATTGGCAAGTCCAAACTTTCAAGCTCCAAGAAACCATTGTAGGATTTTTCCAACTCTCCTTCCAAAAAGAACAATTGAGCTTTATGAAAGAGAACATGGAATTTGACATCGGCTTCGATAACCACTCCAGATTTTTCAACATTTTTTGCATCGCACTGTCAATCAAATTCTCTCCTTCGTCAGTTCCTTTACCAGTGAAGCTGTTCTCTTTGATGATACTTGTGTCGACCATCACAGAGAGAAGCCAGTTCGGATCACTGTCACCGTATACCACTTTAAAAAGTTTCAAGTGAAAGTTTGATATTTCACTACTAATCAAAAAAAGTGAAAGTCTTTTTTTAGTGAGGTCGTATACAAATTTGCAAAGCTCAAAGGTGTCGACTGTCCAGAGTTCACCGTTGTTATTCTCTCTTGGCGCATTTATTTGCTCTTCCATATAACTCGTCAACTTGAGAAAATTTAGCAAAAGAGAGAAAACATTAAGTTGGTCTCCTACGTCCAATTCGTAGAGGTTGCCTAACTTAAAATTCTCGAATGCAGCAAATTGTAAAAACGCAAAGCGAAGAACGCGAACGCATTCCACCAATGTCTTTATCCCTTTTGATTCTGTAAGGCTTTCTCTGACTACTTCTTGAACAAGCTTGTGGACACGGAACAGTTTACATTGATGGTCTACAGTGAAAAGAGAGTAGCTTGATAGTATCTTCAGGATGTCACCAATATCTGAATAAGAAAACGAACTTTCTCTCAGTTCCTCCTGATTGAATTCAGGAGATCCAGGATTGATGACATTAATAGGAATAAATTCAGACTCAAAAAATGCTGAAATGCGCATAATCTTTGCAGCGGCAGGTGACCTTTCTTTGACATATTCGAAGTTCATCAGCCAGGTTGTGTGAATTGACAACCTATGTTGTGCTTCCAGGCTAAGAGCTGTGGCATGTTGCTGCTTTAAAAGACGAAGCTTTACTGATTTATATCTGTTAAGGTAATCTTTAAAATTAAGTGGAAGAGGGCTGGAAAATATGTACGCTGCGGCTTGTTCGAGGGCTAGTGGCAGGGATCCCAGTTCTTTCGCTAAACAAATAGCATCTGGTTCAAGATCGTTCCCTCCGAGACCTGTCCGTTGCATTAGAAATAAAGCACCATCTTCGTCACTGAAGCACTGTAACTTCAAACAATCATCATTTAAGATCTTCAAAAACGTTTTACTCTCTGTTGCATTTGCCCTAGTTGTAACAAGTATGTGACCATGCTTTCTTGGGAGGTGACTTCTTTGCCATATCCCTTTGCATATCTTCTTAACGCCTGCTGGACAGTTTAGATCATTTAATTCATCGGCATTGTCTACCACAAGAAGCCATGGGCGTTTCATTTTGGACAGCCATGACAGGAATTTGTTCAAGATGTCTTCTATGTTGTCAGTCACTGAGGCGCTGATATTGACAAGCGTAAGTGTTTCGACCACGGATTTCCGTAGATTTTCATTACTTTCACCGTTGACCCAAAACACGCCCCCTGGGAAGCGATGTTTGTAACGCCAAGCAAATTCTATAGCTAGCGAGGTTTTTCCACATCCTCCAAGGCCGCAGATTGTTTTAATACAACATGAGGTTCCGGGTTTCTTCTCAGGGTTCAGCAAAACAAGATTTCTTTCAAGCCATTCTAGTTCTGATTTGCGGCCGGTAAACTCTGTCAACCCAATCGGTGCCGTACAAAGAATGTCATCATCGTCGTCGGCATCGTCTCCCTTGTGTGGACCAACCTGGGTTTTGTGTTTCAATGTTTCTACTTCTTCTTTAACCTCCATGACATCTTCTTGTAATCTTGAGATCGAGCTTTTGTTTGTAGAAACGTTCTTGGCTACTTTCTGTACTTCACAATACAAGTTTAAGAGGTTGGTTTCTAAGTGGGGTAAGATCAGTCCAACTGTATTTAGTTCCTTAACAACCTTCTGTATATCATTCGACAATTCATCTAAGTCATCAGAAATAACCTCAATTGTGTTACTGAGGTCATCTCTTTGGTTTAGGAACTTGTTGAAGGTAGCAACTTCAATCAATATCGTGGATACATTTTTGGACAAGTTTCTTGACTCGTCTTCCATTTGCTGCTTTAGTGTAGTGATCTCAGATTTGGTCGCATTACTTTGTTCTTGGACCTGAGATAAATGTCGAAGTGTATATGCCAAGTCATCTTGGCACTTTCTCAGATCGGCCTCCAGACATTGCCGCAACAAGTGAAGAGCGTCAACCTCAGACTCTCTGACGTTAATCAGACCTTGAAGGGACAAATCTTGCAAATCATTGGACGCTCTTTGGGCTGATAGTTCAGTGTTAAACACTGGGTCACTAAGCAGATTATTGAGATGACTCAATATAGTTGGAACATCGGCATCACAAATTTCTTGTTTTGCAGCATGCGCCCAACGATTTCTGCATTCATCTCTTGCTGAATTCAAAAGAGTTCGACTCACAGGGGGATTGATAAAAGGGCACCATTCTAACAAATTCAAAAGACCACCGATGTCTGTTCCATCTGCGTCGATGACATCCTTTGCTCGGCTTCCAAGAGTTGGCATATATACTTTAGCTATCTCCCATGCCCCAGTCGGAGATCCCCACTGTGTTCGGTCACTGTTATCCCAGCAAATCTTTGGTCTCCCGGACTTGTGGTGACGTTTCAGTTCCTTTTCCCAGGTGACGCAAGTGGCGCACTTTGGTGCTGAAGGTGCGCATGCGCAAGAGGGAAGTGATTGAAGCGGTGGACTGGAAATACGGGACTGGTACCAAGTTTCCATTTTGTCTTGAATTGTTGGTACTATTCCTTTTTTGGCGATGTTAAGAGCACAACCAACCATCACCCAGTTTTTGTGTTCTTTCTTATCAAGCTCTGCTACCCAACCGACAGATGCCATTATGATATTGATTTCCAGATAAACTGAGAAACAGTACGTCTTCGAACTAAATGAAAAGCCGGCGCTACAGATGAGGCTATGTGTCTAGTTCTTTGTACCTTGCTAATTACAGATATGCCCCTTTCCAGGCCCCTTGTGGCATTTCCTAACCAAGGATCTGCAACGAAAAGACCAAAAAATCTTAACACATGAATAGTTACTTTAAATGCCATCAGGTTCCCTAGAATGACCTAGACTAGCAGCAACGAGAATTTTGTTTAAACGTAAAACTATGAATTTGCCATTTAAGGGACAACCGAACGGAACCGAGATATCAACAACGTTGGCTCCAATAAAGAAGACGAAATTTTGTTTTTTTAGTAACAAGACTATGATAAGGAAGACACTGTTAAAAGATAGAGTGAATAAAAAACTAGCAATGAAAGCGATTTACGGAAGGTGGGAGCACACCGTTTACCAGGTTTGAATTCTTGTACAGTGAAAACCCGCGCATAAGAACCTTGTGGATTAGAAACCTCCTGGCAAACTTTGTCACTGTAATACTAAAAAATACAAGAACCTGCTTAGCCAAGCAAGATCAAGCAGGTTCTTATAAGTGGGTTACAGTTAAATTATGAAAAACAATTTAACCAACTCCAAGGAGTTTAACCTTGAGATTGTAAATTTAAGTATAATATTATTACAACATACTGTACCAAACTTCTATTAGAAATATAAGTACTAATCCCTATAACAATAACAAGTTATATAAATTACTGACTGTAATTATTGTCTTAATGGACCTTGGAAAACCACAGGCCGCCCAAACTCTGTGGGAGTTCGTTGTTTTGAGTTGTGCAACTCAAAATCTTAAACGTCGATAAAACGGCTTCAAAATGGCTCTACAGGTGAAGAGACAGTAAGACAAAACACAAACACAAGGTTAGTCATTTTTATTTCTATTTTTGTCCAACATTGGAAATTAAGACGTATTTTGTCAAGAGATCATAATAGGACTCTTGATTTTGTTTATTTTCATACATTCTCTTATAAATTCAAAGTCCAACGAAATCCCACAGAGTTTGGGCAGCCTGTGGCAAAACGAGGTTTGCAAAGTACTGTAGGTATTTTTGCAGTTTAACAGTCTAAAACGTTTGCTCATACTGCACATTTAAGGACCAAACCCAATTTTATTTATCTTTCTGGTAATCAACAATTATCGCCTTCATAGGAATTAAGAACCAAATTAAGAACCTGCTTTGCCTAAATTGCCAACAAGTACCCCATAATACAAGAACCTATTTTGCCAGACTTCTAAAACAAGTAGGTTCTAGGATAGGGAAACCTGGGTCTGTCTTCTTCTGCTCCTGGGTGGGGTAATGATCAACCATGAGTATGAGGCTGTATTTAGGATAGGCAGACTGAGGTCTCTCCTTTTCTCCTCTGGGGTGGGGCAATAAATTGATTGATTGATTGATTGATTCACTTTCATTTGAATACAGTAATTTCATAAGTTACATAACTTCTTTACATGAAAGCCGTATAGAAACAGAAGTAAATACTGTACAACTACACTAAAAATATGGACAAATAATAAAATATAGTGCCAGTTTTCTTTTAAAGATAGCTTAAGATTCGGACACTTTTATCTCATTTGGTAATGAATTGCACAGCATTCCTCCTCTGTATGAGAAAGACCCTTTATATTATTCTGTTTTTAGAACTTGGTCCAGTACAACATTATATTCCGTATTTCTTAGCATAGACTTATAAGGGTTGTTCTCACAGACATTCGAGAAAAGATCGCTCAAGTAACTAGGTACATTTCCATTCACTGTATCATACATTAATAGACTTAAGTGCCTTTTTACTCTAAGAATGAGGCTGGATTTAAGATAGAGGTGTCTAGGGTTTCTCTTCCTCATCTCTAGGGTGGACCATAAGTATGAGGCTGTATTTAAGATAGGTAGACTAGGGTCGTTCCTTTTCTCCTCTGGTGGGGGGGGGGGGGGGGGAGTGAAAGAATTACTCTAAAAATGAGGCTGGATTAGGGATAGTGGGTGTCCAGGGTCTCTCCATCTCACCTCTGGGGTGGGGTAATGAAAGACCCAGATAATCACGCTGCATTGAGGAGATGGAGCCCTGGGCCTCTCATAGGCTGTATGAAGAATGGGGAGTCCGGGGTGTCTCCCTTTCCCCCCTGGGGTGGGGTAATGAAAGACCCTCGGCTAGGAATGAGGCTGTATTTAGGATAGTGATTGTAGAATCTCTCTCCTTCAAATCTGGGATGAGGTAGTATAACACCATGAAAATGATGCTGCATTTAGGATAAGGGTCTGGGTCTGCTATCTTCCCCTCTGTGGTGAGGTAATGATAAACTCCAAGAATTAGGGTGGATTTAGGATAGGGCAGAGTATCAGGGTCTCTCCTACTCCCCTTTGGGGTGGAGTAATGTAAGACCCTGTGAATCAGTTGTCCTCATGGACTGGTGTTTTATGCTGAACTTAAATTTTTAATAAATTATACAAGCAATGAAAGTTGTCAATGAAGGGGAGTCAGATTAACATAAACAGCGAGATTAAGTTCACAGATTCTCAATGTACATGTAATGAGTCCATTAACATAGTCAACTTGATGTCACATAGACCTTTGTCACATGGTGGCTATTTTGTCTCAGGAGATTTAAAAAGCTTTGTTTCTAGCTAGCCTCATTCTCTCTATGAGGCTAGCTGTGCATAAACAAAGCTTTTTAAGTCTCCTGAGACAAAATGGCGGCCGCGTGACAAAGGTCCATTGCTCATTATATACTCAAGCTTGGGGAGAACATTAGCCCTACCTGACATACTTTACAGTATAAAGAATCAAGAGAAAAACAGTGTACTGTAATTTTTTCTAGCATACAGGAGAAAACAGCATTAACTAAAAACTGCATTTTAGGAAAGACCTCCCCCTCAGCCTTCCCTTGCCTGCTCTCATAATGCAGTGGGTACAACAAAATCATTAATATTGATGGCAATTGGATGCTTGGGGCAGGTTTTTCACGTTTTGATGGAAAGGTTTTGACACTCAAAAACTCAATAAAGACTTTTCTCTTTCCTTCCCTATGTTCTTTTCTGTTTTTGTGTCTGTATAAAATTTGATCTGATTTATAATAAAAAGTCTATGTTGCATCAGAACATTAATTATTAAATCATTGAAATGAAACACCATTTCTCTAAAAGGAAAAAACACTTTTCTTAGTAACACAGACTATTCTCATTCTAGAGTGCAAATTGAATTGATCTACTCCAAGCTTAAAGCAATCTGTATCAATCTTAAAGCAAGACTGTGGGTAACAGTTCAGAAAGAAGCATTGAGATTATGAAAGCAGTAGTAACAGCCAGCAAGAACAGCAGGTGACATGCATATGGGACAGACTTCAAGTAACAAAAAAAAACAATAATTTTTGCCCAAGTGAAAACCCCTCAAAAAACAAACAAACAAACAAGGGTTCTGCCTCTTCCCTTCTGGGGTGGAACAGACAGGTACTAAATTTAAAACTGCTGTGATTTGGATGGGTGAGTGGATAGGTTCTTAGTCCTCATTATCAGTGATCGCAATTGCTTGTGCTCCAGGGTCATTTGGATGATGAACCTGGTCTTCCACAAGTGCTTGTATCAGTAACAGAGCTACAATAATGTATCAGTCAATCTTTGGTGAGCCCACCCCTCCTAACATCCCCTCCCCCACCCGGTGAACCTCCGTGCATTGCATAAGCATTCCTTTGCTGTGGATGGACACTTGAACTGTCATGCCCTGCCGCAGTGACGAAGAAAGAGGGCAAATGCCCCGTCCATGGTCAACACTGCAGCACTTTTCATTGATCATACAGTCGAGTAGTGGATTTAATGTCAGTGTTATTTTGGTTAACATCTGCCCTTGATAGTGCCATTCTAATTAAGACTTCCTGAGCAATGATACCACTTCATGATTCTTATTTATGTACTTTTGAGATATCTGTTCCAAACAGTCAAATATTATGAAAAAGTAAATATAATAGATAGATCAATGATAGTAAAATTAGAAATATCATCACCGCTAAATTATAGTCAAATCCTAGATCAACAGAAATTTCGTTCCATGACAAAAAAAAAATGTCAACTCAGGACAATAGCCCCTGACTTCTGGCTTGATTAAGCAGTGAAGAAATGCAGGCATATATCAAGACAGATGAGTCAATCTGCAAATCTGCTGGTGTTTCCAGTAAAATCCTCCATGTTTAGTTATGTTTAAAAAGGGATGCATGTGCGTACCAAAAGCTCGGGAGTGGCCCTGAGGTTGGCAAATGCCCAACCTCTGGGCCGTGCATAATTTGCTAATTCCCCACCCCCAGGACTAACAATGCGTGGAATTAATATCCGACAGTTGCCCAGGAGTGCATGGGCACACCTGGAATTGACTAATGCATAATAAATAACTGGACCAAGAGACCTTGGAAGACAGTGGAAAATAAATGATCACTGCCATAGGTTGTCTGCAAATTCACAAAAATGTACTTCATTCCTATTAAGAATATTACAACCAGAAACTAACACATTTCAGTGTGCAATATTACCGCTCTAAACTAGTTCTAGCTATCACTAAGTGCCATCAAACAAAGATTTTACCTACACATCTATGCTGTTGAATTTGTTTACAACTCAAAAGTAGGTTGAGTTTGATTGTCTGGGTGAACGTAGTCCTGAATAGGACTGTTGTTGTTGACAGTGACTGACATTTTGACAACCTGTGCAGTACTCATCTTCAGAGTCAAAGTGAGTTGTATCACGTCAGTTGATGGTATTATACTCTGGTTATTGATCTGATTGGTCAATTACGTTGCGATGTTATTGGTCGTCTGTCAGTTAAGGCGTGATGTTATTGGCTATGAAGACTCGTAATCAGTAATTGGTGCGTTTCGATCCATCTATTGTCACAGTTAAACAGTTGTCTATTGTTAGTCAAATTGTCATTCTCTCGTAGTTAGTTTTGCTTGACCTCGTCACTGAGTCGTTTGTACGGCGCTGGTAACTGTTGGCTACGATTCAGTGGCGTTTGTTCTAAGTTAGTAAACCAGCTTTCTAAAGTAGTTGATAGTAGTCTGTAGAATACATTATACAGGTCGCAGAGTCCCAGTCAATTTGATGTTTCGTCTTTAAATGGTGCTCAGCAATGTGATTGTTGACGTCACCATTCTTCATCGCTCATTTGTGTTCGGTCAGTCGCGTGCTTAGGTTCCTGCCAGTTTCACCAATGTAAGAAGCCTGGCAGTCGCAGCATTTGATCTTGTATACTGCTCCCTGTCTGTCCTTTGGTTCGTCCTTTGTCCTTGACATTAGTATAACTCAACCTCCTTTTGAAATGACTCCTGGGTTCAAACGTTTCACAGTTTTATTGTTTAGAACTGTCATGAAACACAGTAACTGATGAATTAATTATAGAGTGAGCTTAATTCAATTGCATTGAAAATAGTGCAAATTTAAAGCAAGGATTTTAACTCTGAGTACAATAATTTACTTAAAAAGGCAGGAACTGCAAACCTTAAGGTGACTCGACCCAGTTTTTTTTAGGGGGTACCATCCTACTTTGAAGCTCTCTGGTATCCCCACTTTTACTTTTATCGTAAGTATAACAAATAGAATGGATAACATATAGATCAATCTACAATATAACATAAAATTTTTGGCGATCGGAGTAAATGTCACGTGGTTACAATGCCACGCCCCTTTGAGGTCTGAGTCCAAAATCTGCTGTTACCGGCATTTTTTCGTGAAAATCTCTCTGCTACACATAGTGCGCATTAGTGCCTTGCGCTGAACAGAGTTTCATCAAAATCGCAAAGACCCAATTCGAGAAATTCAGCGGTTTCCAAATTTAGGTCATAATTTATGCGAAAATGATAAGCAAACTTTACACGGATTATATCTAATAAACTATGAGATTCATCTCTGTATTTTGGGCATTCTTATAACAGATGGATCCACACAACACATGTGGGAGCTGTTGGCTAGGAACTGCACGGCAGTTCTCCCACAACATGCGCAGGGAAGGCGGATCATGGGTTTGGTGTATGTGTGCTCCTTGCTCCTTGCTCCTTAAAATTTAGTGGTCTTATAAGCAAACTTAAAATCCTCGAAAAATCACATTAAAGTCCGCAAAATTAATATTCAACGCACAGAGCTATACTTGGTCTCTTTTAAAAGCTAAAACAATTTATGGTGCGCCAATGAAGCCTTCTGAATTATTTTGCTTCAAAGACACAAAAAATGCGCTGGGTTATTATTTTTCTTATCGGCATGCAATAAAAAATTCCAGGCGGCAAATGTGACAGATATGACATAGGATGGAAGTGATCCACCCAACGATTGGTTGAAGACGGGATAAGCACGGGACTCACAAACACGCACATGGCTCGTGGATTCGCTGATCTGTATTACGTGTTCTCTCGAAAACAATGCATTCTCTGTTGTGATGAACAATGAACATTCAATCAAAGAGAACTTGATTACGTAATTAAGCTTAGTTTTGTTTTGATTTAGATAAGATACGTTTCTGTTCTGTTTCATTTATCGAGTTTCTACGCCCCTATTTTCTTGTACTATTATTCACAGTTTGAATCAATTACTTAGCTAGCCATTCCTGTTTTCTAACCGGTTTTACAACTGTACACGTGAATTGTACTCTTATCAGAGAACGCCCCTTTAGTTTTTGCGGAGTTGGAGTTAGGAGATCTACGGAGCAACGTCGGAGTTTTCAGAGCGGTTTTATCTTTTTCGGAGTTACGTAACGTCGGAGTTTCTCTAGCCCTTAAGACAGGATCAGACGTAAGTTTCAGCTTATTGTATTTAGTTTTCGTTTTCCTTTCAATTTTGCTTCTTTTGGAATTAGCCTCAGCCCCTTTTTTGATCTTGTACATTGTAATTTCCCCTTTTAGTTTTCACCGCATGTGTACAATAATTCAGACGAGTTGGTGATCGTATTAAATGCTGTTGAGTCAACTTGTGCTGTTGAATTTTATACTGTGGTTGACACTTCCCGATCTCCAGTGCACAACATCCCGTGTCCGCTGCACTGGGTACGCGACATCTGTTCTGCGTTACGTCATGGTTGCCTTACATTACTCTATAAAATTCGAGATTTTTTCTGCCCCTGGAATAATCGCGCACGGGCTCTATCAGGCTGCCGCCTCGCAGCCTCGTGTCTTTGTAGGGAGCCCGCTCATTGGCAATAAAAAAGTTTCCATCTAAAAGTTTCATTCTGGCATAGAATTAACAGACAGAAATTATGCCAGTGATTCCAGGGAAAACCAATAAATTTTAGTACTACAGATTTATACTGTGTGATTTTTGCCCTAATTAGTAAATGTTTAATTTCAAAGTAGAAAGGGATACAAATACCCGTATTCTCTCAGTGCAAGCCTGTGGGATTTCAGAACAAGCCCTGGGAGGCACAGACGGACCAAGAGAGGGTATCTTGCAGAAAAAGCGCGATAACTTAAGGCGGCAGAAGAAGAATTTTTTCAACTAAGGGGTCAATTTAATAAAACTTTCACAAGTGTAATTTACAAGTAGAGCTATTGATTTCAGACTCTTGTAAACTACACTTGTCGTAGTTTTATTAAATGGACCCCAGAAATCACTTGATTTGCCGGCCTTCATTGAGGCATTTAAAAATGCTTCCAAAGGCTAACATTTGAGCTTATCCATTACACCCCTGCTAATCACTTGGATTTCCCACAGAATGGAAACCGAAAGTGCGGGCGTCTGCTGCTACGATCATCTCCAGTCACTCGAAATTCTACATGGATTTCGGAGTAGAAATATTCAATAAAGTTATACTTACCTATTTCACTCCTCTCAGTAGTTGTGGGAACAGTTTGACGCTTTTAAAAAGTAGTAATATAGACTGCAAATTTATCAAAACCAAGTTTTAGGAGAAAGTGTAATTGGTATCCACTCCTTTTGTCACGGTGTTGGTGAACTGATTTTTTGGGAGCCTGGGGTCCAGTTGCATAAAAAAAAGTGCTTAGAGCCTATTTCCCATCCCTCTCAATCAAAACTCTTAAGGACAGGATGGACCGAAATTTACTCTGTTTATCAAGTAACTAGCATCAGGTTCCCACACGCAGACGACACACAGTCTATTATTCTCAACGCATCCTCGGAGACCCAGGGGCAGTCAGTCAGGAGAAAAAGCGCGACGAAAGTTTTCAGTCTAAGCATGGACGGAAGGGCTCTTCAGCCCGTGCTTGAAAACTTTCGTCACGCCTTTTCCCCCGGCCCGACTGGGTCTCCGACGATGGACTCGACGAGGCTTAAAGAACGTCTGCGTGGGACGTTTCGAAGTGACTAGCCTGCGTAGCAGGCGCTTGAAATTAGTGGGCGAAATAGACGGGCGCGCGCGAGGGAGACACGTGTCTCCTTCTTGCGCGCCCGTTTTTTCTCGAACCACTACTTCCAAGCGCCTGCTACACAGGCTACGAAGTGACTGACAGGAAACGAGATTTAAAAGTAGAGCTGGCATTGCTAACTTGTGTTCCTAGGAGCCCATCCGTGCTTCATACGGGGGAAAGGGGTACTCCCTAAAATGGCCAATAAGGGGAGGCTCCACCCGAAATGGGTTCCTTTTCCAGCCTTAAGGTGCAAAATGTTGGGAGTTTACTAGTTTATGTCAGGCTGTCAAAAGCAAAGCAAGGGTAGGGGGTAGGGAGGAAGGAAAAAAGGGAGGGGGATTAGGTTAGGGTTAAGGCCGCCTTAACCCTAATCCTGCCCCCTCTTTCTCCCCTTTTCGCCGCGCAGGCTAGAAAGGATAAGGAAATGGAACAACTCTGTGTAAGGATCACTTGGACAAACCGCAGCGAGGGAAAGCCAGATCTTGGTGTGGATCAGTATCGACAATATAGAATAACACTTAAAATTGAAAGCACCTTATCGTCTTGCCGTCAATTGTATAAAAATCTGGAATCTCGGTCTGATGCATATGAAATAGTCGAGAAACTTTCTAGTATTGTGCTTTAATGTCCATATTTTAAAGAGAGTAATTCACAGCAGCTAAAGGGAATTTCTAAATGAAGTATATGAAAGGGGTACCATTTGTCAACTCGAGCCGGAGCTTTCCCCAATAAAACATCTCTAATTACCCCCCGCCGCGTGCTTTCACAGCTTATACTATAGCAGCATTCCTTTTGGCCCGCGATCAGGCGTTTTTTTTAGAAGAGAATGATAATAATAACCAGACGGCCCTGTAATTACATTATAGAGACTACTAACCACTCTAAAGTGAAGCCCACAGGGGCACAAGTAGATACCCTAAGGGTATTCCCCCAACTTTCCGCTTTTAAAGAGAGATGGCATAAATTACTTCTGATAAATGTCTTGTAAACCAGAAATCCCACCGAAGGATTAGACTGAGGGTAAAACTCTCCCAGTTGAAGGAAAAAGAAAAAGAAGAATAACCTTCTTACATATTGAAGTCTTTAAGATAAAAATTACACCCTAAAATGAGTGTAAAAACTCTCCCAGTAGAAGAAAACGAAAAAAAATCTTGAAAAAGATTTTTCCACAGTGAAATCTTTAGATAATATTTCCATCCAAAAGTGAGGGAAAAAATCTCTCTCAGTAGAAGAAAAAGGAAAAAATCTTGAAAAAGATTTTCTCACAGTGAAGTCTTTAGATAATATTTCCACCCAAAAATGAGGGAAAAATTCTCTTCCGGTTGAAGGCTTGCAGAAATTGTTCCAACGATTCATTTTTTTATTCAATTTGAGCAGAGCTCTGACCATGGAATGTGTACGCAATGTAAGTCGCCTACAGTGTTATAATTGTAAACAATTCACTTCAAAATGAGAATTGTTATCGAACTACTTTGCCATACCATGCTAAAAACAACGGAATATGAGACTTTTAAGAATACACCACCGATGATAGGCTCTTTGTCAGCAGAAAATATATTTTCTTACCTTCTACAATGGAGGCCAAAAGAACTCGTGGAAACCCTTCTAAGGAATTGTTTCATAGAACTCTGCTCCTAATAACAATTTTTGCATCCGTTTTGGGTCCTCCCGCCGTCCTCCCACTGCCCCCCCAAACCCCCCCCCCCCCCCCCCCCCACACCCCGCCCCAGCAAATGATTCCGCATTTTGCTCAAAATTCAACTTTGTTTGGGGTGGGAGGGGAGGGGTCGCTAGTTTTACTAAAATCATTGGAAAGGTCCCGAAACTTTTGACTTCCATTGTAGATCTAATGGACTAATCCTGCAAAATCAAAAATTACGATGCTATAATCAAGAGAAGAAGAGCTTTAGATATACTAACGCAGAGGGGGGGGGGGGGGGGGAAGAGGATCCAGAATTTTACTTACGAGTGGGTGCATCACTAAGGCCCGGTTCAGACGCCGAACTTTTCATGTACCGAACCTAATGCATAAATTGTTATAATGTATTTTGTAAGCAGTTTGACCGAAATAAGCATTTTTCGCGTTTTGAACTTAGTTGAGCTGCAATTAACATCGGCGTCTGAATCAATTCAGCCGGTCTTAATAATCTCGGTCGGCCTTAATTCGAATTAGGTTCGGCTCATGAAACGTTCGGCGTCTGAACCGGCCTAAGGAACTACCATTTTAACTACAATTTTACGGCGTTTAACATAATTCTTCAACCTCGTCTCATGTTTTACTTCAGCACCAATAAAACACAAAAGTTTTTTTTTTGGCAGAATACCAGTTGTATTAGAAAGCCGCAGGTCATCTCGGGGGGGGGGGGGTGCACCCTCCACTAGATGCCCCTGTGACGGTATAAGAAGGCTTCATTTTAAATCAGTATTCTCGGGCTAGCATGCCACGGACTATGCCCACGTCTTTGCGATCGCCCCGCCGTCCCAGATAGAAATGCAACAACACGACTCTACAGTAACGAACCTAGTACATATTTACTACAAAATAAAAAACTCAAAAATATGATCCTTCTTGAATCGTGTCAAAACTCTTTTCTAGATTAAAAAAATTTCCAACTATCTCCTCTCTTCTAATCTCTCTAGCAACACGCGGATTTAATATATTTTAGCTCCTACACAAATGAAGCACGACACAGAAATGATTTGTTTCTTTTGAGCCAACGATAGTCACTGAAATATTTCAACCAAAATGAACGATTCTCTTCGCTACATGTTTCACTGAAGCCCCGTGCAATCGAACGCAGCATTGTTGGCTGTTACATGTTGCGTCCGGTTGCACACCCTGTTGCGTGTTGTTGGGAGTTATTGCTCAAAGTTTGAAACCGGTCAAACGTTTGATCCAACAACCCCCAACATTTCTTTTGTCCTAACATTGTTGGGAGTTGTTGCATCCGTTTGCACACCACCTGCCAACAAGGATGCAACAACTCCCAACATTGTTGGCTTAGTGCGTAGCTTAAAAGACAAAACTGACGTTAAGGATGTCTTTACCCTGGCTCCAAATATCCCTTGTCCGAATAATTACTCAAAATAAAACCATAAAACCACGCCTATGGTTTTTAAAGTCCCCTAGGTACTTTTTCTTCGACAAGTTGTGCTTTGTTTTCGCATCTTTGCCGCTAAACAGAGCTTTGTCTAGCGTCTTTCTCAGTTCAGAAGTTAACATTAAGCAAATGTCAAAGGCTCAAACCTTTAATACAACGCTGTTCAATTTTCGGCAAAACACCTGACAATTTTGTTCTAGTTGCGGAAGCTAACAACTTCTTGCTCTTGCTTCTGTTATATACTTCAAAAATGCCGTCGAGAATATTTGGAGGCCTACCGGAATTTTTTTGTCAGGCGTCAAAATCCTTTGTTTTATTACAGCTGTCTTTCGTCGGCTCATCTAATTTCGCGAAACCTGACCGATTAAAGTTTTTTTAATTGACGTTTCTGGCTACACAAAAAATTTCACTTTTCTCAGCACAGGCAGCCCAAGCGCACTATGTGTGGGTGTGGGCTTCAGAGGTCATTTGGTCGGAATATACTAGAATTATTAGTGTATTATCTGATGCTAAATAAATGCAAACTGAAATCTTAAAGATATGAAGTCTCAGTGAAGTCTTCTTGTTTGTCTATCTGTACTACTAACCTTTAAGATAACGAAGGTCGATATTTCTTGCATTATTACATGTGATTCGGGCCCTTAATGTTCGAATTTTATCACATGTATTCGAATCTACAACGCTACGAAAAAAAAATCATGATCACGCGAAATATTGATTCAAAAAGCTCCCTTACCTTTAGTTCATAGCCACTCTGTGTCCTGCGGCCGGTTTAAACGCCGTTTAGTCGACTTTCTTTCCATCGATTACTGAACTCTATGTAAGAGTTGTAACAAGGTTGTAAAAACGGGAAAATAGGGAGCTAAAAGCAATGGCGTTTTTGAGCGACGTACGTCAACCGGAAGAGGGTCTTTTTCAATTGAAAGCACTTTGTCGATACCAAATTTTTAAGTGTCTTTACTCACGGCTGTGGAGACGATTTGTCTAAAAAGTTGGGCAAAACCACCGTCCAAAAATGAAAAAGGACCACTTTCGGTTGACGTTCGTCGCTCAAAAACGCTTACGCTTACTAAGATATGTATAAGTAATAGCATGATTAGTAGTGATATTTGGCATAAATACCACGAGTGATATTTCGAAATTGTTATACAGTGAAACCTGTATTAAGAGGACACCCTCGGGGAATGCTGTAGTGTCCGCTTAATACAGGGTGTCCGCCTAATACAGGTTTCGATAGATAACGTCATACGAGGTGTCAAATGCCATTCAAATGAACAATGGAAACGTTTAGAATACTCCCAGAGACTGTGACGATGTACGTTTTGCATTAATTTTTTTATCAAAGTGGACCAACTGATCATAGTACCATAAACATAGATTGCAACTCAAATTTGAAGAAATCAGACGAGTGAAACAAGCTCTATACAAACAAAACGAAATAGAAAACAATACTGTACTGTGAAACTAATCAAATAAGCTCGCCAAGTCATGTTTTTCAATGTGAAATCGAAAAATTTGTGCGTGGCAATTCGAGGCAATCTTTCGCATTTCCGGTGTCTAGCGTGTTTGGTGGTGGAATTTAATTACAAGTGTCCGTTTAATACAGGTTGGCAACAATAGAAATGACCATTTTCAGGTACTTTTTAGGCGTCCGCCTCCGCTTAATAGAGGTGTCCGCTTAATAAAGGTTTCATTTAAAGTAAATAAGGGAAATAAATTTGGGGACTTCGGCTAGTGTCCGCTTAATAGAGGGTGTCCGCTTAATACGGTGTCCGCCTAATACAGGTTTCACTGTACGTAATTTCACCAGCCGTTAGGCGAGTGAAATTTGAGACAATTTTGAAATATCACGAGTGGTATTTATGCCAAATATCACGTGCAAATCATGCTATTATCTGTTTACACTACTACCCACAAAAGGTTGTAATCTTCGTATGTAGGTATTTCAAATTAAGCTGAAATGCCAATACTCTAAGCCAATCAAATTGTAGAAATTTCTCATGTAGTAGTATAATGGTGCGAACAGACCCTTAGTAATGATTCATTTTCTAAGAAATAACGATAATGCTCCAACAAATCGTACCCAGGGCTTTCCCCCTAGAAAATGGGAGGGAAAGCCCTGCAGAAGAGGTTTGATTATTCTTCCGTGAATTAATATAATCCAGAAAAATTAAGCACTGGGGTTTGCGGTAACCCCAGCTGGAAACCAATGCTAGTTAACTTAATCCTCCCGACGGTTCAGGGGTCTCAACTTAATCCTCCAAAAAACATTTTCTCCTACTGAACCAGCTCCTCCTCTCAGTAAACTGAATGTTTCCACTGCTTTTTCTCCCTCCCTGATCCACCGCAGGTCATGTGGTCTGTGGCAGCGACTAGCAAAGTAAATTTGATCGATCCAAAATACAAGGCAAATAAAGTCCGATGAGTGGACGTGTCTCAACAATTTCAGTGCGAGGGTAATGAAACCGTTTCAATGTCAGTACACTATACTGTTAGCGAAATACATTCGTCTGATATCACACAGCTGCGCTGAACTGCCCGTCTGCCTTGCTGGATGGCGCTTATGACACCTGACGGTTATGAACTTTGCGTGAAACTCTCCTTTTTGGTCCTTGTTAGTTCACCTTGCACTCGCTGCTGGAGCTGGAGTTGTCATACCCTGAGGGTACAGGCAAAGATATAACGTCTTCCTGACCAGAGTCATCTGTTGAACTCGCAATCGTTTGTGATTCTAGCGTCTCGCCACCGCCTCTATGAAGTTCCACATTTTCGACGTAGTGTTCTTTTCTAAAGTGAAAAGGTACTCCAGTCTTGCACGAAACAGTTACTTTCCCTAAACCAACAATAACTATTGCTGGTTCCATCTCAACGGTCTTCTCCAATAGGTAATCCCCTTCTTTTAACAGAACAATTTGATTTACGTCCTCACGCTCCGTGATTTCGTGAAGAACATTCTGCAGTTCATCTGAGATTTGGACAACATGGATTTGTAACGCCCCATAACGTTGAATGACTGAAGAAATATGCCGACCAGAACTCAAGTGATTAAAGACCGCAGCAGCGGCTAAGGCTTCGTGTTTCCTCTGTAACTCTGCTAAACTCGCTGCCTTGGTGGAGTAACCGAGTAACCAAGAAGGATCTGCTCTGATAGAAGATTCTGAATCTTTTAAAGCCAGCTCTAATAACGATTCCCTCTCAAACACCTTCTTTGTTCGCTCAGCTGACTTCAAGTAGGTTGAAGCTCTAGATGTTAGGAGTTGTGCGTCTTCTGGGCATATGGCTAATGCCTTGCTGTACAAAGACAAAGCCTCGTCTAATTGGCCACGATAAAGACTCTCCTTAGCTTTTTCTTTGAAACTTTTGATTGAATCAGTTGAAGATAACAGCTCTATGTTCTCAGTGTAAACGGATTCATCCAGTTTCAGTGGTACACTCCTAGGGCAGATAATTTGGACTTTTCCGATGCCAACCATTACTGCGTTCGCTGGAACTTTCAGTGGCCTTGGTAACTCATATCTCCCTTCCTTGAGTAAAATAACAAGATTGTTGCCGTCTGCTCTCTCGGCGGCGTGATAAAGGTCGTCCACCGTAGTTATCACATTTGTACAGTAACTTCCAAAGTGCTGCATCACTGCAGGTATATCAGTGCACTGTGATGGAAAGCGATGTTCCGCAACTGCAGCTGCAGCAAGTGATGGCCCTCTTTGTCCAAGCTTCGCAAGACAAACAGGCTTCCAGTAGTAACCCTTAACCCAAAAAGGATCTACAGCTACTGCTTTCTCTGCGTCCCGAAGAGCGTCTTTAATAAGTCTCCTTTGGGTTTCTGTAGCTGCTGTAGCCTGGTGAGCGTTTTGTTCAGAAAGCTTAACGTACGTTGCCGCTCTGTTAGTTAACAGCTTAGCGTCATTTGGCAATCGATTTAGCAACTTTTCATAGATCTCTAGTGCCTTCGAATAATTTTTTTTCTTAAAACAATCGCCAGCAATGTCTTTGCACTTCCTCGCAAGTATAACATTGAAATCAATTTCAGGCCTTGAATAAGATTGGTTTACTGGTCCATCAAGATATTGTCTTAATTGTTCTTGAATGTTAGAGTCTTCTTCCTTAACTCCCAGGATCTTGTGCACCTCTGCAAGATAGTGACGCGCCTTTATTTCTTCAATGTGGCTCTCTCCATACATTTTCTTTTTGATTGACACTAACATCCTTGCAATACCACAATAGAAGTTTCCCTTTTGTTTATTATGTCTACTTTTTTTCTGTTTAACACTGGAATGTGAGATGACAAAGAAACAGTTGAGCAACCCTTCTAAAACCATGGCTGCGTGGTTGTAGCTGCCCTCATTAAATACATGTTCGTCGATATTCAAATGGTCGCCAACCACACCAGATTGAATGCATTTGTACATAACAGGCCACCTGTCCTCCAAAAGACGAAGAAGTGTGTCTTCAGCGCTATGTGGATCGAAATAAGATTCGATTAATAAAGCGCCTGTTATTCCTCGGATGTAAAAATCAGACGTAGATGGTTGTTTCTTCGCAATAGGCAACATTTCTTTGGCGTATATTCGCGCCTCATGAAGCTTTCCTTCTTGTTGCAAGTGACAACAGATAAACTGTAAAACACGTAACAGCTCAGGATGATCAGGACTGTAAATACGTCTGGCAATTTTGAGGGCTTTCTTGTAACGCTCCAAAGCGCACTGAAAGTTGCCAGCCGACATGTAATTTTCTGCCCTTGCTATTTTGATCTGCAGACTTACCACATTATCGTCACTCAATTGCAAGCCTTCTAGTTCCAGCAAAGCTTTATAATTTTCCTCCCATCTGCATTCTGATGCGTAAAAAGAAGCCATGTGCTCATAGACTTTAAACTTGGTATTTGGATTTATAACAATCCCAGACTTTTCCATTCCGCACAACTTCTGTACAGTTTCTTGTGCCATCGTCTTCGCCTCTTGGTACTTTTCAGAACACTGACAATTTTTTAAACAAAGACTTGCGTTAAGCATTGCCAGAAGTAACTCATCTGAATTAAGAACGCCACTTAGTTTCGCGACTTTCAACCGAAATTCGGCGACCTCAGATTTTAATCGATTTAAAAAAATATTGGTGGAAATCAACCCGATTACTAATGAGCACAGGTTACAGGTTTCAGCATTACAGAGCGAAGGCATTTTTCCTTTTGATGAAGTAAATTCGTCTTCGATGTGATTCTTGAGCTTGCGAAAATTCAAAACGAGGGCAAAAAGAATATTTCGTTCATCTTCCTTAAAGAGTGACAGGTCAGGCCCTATCTTAGTGTATCTTTCTAGTTTGGGACAGGATGCATATTTGGTCTGTAATGCATAGTGAAGAACTCGCGTGGCTGCAACCAAAGCCTCGACCCTTTGTGATTGCGTAAGACTGGCTCTGACAACTTCTTGAACAAGTCTGTGAACAAAGAAAACTTTGTTTTGAGGATCGACTGAGTATAAGGAATAACTTGACAGTACCTTAAGAATGGAAGCAATGTCGATCCTAGAACGCGCACATTCTCTCAATTCCTCTTGATCTAATTCAGGCAGACCAGGATTAATAACGTCAATGGGAACATTCTCAGAATCCAAAAAGGCCGAAATTCGCATCATACTGGCGGCAGCTGGTGACTGCTCCTTTACAAACTCGAAATTCAGCTCCCAAGTTGTGTGCACTGACAAGCGATGTTGAGCTTCTATGCTAAGTGCTGTAGCAGGCTGTTGCTTTAAAAGGCGCATCTTCACTGCTTGGTATTTTTCTAGGTATTCAGTAAAGCTCAGTGGGATAGGACTTGTAGTTATGTATGCTGCTGCCTGCTCCAGGGCTAGTGGCAATGCACCTAGCTCTTTTGTCAGACAAGTCGCATCTGGGTCAAGCGATTCTCCTTGAAGACCGGTTCTTTTCATTAAAAACAAAGCTCCATCCTCGACGCTAAAGCATGACAACTCTAAAAAATCATCAGCCGAGTACCTCAGAAAAGCCTTTGCATCTTTTGCGTTTTGCCTTGTTGTAATAAGTATGTGGCCGTTCTTTACTGATTTAACAGTTCTTTGCCAAGGTCCCTTGCATATTTTCTTTACACTTGCAGGACACATAGGATCTTGCAATTCGTCCACATTGTCCATCACAAGAAGCCATGGAAGGTCCTTCTTGGACAACCACGTAAGGAATTTGTTCAAAGTGTCATCGATGCCGTCATTTGTCGAGGTAGAAATGTTTCTCAGGGAAAGTATCTCAGCAACTGATTTATTTACATTTTCTTCGCTTTCCCCATTGACCCAGAACAAGCCACCTGGGAAGCAATTTTTGTGGCTCCAAGCGAATTCTACAGCCAAAGATGTCTTGCCACAGCCTCCAAGACCGCATATTGTTTTAGTGCAACAGGAAGTCTGTGGGTTGGCTTGAACGCTCTCCGAAAGGAGGCTCTTTTCCAGCCAATCAAGAGCTGACTTGCGGCCTGTGAACAGTGGTAACCTACTTGGAGCGGTGCAAAACGCGTCATCATCTCTGTCATTCGGTTCCTGTGTGGCTTGCCCTTTTTCCAAGACTACCACTTTCTCTTGCAGACTAGACACCTGTGTAGATGTCTCCATTGCTACTTTCTGCACTTCTATTACTTTGTCTTTCAAACTTGCTAGGGAGGTTTCAGTGTTGGCCACTTTACGCTGTGTTACATTCAGTTTTGCTTTGACAACTTCTAAGTCACCTTGGATAGCTTCGAAGCATTCTTTCAGGTCATCTCTCTTAGTTAGAAATCGGTTGAAATCATCGACAGCTTTTAGAATGGTGGATAAGTCATTAGAATAATGTGCCATCAGGTCTTTTAACTCATCCAAATGCTGTGCCAACTTGTTTATCTCTTCTCTGTTTAGATCCCCTTTTTCTTTCACGTCAGATAAATCGCTCTGCATAACCATCTTGATCTTTTTCATCTCTGCATCTACTTTCAAAATGCTACTCTGAACATCAGACACGTCATCTTGGCATTTTGTCAAATCAGCTACAAGTGAATGGCGAAGTAAGTGAAGAGCCTCTACTTCAGACTCCCTCACGTTTATCAGACCCCTATGAAACAAATCTTGCAAGTCTTTCGACGACTGCTGGGCGTCTTTGTCAGCACTGAACACGGCGTCATTGAGCAGATTATTAAGATGACCGAATATGGTTGAAAGATTGGCATCTTGAATTTCCTGTTTCGGAGCATGCGCCCAATGATTCCTGCACTCATCTCTTGCCGACGACAAAACTGTTCGACTCGTAGAAGGATTAATAAAAGGACACCATTCAAGCAGGTTAAGAAGACCACCAATGTCCGTAGTTTCGGCGTCGACTACATCTTTTTTACGACTGCCTAGAGTTGGAATAAAGACTTTAGCTATCTCCCATGCCCCAGTCGGAGATCCCCACTGTGTTCGGTCACTGTTGTCCCAGCAAATTTTTGGTCGCCCGGACTTGTGGTGACGTTTCAATTCCATTTCCCAGGTGACGCACGTGGCGCACTTTGGTGCTGAAGGTGCGCAAGCGCAAGATGGAAGTGACTGAAGCGGAGGACTGGAAATAAGGGACTGGTACCAAGCTTCCATTTTGTTTTGAATTTTTGATGTAATTCCTTTTTTGGTAATATTCAGGGCACAACCAACCATCACCCAGTTTTTGTGTTCTTTCTTATCAAGCTCTGCCACCCAACCGCCAGATGCCATTATGATACTGATTTCGAGAGAAACTAACAAACTGTATGTCTTGGAACTAAACGACAAAGCAGGAACGACGCTTTAGGCTGAGTCTAGTTCTCTTTACCTTGTCCTTTTCTAGGCCCTTTGTCGCATTTTCTAACCAAGGATCTGCAACTGAAAGACCAAAAATCTTATAACTTGATAAATTACCTTAAATACGCTGAAGTTCCCCCAAACAGTGACAACGGCGATTTTATCAAGACCTTTACAAATACGAATTTGCAACAGGCTTATTGAGGAGCAAACACTTTAAATAGATGTTACGGATCTGTGAAATGTAGGTGGGAGACGAGGACTGATATTATGTGAGGTCAACACATGAATACAAATACTGCTATCTTTCAGTGTAAACGCAAGCAAGCACTGGAGAAGGAAACTGATTCCCATTATGTGGGTGCTTAATACCCAGCAATGATAGCAGCTTGTTACAGCTTTCAAACACTACGATGGCTTGCGCATCAAGGAGACACGCACTCTTCATTATAAGCAAGCGAGTCAACAGAGAAAAAGAAGATACAACTAGCTCAAAGGGTTGTTTCCTTGTGTCACCTCCTATAATTAGCAACTGAATATCATGCATAGTGTGTTTAAGGTATTTTTAATATCGAAAGTTAAAATTTTCATTTTTCTTGTCTCTATACGTTTTCTATAGCAGTAGAAGGGAGAAGCTGTTGAAGTAGTATCAATTAAATTTATCTCACGTGATCATGGCCTTAATTCACATGACCCCTCTGCTTTATGAAGAATAGATATTACAAAGAGAAAATCAATGCTCATCATTCATAGAGGTGAAAGTAGTAAGAGCGAACCTTCGTTGGTTGACATGTCTGTTTGGTTACTTAGTTTGAATTTGTCAGGCATGATTTTCTTGCCAGCTTCTGCTATAGCTCAATTATTATGACAATTATTCATCACTTATGCATCAGTCAATTCCAGCAGCGCCTAGCCCCCCCCCCCCCCCCCCGCATTGGTATTTTTTGGCATTGGATGGCAAATTCCCGGGGGTGGCAACTATTGAGCTGTCAAATCCCCCGGGGTGGGGACGAAAAAAGAGGCAAATGCCCCGTCCTCCGTCAACACTGTAACATTTTTCATTGATTGCACAGTCGAATAGTGCCATTTTAAACATTTTAATGTGCGATTTCTTGTTTTACGTCACGTCTTCGATTCGAATTAAGACTTCACGCTGCGACGACATGCACCAGTTTATGGTTTCAGGATTGATATAAAATTATTGGCATTAACATTAATAGAACGCTGTAAAGTTATATGTTATGAATAGATTATAAATATGAAAGGATGTTCTTCACATAATATCAACAGAAATTCACTAACCAAAAAACGTTGATTCACATCGATAGCTCCCGAGTTTCGCTCTGCAATTCTGGCTTGATAAGCAATGAAGAAATGCATGCATAAAATCGAGAACATACCTTTACAACCCCCTGTCCTTGACAGATGAGCTAATCCGCTTTTTTTTCAGTAATATCCTCTGTGTAGTTATATTCTGATAGGAAACCGCGTGCGTGTCAAAAGCTCTGGAATAGCCTCGGGGTTGGCAAATGCCCGGTCCCCGGGCAGCGCAAAATTTGCAAATGCCCCACCCCCGGGACTGAAAAGGCGGCCAAATGCCCCGCAGTAGCCCAGAGTAAGGGGGGGGGGGGTGGGCGCAGCTGGAATTGACTGATGCAATAGGTTGACAATATTTGACACAGGGTGGGGTGGGCAAACCCTGAGAATGAGGAGGTATCCTGGGTCTCTCTAATCCCCTCTGGGGTGGGTCATTGAAAGACCCTAAGAATGATCAGCTTTAGGTGGATGTCGTTTTGCTTGGTTGTTTTCAAATTATCGGTGTTTTAATAAAATTGTCCCATGCTAAGAATTTTCTTGCATTTTAAAGCTACTTAGAGCAAGCTCGATCATGCAACCATGACAACAACAAAAATGAGAAAATAAAATAAACACGATTAATAAGAAAAACAAAAATTCTGAGCTTGCAGCACTCTTTTTAAAACATATCTTACAAATATATCACACCAAAAGTGGAAAGATATAGGAGGACAGTGAGGAAAATACAAAGCAGAATTAGAAGAGAAGGTTCTATTAGTTACGATTTCTCTCTGGAAATTCGTTCTCCCTTTCTTCCTTTTCCTTTTAGCTGCTGAATGTAGCTATTTATGCGAATTTGACAAGCTTAACTTGGGTGAACAGACTTTATCATTAGTGAACTAATAACAAAAACATTTCCACTGGGAAAATACTACCACAATCTATAGCTGTCACCGTCACAGACTTTCTAAATCCTTGATATAGATCACACGACAACTCCGCAACTTAGGTACTAAGATGATACAAAGACAATAATTGCTTTCCATTTCATAAGGACATGGAGGCTTTTTGCAATTCATCTATTATTATTTTATGCTATATCAATATGCCTTTGAGGTCAGGGTTCTCAATAAGAGCCGGCAGCTGGCGAAATTCACCAGCTATTTCATGTGAACTCGATCACCACCTATCATGTTTCCTTGAAAATTATCTCATTTTTTACATGATTTAAGACATATACATATCCTGAAACAACCAATGGTTCATAGCTATTGGCAAGAAGAAATAATTCTAAATATAGAGTATTTTTGTGTTGTCTGACTGAATAAAAAAGCTAAAGTTTAATGATAATTATGTGTTCTGTCCGAAAAAGTTCTAATTTTTGCTCTAGAATGCTGGAAATGCATGTCTCAGAGGCCCAGATTTCAAACTTTTTCCTGGGGGGGCATGCTGTCAAACCCCCCAGAAACTTGTGAGTTTTTTCCATCTCTGCCTACTCCAAAGCTTTTATAGTGCCCTGCTTAGAACTTATTGAAAACCCTGCTTTGTGTTATAGAAAAGAGTCACCAAGGGCTGTTGTGAAAGGGTGGAAACAATTTTATCACTGAAATCAAAGTCTTAATACATCTTTGCAAACGATCCAAAATAAATACACCAGCACGTCAATCTTAAGAAACAACAAGAGAAAAGAAAACTGAAGAACTCAGAACTCAAAGTAGTGAAGATTCACAGGCACTTTTAATTACAGTTTTTTTTGCCTTCACCTTGGATGGCAAATTCCCGGCAGCCACCAGCCGCGTACAATGAGCTGCAAAATGCACCACCACAGGTACAAAAAAGGGATCAGGGCCGCAATCAACACTGCAGCACTTTTCATTGACCAAAAAGACGAGTAATGCATTTTAATGTAAGATTTTTCGTTTCAGTTAACATCTGCCTCTGTAATAGCACAATTCTAATTCAGACTTCATGCACGACGAGACCACTTCAGGATTATTATTTTATTATTATTGTTTATCTTCCTTTGAATAGTTCATTGGTAGTTCTGAATAGTTTAATTATTACATGAAAAAGTGGAGAAAGTTCCTCAAGTAATAGGCAGATCAAAGCAGAATTAGAAATAAATCATCACTGCTAAATTTTATGCAAATCTTAGATCAACAGAATTGTTGTTTAGTAACCAAAAAAAATGTCAATTCAGGTTGAATTTTTAAGTTCCCAACTCAAGTCCAGCTTGTTAAGCAATGAAGAAATGCAGACAGAAAATTGAGGAGACAATACCTTAACCACCCTCTAAACGTTTTCCCTGTCCCTAACAGATAAGCCAATCTTTGAATCTGCTGGTGTTTCCAGTAAAATCCTCCATGTTTAGTATATATGTTTGGATAGGAATGCACGTGTGTGCCAAAAGCTCGGGGGTGGCTCCAGGGTTGGCAAAATTGCCTGACCCTGTGCAGCACAAAATTTGCTAATACCCCACCCCCGGGAATGACAAGATATCAAATGCGCTGAAGCTGTCCAGGGAGTGCATGGGCGCACCTGGAATAAGCCAGTTGCACTAAGAGGTCATGTGACCAATGAGTTGGAATCTTGCTAATGCCAAAAATTGACGGAGCGCATAAAAATTATCTTACACATTATCTTACAAATTTGAGAGGAAACACATTTAAGGGAGATATTTTATGGCACTTTGATTTTTCAACAGAGTAGTATGATTTGCATTGGCCGCTATATTGGATGGCATACTCTTGCCCAGCTCCATGCAACATGTTTGTATCTTAATTAATAACCGTTAGATAGTTATGCTCAGATGTGCTGAAAACGATACCACATCATCTTTTCAACAATTTTCTTGAAGCTTAAGTGCAAAATTTGTGATCAGAAAGAGGTACTTCATAGTTTTACTTTGGTTTCATTAAGAATCGGAGATCGGAGAATTCTCCGTCTACTACGCATAATTCTCCAGCTATTAATTTTGATAAAGTACGGCTATTTTTTATTCAGATGAATCAGACAAGGATACGTTATGTAAAGAGAGATTATTCCCAGAAATGCGTAATTTTATAGCGCTTAGCCGCTGCTTTACATTCCTAAATAAATAACAAATACATAAAAGACCTTATTTAAATGCTAGCAGTTTTAAGCTCAACAAAACTAACAGGGGACGTGTAAAATATTAGACGGTTTGCTTAAGTGTGGAGAGTTGACTGTATGCTCAACGCTTTTTTATTTGCACATGAAAAATGATTAAATGAATAAATACTAATTATGAAACAAAACAACTGAAACTAAAATAAAGTACATGATGAACAAATCATAGTGGCAAAGTTACGACAAGAAAAGTTTAAGCGATAAGAATCAACGACCTTTATGAATAAAAAGAACGATTTGTTTGTGAACCGCCATGGAAATAAATTTGGTGATGTTTACAGCGCTAGCTGGGTATATAAATGACAGAGTATCAAATTACTATGAAACAAATGCAAATTTTGAGATTTTCTATTTTAATGATGACTTCTAAAACGTGTAGAGGCATGCAGTGTTTTTTGTTTGGCAGCTACAAGAAATAAAATTGGCTATCACAGCTATCAGACCAAAATTTCCAGGCTTGTTTTCAAGCTCTTAATCTGGGAAAGTTCTTCGCTCTTTCAAAATATTCTCCGGTTACTTTACACTACTCTCTTGCTACTGCAATTCTTAATGAAACTCCTGGTTTTAAAAATCACATTTTAAGCTACGAACTTAGTCATTAAGAAAATGGTGCCGGTTTGAAAAACTAAATCACTATTATTTTGTTTAAGATATGACCCACTAATCGTTTTTTGAAGGCAAAATCATATAACTTTCATTTTTCAAAAAATAATGTCACAAAAGACCTCTTAGTGCAAATGGCCTGTTGACTGATGGATAATGACTGAACCAAGAGACCTTGGCAGACAGTGGAAAATAAAAAAATCACTGCCAGAGCTTGTCTATGGTGGCTGAGGACGTCTGCCACTCAGTTTTCAGGGCATTAATCCCTTTTTACGAGACTAAAAATGCAAAACATAGTGTACACCTAATGAAAATCAAATATCAACGCAATTTAATGTAAAACAAAAAGCTCGATTCAAATTACATGAGGTTAGAATTAAGTCTATTTTTAAAAGAGAATGCCATACAGAATCTAACTTTACATTTTTTTGTAAATGAGTTTATTTGGAACCAAATAAAAATTTTTATGTCTCCCCTTCCAATTTCTTCAATGCATGGATTTTGGGGGGGGGGGGGGGGGTGGGATCGATTGCGGCTTCAAAGGCTTAGAGGCTCTCGAATGTGAACTTTGAATTATCTTACAATGGTTTACGATCGCATGAGAATCACAAGACCAAAAGTAAAATTACTTTTGGGTAATAATCACGAGCTCCTATCGTAAGGCCACTCAAAGTAAATCTACTTAGCCTCGATCTCATTATCTCGCGGAGACCCTTTATAAGAGGGTGTAACCTTTTGTTAATCCTCTCGGTCTGAAAGCTGACATCAAGCCGAATCTTCGATAGCTGACCCGCTTATCCTTTGAACAAGCAATCGACCCGCCTCCTCCCCAATCTTCTACCTTTTTTACTTGCTTTAGGTATTTCTTGTAGTTTATTTGCCTTTTTCATCTGGCCCTCACCTTTGCTAGACCTATAAATTCGTAAACATTATTTCATATTTTAACATTGATAAGATGATTTTACAGATTTGAATAAAACCGGCCATTAACTTGGCCATGTTTTTAATCCCAGACCATAGTGTCGGTTTTCTTTGTTTCCTAAGTTAGGCGTCTAGCAAACAAAGCTCGGCTGTTGGCAGTAAAGGGGGGTTTATTGTTAGTGTTTCAGTACACCGGGGAGGAGACATAAAGTCAATTAAAACCGAACAAATCATGATAACAGAAGGTGAGTTAAAATGAAGTAAATTGAAAATCAAATACAAATGCAAATCAAAGTAAAACTCGATCCAGATTAAAAATTGAATACATTGTAAAAAGAGAGTGCACTACAGAATCTAAGTTAGAGTTAAAGTGGATTGCAATTGAATTCAACTTGAAAAGAGAATGCGAAACAAATTTTAAAAAATGTCATTCATTCCTATAACGAATACTCCGGCCGAAAACTAACAAATTTCAAAGTGCTAATAATATTACAGCTCTAAATAATAAATGTTCCAGCAAAAAAATTTATTCTGACGTAGAAGAGACACATATTATGGCAGCCGGATTCGAGAGAAAAACTAATTAATTTTAGCAATACGGAATATTATGAGATTTTTGCATAAGTAAATGTTTAATTTCAATGAGCTCATACACCGGATACAGACATTCCTTAGCGAAAACCAAGCTCTTTTAATTGAGAGGCCGACTGGCCCCATAGGAGAATTTTGCAGAAAATAACTCGATCACTGCTTAAGGGAGCACAAGAACCATACCAGAAATCATTTAATTTGCCATCCTTCACTGGGGCATTTAAAAAATGCTTCAAAAGGCTAACATTTATCCATTACAGCCATGCACTTCGATAAAATGAAATCGAAACTGTGGGCGTTTGCTGCCACGATCATCTTCAATAATCGGAATTCTAGATCGAAGTCGGAGTAGAAATGTTCAATAAAGTAATACTTACATATTTCACTCCTCTCAGTAGTTGTGCGAACAGTTTAACGCTCTTTAAAGGTAGTAATATAGGCTGGAAAGTTATCAAAATTGCGTTGACATCAACCACGTTTTAAGCGGAAGTGAAAGTGTAATGGGATATGTACGGTGTTAGCCTGTGCCAGGCTCTCAGATAGTATAGTGGGGATGTATTAAATTTCGGTTGCTGTTTCGGCCGAGCACCGCAGATATAACAATACGTTATACAACATCTTCTATTCATTCAAACATGTGGTGGAAAAACTAGAACAGAGCTGAGCGACAGTTTACACAGAATTCTGTCAGAACAGAGGCCAGAAAAAACCTGCCGGAAAATGTAATGTTATTGAGAGGCGAAACAGGCTAGAACACAACAGCTTTAATCGAGCTAGTACAAGTACAAGGAGCACATGGTAAAGCAGCCCGCCCGCTAAGACTAATGGGACATCTAAAGCGATTACATAACAGAAAAAACCCCAGTAGGGAAAAAAAAACCCGGCAGGAAATCTGGGTAGGATCCATGGCTTATGCTCTGAAAAGCCCATCCTACAAAGGCTACACGGCTGGAAGGTCTTTGCCCTTATTTACTAGACAGCACGGAAAACTCAAAATAATTTTAGGAAACGCAAACAAGCTAAGAAACCCCTGCGAAACTCAAACTATCACGAGTATTTCATTTCCGGCTAGCCTGCGTGGCAGGCGTTGCAGGGGAAAGGAAAGGGAATTTTAGGCGCCAGAGGCGAGGGCTGGGGCTGGGGCGCCCCTCGCGCCTTGAACTCCCTTTCCCTTCCCTTTCAAACGCCTGCCACGCAGGCTAGCTAATTCGTATCCACTCCAACGCCGGAAACTCCATAAATAAGACGCGCGCGACTTGGGAAAGGGGGCGGTGGCCCGCGCTCGTTTTTCGAATTTCTTTTTACTGAGCGACTTTTCACCACTATCTTGGAGCCTCGAAACAGGCTATCACTTGGTGTTGGTGAACTGCTTTTTTGCCCCCCGTTGAAGGTTTGTGTTGCAAACCGAACTATCGAGAAAATATAATTCACGACGCTATTTTTGTTTTCTTTGTTTATTTTTTCTATCACTCCTCCTGCCGTAAGGATCAGTAATTTGTTGCGTTTTTGGGGAGCCTGGGTCCAGTTGCATAAACAAAAAAACACTAGCTACAAATGCAAGAGCCTATTTCCCATCCTTCTGAATCAAAACTCTTAAAGACGGGATGGATCGAAATTTACTCTGTTTATAAGTGACTAGCATCAGGTTCACTTCTTTTGGCTCGTCAAGTAAACTCGTGACCCTGCTCGTGACGAAGCCTGCTTGCATGGGAGGCTATCAAGTGACTGACCGGCAGCGAGAATTAGAGTAATGCTGATATCGCTTTTTAAAGGTGTTTCCCGGAGCCCATCCGAGTTTCACACGGGGAGGGTACTCCCTAAAATGGCCTATACGGGGAGGCTCCTTCCGAAAAGGGAACCTTCTTCAGGCAGGCATCAGGTATATGAAAGGAATAGGATTTTACCAGTTGATGATGAAAGGGTAAAGAAATCGAAATCTGGCATTTCGGTCTGGAAAAAGGCCCAAGAGGACTTACAATATGTATTTCATCGCTGTGAAAAAGTAGAGGAAACGTTCTGGTTTTGTGATATATTGTTCATATTTTAAAGACAGCAGTCAAAATTAGAGCAAAGTTCTAAACTACTGGTGAAAGTGGTAAAATTTGTCAATAGAAGATATGCGAAAGGGGTACTTTTTCTGTTAAAAATGGTATATAAAAGGGTTAACGGCTGGACCTCGGGACGGGGTCTCCCAGTATAAAACCTCTTTGAGTATCCCACCCTGGGCTTTCACAGCTTCAAATATAGTGTAGGAGCTTTTCGTTTGCCTTGCGATCAAGGGATTTTTTAGGAGAGAAATAATAAGGACATAATAGAGATAAAGGCAAAGGCATTATGACCAGGAATACAAATCATTTTAAAGTTCCGCCCATAGAGCCAATGTAGATACCCTGTAGATATTCCCACAAATTTTCGCTTTTCAGGCATAAACTGCTTTTTGATATAAAATATCAAGCAAAATCGTCTTGTTTGAATTTTCAAAATCAGAAATAGCACCCACAATTCTCCCAGATTCCGCTTTCGTGGATCCGAACTCCTAGCTGACAAGTGTAAATAAGGTGACCTGGGTGACAAGGACTAATTAAGATGACTGAGGTGACTGAGATTAAAAAAAAAGATGACTTGGGTGCATGTGGATACTAGGCTTACTCGGGAAGGGCAAGTGTGCCTAAGGTGACTAGGGTGACTAAAATAGCTGGGGTGACTGGGGTGGCTGAGATGACAATAGGGTGACTAAGATGACTGCATGGGATGACCAGGGTGACAAGAATGACTTAAATACGTCACTTCCACATTTCCCAGACTGCACCTTATTTGCCCCGCAAAATTTTGCATAACCATTGTTTTCAGTTTTCCTTGAAACGGCTGAAATACCCAGGAGAAATGAAAAACAAAGGTTATGCAAAATTTTGGAGGGCAAATAAGGTGCCATTATGGGAAATGTGGAAGTGGAGAATGACTAGGATGACTTGGATGACTGGAGTTTCGGTAAACTGTTGGTTTTATGTTGATTTGAGGAGCATACAGTTAAGCTAGTCAGTAATTTAATAAATAATGGTGAACTTATTACTACCTCTCATATATATTTAAATGTCAAGTATAAAGAACATTGAAGCAATTCTTAAATTTCGTAGTCCCTTGCAAGATGTTAGGTCTAAAAGTAGTTTGAAAGAGGATTCAAGTAACAGTATAAATCATCACTTCGATGTAATTCTACCAAGTATCTTTCCCTCCCAGCTGGCTTGATGATTTACGCTGGTGTGCGCTCTAACAACACCTAACGAACCCCAACTAACTTTCCCCAGTTGTACAGTCACGTACCATGGAAAAAATTAATTAGTTTTGTTGGAATAGTAATTGCTGGGCGTACGTAATTTCAGGCCTTTTATTTTTCGTCACAGATCTTTAACCTTGCGAGCATATAGCATATTTCTACGCCTGTTCATGTTGGGACTTCAGGAGCACCCAACGTCCGTTTTTGGAAAATATCTGTTCGGAAGACGATGTGATATCTAGAATTTTCGGAGTATTTGTTGTAAAATTTCTTGCTTGCCTGCCTCTCAAAGGATGTTCGGACATCCAAAAAAATGGTATAATTGCCCATTTTTAACGGATTTTTACCCTAAAAAGGTCACCTAGAATTTTCGGGATCCTTTTTTCTGGCTGAAATTTCATTCGAAAAGGTTATTAAGTTTTGATCCCTATAATTTTCGGATCTATAGACTTTCGGCTAGGAAATCCGAACAGATAAAAAATTGTTAGGGGATATAAATATGCCTATATCTACCTTTTAAATACTAAAATACGTTCGACAACCCTATGTTTAAGTGGTTTTGAACCATATTCTCGTTGGGTGCACCCAGGACTTGTTTTTTGTGCGTGTCGTGTAAACGAGTGGAGCAGCGAGTACAGTTCAGAAAGAGAAAACTGTCTTTTAATTAACGTATTTATATCGTTCTTTTTGATACACTCTTTTTATATTATGATGCATATTTTCATACCAGGAGGGAAATATTATGATTTCCTTATCAACCAGTTAAAAAATTTTCTTGTTTTAATCGTCTCCTTCGCAGCTAGTGGTAGCTACTAAGGTTTCCTTACAATTCGGGTAAGGGAAAAAAACTTACGTTATCCTTCAGCACTGTCTGGATTATTGCTTCTTCTTGATTTTTAATCTGCTAAACTTAAATTTTTCACAAACATTTGAAACAACTGGACGAGAAATCCGCCTTGCATGTTTTTTTTTCATGTTTCCCGAAAATGGACTAGGGATCGTTCGAAGCCTTTGAGAAAAAGAAAATATATAACTGTAGCTACTTCTTTTACAATGTAAGTACAAAATGCTCGGCAACAGCAGGTATTTGGGTCCATTGTAGTGGAAACAGGAATTCAACAACAGCAGCTGCAGCAAGTGATGCACCTCTTTGCCGAAGTTCAGCAAGACAAACAGCTTTCCAGTAGTATCCCTTCACCCAAGAAGGATCTGCAGATATCGCGCCTATAAAGTCTTGGAGAGCACTTTGAAGAATGTTCTGTTGCTCTTTTAAATGTTGACTCTGTGCTTTCTGTTTAGAAAGCATGACTTGCGCAATGACTTTGTTAGTCAACAACTTTGCATCTCCTTGATTCAGGTTTAAGGCTTTGTTATAGAACTCGAGTGACCTCGAATAGTCACCTAAACTGAAAAAACGGTTACCTGCATCTCTGTAACGACTCGATTCGTTCACGCTTTGGCAATGTTCGGAAAATCCCTGGCGTTTAACAACAAAAACCGGTACCTGACGACAAACAAATGCCTCCTTTTCATCAGTTCCTAGGAGCAACTTCACTGTCGTTAAAAAGGAATGCGCCTCTAGCATATCTGGGAAGTTAGAGCCATAATATTTCAGTTGGAGGGACACAAATATTTCACCGATTCGTAGGTACATAGCCAACTTTTTTTGCAGAAAAGTTTGGTTCACTCTCCTCGCTGAAAGCTATGTCAAAGCTCCTAATCATGCTGAGCAAAAAAATAGCTAGGAATTCTTCGCTTCCATCATCGACATAAGGAATACAGTTATTTACATAGCAATCCCTTACACAACTATATATATATGGGGCCCTCTGATTTCTAAATGTTCTAGTAAACTTGTTTCCATGACTACGTGGTTTGATTGACACATCAAACTAGAAGAGTTCCTCAGTCCCCTCGTCATATCATCAGACGAAGGAGGTAGCTTCATATAAATATCTCGCATTTCTTTGGCACACATTTTAGCTTCCTCAACTTTGCCGGCGTGATGTTGACAAACTCAAGTAACTGCAGCAACTGTGGGTCATCCCCAGGGTCTTGCAATCTCTAAAGCTTTCATTAGGCGTTTAAACGTTAATTCAGAGCTATTGCCTTTATCGTATTCTACCATTGCGATTTGCATTTGAAGATCTGCAATATATTAACTTCGCTTGTTGGCAAGTCCAAACTTTCAAGCTCCAAAAAAGCATTGTAGTATTTTGTCGCTTCTCCTTCATAAAAGGAGAATAACTTCGCTTTTGAAAGAGAACACGGAATTTGACATCGGCTTCTATAACTACTCCAGATTTTTCAAATTCAAACATTTTTTGCACAGCATTATCAATCAAATTCTTTGCTTCGTCTATTCCTTTAGCAATCAAGCTGTTCGCTGTGCTGATACTTGTGTTGACTATCTCAAAGAGAAGCCAGTTTGGATCACTGTCACTGTACACCGCTTTAAAAAATTTCAAGTAAAAGTTTGACAATTCACTACCAAGCCAACAAAGTGAATTTCTGGTTTTTAAATAGTGAGGTCGTATACAAATTTGCAAGGCTTAAAGGTGTCGACTCTAAAGAGTTCACCGTTGTTATTCTCTAAGGCACGTTTATTTCTTCTTCCATATAACTCGTCAACTTCAGAAAATTTAGCAAAAGAGAGAAAACATTAAGTTGGTCACCTACGTCCAATTCGTAGAGGTTGCCTAACTTAAAATTCTCGAATGCAGAAAAATTGTAAAAACGCAAAGCGAAGCGCGCGAACGCATTCCACAAATGTCTTTATCCTTTCTGATTCCGTAAGGCTTTCTCCGACTACTTCTTGAACAAGCTTGTGGACACGGAACAGTTTACATTGATGGTCTACAGTGAAAAGAGAGTAGTTTGATAGTATTTTCAGGATGTCACCAGTATCTGAATAAGAAAACGAAACTTTCTCTCAGTTCCTCCTGATTGAATTCAGGAGATCCAGGATTGATGACATTGAAAGGAATACATTCAGACTCGAAAAAAGCTGAAATGCACATAATCTTTGTAGCGGCAGGTGACCCTTCTTTGACATATTCAAAGTTCATCAGCCAGGTTGTGTGAACCTATGTTGCGCGTCCAGACTTAGGGCTGTGGCATGTTGCTGTTTTAAAAGTCAGACGAAGCTTAACTGCTTTATATCTGTTAAGGTAATCTTTAAAATCAAGTGGAATATGTACGCTGCGGCTTGTCGAGGGCTAGTGCTAGTGGTAGGGCTCCCAGTTCTTTCGCCAAACAAATAGCTTCTGGGTCAAGATCGTTTCCTCCGACACCTAAACGTTGCATAAGAAATCTTCACTGAAACACTGTAACTTCAAATAATCATCATTTGAAATCTTCCAAAACGTTCTACTCGCTGTTGCATTTGCCTTGGTTGTAAGTATGCGACCTTTAATTTCTTCCTTGGGAGGTGCATTCTTTGCCACATCCGTTTGCATATCTTCTCAACGCCTGCTGGGCAGGTTGGATCATTTAAATCATCGGCATTGTCTATCAAAAGAAGCCATGGACGTTTCATTTGGGACAACCATGACAGGAATTTGTTCAAGATGTCCTCTATATATGTTGTCGGTTACCGAGGCACTGATATTGACAAACGTAGGTATTACGACCACGGATTTCTGTAGATTTTCAGGATTTTCATTACTTTCACCGTTGACCCAAAACACGCCCCCTGGGAAGCGATGCTTGCCAGCGAAGTTTTTCCACATCCTCCAAGGCCGCATGTTGTTTAATACAAGATGAAAATTGAAGTACAATTACAAGAACATACTCTAACAAACTGCATTACAAATACGTACTAATCCCTACAACAATAACAAGTAAAATTTATATAAATTACACTTACAGACTGTAACTGTTGTCTTAATGGACCTTGGAAAAAGAGGTTTGCAAACTACTGTATGTCTTCTTGCAGTTTAACAGCCTAAAACTGTTGAAGATACTGTGCATTTAAGGACCCAACCCAAGTTTATTTATTTTTCTGGTAATCAACAATTATCTCCTTCACAGGAATTTAAAGAACCTAATTAAGAACCTGCTTTGCTTAATTTGCCAATAAGTACCCCAAAATACAAGAACCTATTTTGCCAGACTTCTAAAAAAAGTAGGTTCTAGGATAGGAAAACCTTAGCCTGCAGTGCAGGCGTATTTTGGGCGGGCGAAAGTTGCTTGTTTGTGTTCGTACTGTTGTAACCGCCATCTTTGTTCTGACGGAGGAAGATTAGGAAGAGTAAAAATAGTAACCCTAAGGGTACTCATTTCCAGAACAGCGGTCAAGCGCGACTAATTAGGGGGTGTTTCTCATTTTCACAGTGTTTTCCGGCAGGCGTTTTCTCTTCCCTCTCCCCGCCCCTTGTGACTCGCCTCATTTTCTCCCCTCTTTTCGAGTTTCAACATGCGCTTTCGCGAGCAAAACATTTGCGCGCCGGAAGAAAACGCCTGCACTGCAGGCTAGGGAAACCTGGGTCTGTCTTCTTCTGTTCCTGGGTGGGGTAATGATCGACCATGAGTATGAGGCTGTATTTAGGATAGGCAGACTGAGGTCCCTCCTTTTCTTCTCTGGGGTGGGGCAATGAATGACTCTATGAATAGCCTGCGAATGGCAGAAGTTTCTCCTAGCTCATCGCCGCTGAGGGACGTTTCGCGAGGAGGAACGTCTTTCCTCCTCGCGAAACATCCCTCAGCGGCGATGAGCGGAGGAGAAACGTCTGCCGTTCGCAGGCTACTCTAAGAATGGGGCTGGATTTTGGATAGAGGTGTCCAGGGTTTCTCTTCCTCACCTCTAGGATGGGGTAATAATGGACCATGAGTATGAGGCTGTGTCGTTAAGTTAGGATAGACAGAATGAGGTCTTTCTTTTTCTCCTCTGGGGGGGGGGAGGGGAATGAATGACTCTAAGAATGAGGCTGGATTAAGGATAGTGGGTGTCCAGGGTCTCTCCTCCTCACCTCTGGGGTGGGGTAATGGAAGACCCAGAAAATCAGCTGCACTTAGGAGAGGGAGTCCTGGTCCTCCTAGAAGCTGTATTAAGGATGGGCAGTCTGGGGTCTCTCCCCTTCCCCTCTGGGGTGGGGTAATGAAAGACCCTGAGAATGAGGCTATATTTAGGATAGTGATTGATGGATCTCTCTCCTTTAAATCTGGGATGGGGTAGTACAACACCATGAAAATGATGTTTAATGCATCCCCCTCAGCCTGCTCTTATAATGCAGTGGGTGAAACAAAATCATTAATATTGATGGCAACTGGATGCTGTGGACAAGTTTTCATTTTTTGATGGATAGGTATTGAAACTCAAGAACTCAACAAAGACTTTTTTCTTTACTTCCCTATTTTCTTTCCTGTTTTTGGGTAAATTACTATATATAAAATTTGATCTGATATTTTATAATTAAAAGTCCATTTTGCATCAGAACATTATTAAATGATTGAAATGAAACACCATTTCTATAGAAGGTAAAAACACTATCTTTAAGTAACACAGACCATTCTCATTCTAGACTGCAAGACGACTATAAAGATCTACTCCAAGCTTAAAGCAATATCATAGAAAAGCAAGACTGCGGATAACAGTTTAGAGAGAAGCATTGAGATTATGATACCAATAGAGACAGCCAGCAGGAACAGCAGGTGACATATGGGACAGGCTTCAAGTATTAAAAAAAAACATAATTTTTGCTCAAGTGAAAACCCCTCAAAAGAGAATTATGTAGAGGCAGCTTGTTCCCAGGGTTCTGCCTCTTCCCCTCTGGGGTGGGGCAGACCCTGAGAATGAGAGCCCTGTATTTAGTATGGGGGTTCTTGGGTCTCTCTTCTTCCCCTCTGTGGTGGGTTACAATGATAAGAAAGACCCTAAGAATGAGGTAGCTACTAGACCACACAGCTGTATGTGGATGTCGTTTTGCCAAATTTCTTTTTTTCAAATCATGGGTGTTTTAATACAATTGTCCCATAATAAGAATTTTCTTGCATATCTTAATGCTACTGTGAACTTTGATCAACCATGACAACAACAAAAATGTTTAAGTGAAATGAGCAACAGCTGGTTAAGCAAAACAAAAATTCTGAACTTGCAGCACACATACTTTTTGATACTTACTTTATGTTGTCAAACTTGATCGTTGCTATTAATCGTGATTGATTTCATCAGAAACAACCATGAGAGTCCCACTGAAATAATGCAAGTCATGAAACCCTATAAATTGAGGTGAGCAAATCCATACTTAATTTATGTGGTGCCACTTTTACATTAGTCCTAATTATTATGACAATAATGAATTATTGACAAGTCATAAAATGTTGCCAGTCTACTCTTTCCACAACCAAAAATGGAAAGATTTATAAAAGGGGATGGTGAAAGGAAAATACAAAGCAGAAATATTAGAAGAGAACTAACATAATCTATCACAGTGCATGATTTTGTTACCTCTGCATCCTGTGTCCCTGACCCATAAAAATCCCCAAAGATGCAAAATAATTCATGGCATGCGTCCCGTAGGATGCAAAGATTGATCGATCAATCTGAACATGTGTATTTGTAGAAATAATCCTGTTCGTGTAATTTCTGTGGCAGTTATTATGGCTGTTGTTTAACGATGCATATTAATTTCTGTTAGCCTTTGTTGTGCTTTAAAATAGATGGACTATATTTTAATTTCAGTATACTGTAATACAGAGTTTTGGAGTCTGTCTTCAGATTAACTGCCTATCACATAAAGGCCCAAGCATTTTGGTACTCATCATTTGTCCCAAGATGAGTCCTGGCTGACTCACCATAGCTATTTCAACAAATCATTGTATCAGGAATTCTCTCAAGAAATTCTTTCTCCCTTTCTCCCTTATCCATTGTTCTCCTGCTACCCCTCCCTAATCAAATCTTTTGCCAGTGCCTTGCAGAATACTAATTAAAAATGCACTGCATTGTCAACAAGCTCACAGTCACCGCAAGAACCCCTATGAGCCATTGATGCCAGCTATTCATGCGAATTTCACTACTTCAAGACTTTATCAATAGTGAATCGATGCAACCCAACTAAAAACAAAAAAATTCCACAGGTATAATCACCACAATCTACATACAGCCTGCATCACAGACTGTCTAAATCCCTAATATAGTATACATGCACAGTCTGTGTGATGGCTTCCAAAAGCTTTTTCTGATATCCCACAGGTTCCAGGAATATCTGTATATCCATAATTTGTGACTGCAACAACAACAACAACAATCAAGCTTTATTTACGGTATCACTTCATTAAACATGCTCTTCCAGTGAGCCGTTTACACAACAAATGTTTCAGAGAATCTACACTAATGCTAAAAATATATCTATATATTAAGAAAATCTATCCTATAACTAATTACACAAAAATCAATCAACCTTTAATATACATTATATAACTAAAATAAGTTCTATCTCAACTCCCTCAAAGCAATCCCTGGTTCAAGGCAAAGACAGGGCAGACTTGAAAGAGTTGAGATTTATCTCGTCTTTAAGCTCATTTTCTAGGCCATTCCACATGACTGCCCCTCTATAACTAAAAGCCTGCTAAGCAGCTTCAGTGCGGGGCCTTGGTACAAAAACATTGTTTGAGGCACCTTGCACATATTTGTAGGAATGCATGGACCCCAGAACTCAGGGTTAAGGTTATTTAGAGATTTAAAAACAATATTGCGAGCTGTTTATAAGAGCGTCTTTGCTGAAGGGTATCCCATCCTAAGTCTTGGAGAATATCCGCAGATCTAATGTATTATAATCACTAAATGTTATAATTCTCCCATCCCTATTTTGCAATCTCTGGAGTCTGTCACACAGGCCTGGTCCCATACATCCCTAAACTTTGGAGCAATAATCAAAATAAGGAGCGACTAAAGCCTCATACATCCTCAGTAGGGTTTGGCGAGGCACCAGGGAATGAATACATTTTAAGGCCCCTATACCTGCAGATACCTTTGTACAGATAATACCTACTTGGGATTGCCACCCCAATGCCTCGTCAACCTCTATTCCCAGATATCTTTAGTTAGTCACCCAAGTCAATTGTTGACTATTAACAGTAACGTTTAAGTCACCATTTAATTCTCTTAGTCGGTAGTGGTTTCCAATAATCATATATTTTGTCTTTTTGACATTTAATGTGAGTTTATTTGATTTCAGCCACTTTTGAACCTCATCCAAGTCTTTGTTTAACTTTTCTTCAAGAGTTGTGGGGTCATAAGCGGAAAGGGTAAGCGAGGTGTCATCAGCATACATGAGTGCAGACGATGACACTGCTTGCATTCTTGTAGGTCATTTATATAAATAAGAAAAAACAAGAAGAGTCCGAGTACAGAACCTTGTGGGACCCCACAACTAATAGGAAGATAGTGTGATAGAGTTCTAAACACCTGTAGCCGTAATAAAAAAAGAAAAAATTGTGGAGAATCAATATGGCGGTCTCAAAATGCCCTTGTTTGACTTTAGCAATGTCATGTTCATTTAGATGCCAAAATCTCATTGGTTCCTAAGCATCAACCGATAGTACCTTCAACCTTATTGGCCCCTGCGACAAACATCCAAAGCCACAAAGCCACAAAGATACACATACGCCAGCTGATACGCTTAGACCACTGACATATGTGCTATTTTTTTTGAAAATAGCTCAATTAAAGGTATTTAGCCACTATATATAGAAAGGTGTACAGATTATAAAAATTTGGATTCCTGGTCCTTTTAGTTTTTGATGATGCCTTCAATATGCAGGCCTTCTGAAAGAGTGCGATCAAAAATCAGAAATTATGCGGCATTTTCGGGGCTGATTGTGTGATAAGATAGGACTATTATGCGATAAATTATGCAAATTTTTCAGGGCTAATTAACATTGTTTTACCAGGTTTCAAAGGAGAAAAAATCACTTTCATGTTGTTTAACAGACAATTTGAATGTAAAAGAATAGTACAACATCTAGCCTCAATTTCATCTGATTGCTTCGAGTTGTTTTTTCATCTCAGTGACATCTGAATCGACCAGCCGTTAATGCCGTCCAGTGATATCACTACTACCCGAAAAACCCGGTGGTAATTTTGATTGGTTGATTGTCTAAATATTTGCATAATTATGTATAATTATGAGAAATTTTAGCGGGATTGTCACTTGATATTCAGCGGATCGTATCGGTGGCATGCTTGCGTGGAGTTCAAACATTTCGATATTCTTTATCGTAAACAGCAAAAATAGCCCTACCTTGTCTTCGAAACAGAATTGCTAAATTGAACTGCAAATGAAGAATCATTGCAGTACAGTGGCCCACAAGTGCACTCCGAACTCCAAATGACACTCCTTATCTTTAAACACACTCAGAATTCTAAAAGTTCACTCTTAATTCTAAAAGCTCACTCCGAATTCTAATAACTCACTCCGAATTCCAAAACTCTACTCCAATTTCGAAGACATCACTCCGAATTCGAAAACCCCATTCTGAATTCGAAAACACCAGTCCGAATTCGAAAACTTCACTCCAAATTCGAAGGCATCACTTCCAATTCGAAAACATCGCTCCAATTTCGAAAACATCACTCCGAATTTGAAAACGCTACTCCGAATACCAAACCTCCACTCTGAATTTGAAAACATCTCCGAAACTGGAAAACATCACTCCAAATTCTAAACCTTCACTCCCAATTCTGAATATCCACTCCCAATTTAATGCAGGGTGTATTGCTAGAGTATACATGGGTAAACAGGATATACCAGGGTATACAGGGTATATAGTATTACCAGGGTAAACATGGATAAACAGAACATATAGGGCTATACAGTATTAAACAGGATATACTAGGTGTATGTGTATTTTGTAGATAATGAGAAGGCTTTGGACAGAGTAAATTGAGTGAAGCTCCTGGAAGTTTTGAAATCCATAGGAGCTGACTGGAGGGACCGTCGACAGATTGAGAGGATATAAATGGGGCAAAGTGCGAGAGTCTGGCTGAAAGATGGCTTATCAGACCCAGCAGTGATTGGCCGTAGCACCAGACAAGGTTGCTTGTTATCCCCCATACTCTTTAACATATATTATGAAGCCATGCTAAGAGATGCTTTAAGCGGTGTGAATAAAACTTTATAAAGACTGTCATCTGGAGTACTCTTCTGTATGGAGACGAATCATCCATTGGACCTTGAAGAAGTTAAGAGGACGTGTGAAGGCTGGAGAACTGTGAGATGTGGCTTTGGAGAAGGGTCTTTAACATCACTTGGTCTTACAAAGTCTGTAACGAGGAAATATTGAGGCGTGTCGGTGAGGAGAGAGCCATCATATCTGTTATCAAGAGAAGACGGATGAGAGTCTGGCCTGGTCATACGTTACGGCATGGTGATCTTGTCCCATTAGCTATTGAGGGAAGAATAACAGGAGAGACTACCTGGAAGACCTCGACTGGGAATGCTTGATAGAGTAGAGGATGGTAGCCCTTACGTAGCGGTCAAGACGCGCGCCTTAGATCGATTACTGTAAGGAAGGACCTGCCTGTGGGAAGAACACACACACAGGGTAGACAATACTACAGGATACATAGGGGTATGTAGTATTACTAGGGTAAAAATTACTATATTAGGGCGACCATGTGTAAACTACCATGAATTACTTGCCCACAGAGGATTTAGTTTTTTGTAGTACCGATTCGAAGTGTTGTTTTCGAATTCAGAGTGAAGTTTTAGAATTTGGAGTGTTGTTTTCGATTTACGATTGGAGTTTAGAATTCAGAGTGAGTTTTCGAATTCGGAGTGAAGGATTTCGAATTCGGAGCGAGGTTTTCGAATTCGGAGTGATGTTTTTCGAATTCGGAGTGGAGTTTTGAAATTCGGAGTGATGTTTTTGAGTTCTTAATGATGTTTTGGAATTTGGAGTGCGCTTTTAGAATTAAGAGTGAACTTTCATAATTCAGAGTGTGTTTAATTATAAGGAGGGTCATTTGGAATTCGAAGTGAACTTGTGGGCCACCGTATTGCGGAGAGTCGGTAGGTTTTTCATTTAGAGCCGCTTTGTGGTTTCCGCAGTGATTTTGTTTAAGCGAAGTTTCTGAGACCAATGACATGCGCCTGTAATTCGACCTTTTTGGTATTTTTACCTTTTTACCGTCAAGGATAATGTTTCTGTTAGCTTTTCTTTGTTGTTTCCTTGTTTTCTTTTTTCTTCGTTAAGGACCAATAGCTTCTTTTTAATTAATTAAGAAAACTGTTGTGTTTTTTAAGTAAGTGTTCCGTGTGTGTATTTATTTCATTACGTGATTGTGACCGAGTTTGAAATAAAACCGGTTCAGAGTACTGCATGCACTTGATAGTTTGAACGTTCCCAACGTTAAACATGAATCACGATCGAAAAGAGTAAAGCAATTCTATCAGCTGTTCTGTATCATGTAGACATTTCCAAAACGATATCTCTTGGTTTGCACTTGAAAAACGTGTTTTACTTTTTGCATGAATTAACTGAGCAAAGGAGTAGTGACATCACTGGACGGCATTAAGGGCCGGTCAATTCAGACGTTACTGAGGGAGTAATAACGACTCGAAGTTATAATCGGATGAAATTCAGGCTGTAAAACATCTATTTTAAAGCAAAAGAATAAAATTTGTTCAATTATCTTGACGATAGAAAGAAAGAAAAAGGACACTTTTTTAACATTACATGACGCCGTTACACTGCTAACCTCACTGCTTGTCCCTGAGATCAAAATGGCTGTCCACACATACGCGATTGAAGGTTTCAGATCAGTACAAGGCCAGGGTCGGGTTGCAAAAAAACATCTTAAGATTAAGGGAACTCGTAACTATTATTTCAAAACAATAGGTTATTGTTCCAGAACAAAATTTAAGAGCTCTCTTATCTTACGAAGTTTTATGCAACCTGGCCCAGCAGCCCATTCTCGATTTCCCTCATCATATTTCTGAGATCTCAGCCAATTAACGAGTTGATCCAATTTCGACCCCACAAGCAGATTATTTTTCTTTCACGTCAAACTGGACCACATGTGCCAATAGCATCCGCACTAAAAGTAGTGATTTGCTTCCTTTATCACTGCTATCACTTTCCATTTTTTTGGCTTCCAGCAGTTCATTCTGCAATAAAAGATTTAACATGATGTAAGTAACACTCATGCATAAATCGGTTGCAAAGTCATCAAGAGCAAAAACAATGACTTAGAGTGTATGAAGTAAATCAGGTGCCTGATTGTGGATGGTGATATGAACAGCTGAGTTACGTGAATATCCTCGCAGTTAAATGAACAATTATCTCAATAAGTGGTTGAAAAAGAATCTGAAAATAAAAAAGATTTGACCGGGAATCAAACACTAAATGTTGTGGTGACGGAAACTGTCGATTGGATAGAGTGTTGGCCACCCTCTCCATTTGGATTGCTTCAACATCTATATCTTAAACCGCAGTTCATCACATCCAGTTTCATAAGAGCCAAAAGCAGTAATCTCAAAAGCAGCATACAGAAATTAGTACACTATTCAATAACTTCTCACGTCTATGGTCCATCAGAGGTTATGTTCGACGGGGGGACTCAATGTGTCACATTCCAGAAACAAATTGACAAAAACACTTAAAATTTTTTAGCCAAACTTTTTCCGCCGCTCAAACATTTTTCAACATTGCAGTGCGACAAATTTAAAATACTCCAGTAATGTTTCTCTTCAACAAGTTTTGTTCATATTCTTAAATAAGATGGGCCAATGTAATTGACTAAAGTAACATAATACCCATAGTTACCTTAAGGTCCGAGATTGCAAATTTCCAAAGCCGCCCAGCCAGTTGCAGTGCCACAGAATGCTCCGATGTAGTAAGACTGTCCTTGATGACTTCTCTTACAAGAGGATGGACACTAAAGTGTTTCTCCTTATCATCAAATGACACCAGGGAATAACTTGACAGATCCTTCAAAAGGCTATCAACACCAGCCTTAGAACTGGCACATTGTCCTAACCCCGCTTGAGCTATTTTAGGCAAACCAGGGTTTATAAAACAGAAAGGTATTTCCGTTGGACCGATAAGGGAAACAATTTGCATCAAAAGGGCAGCAGCAGATGATTTTTCTTTTACACACTTAAAGTTTATATTCCAAGTTGAGTGAACCGACAACCGATGCTCTGCCTCCACAGTACCTGGCGATGTAACAGGATTCTTCTTCAGCAAATCCATCTTAACTTCTCGGTAATAATCTAGGTAATCTTTAAAGCTTAATCCCATATGGTTGGCACATATGTAGGCTGCTGCTTGCTCAAGGGCTAGTGGTAGTGCTCCCAATTCCTTTGCTAAGGAAATGGCTTCACTATGATTGGTATCTCCTTGAAGACCGGTTCTTTCCATAAGAAATCTCGCCCCCTCTTCCTCCCTGAAACAAGGCAACTCAAAGCAATCACCTCTTGAGAGCTTTAAGAACATCCTTGTGTCGTTCGCATTTTGCCTTGTTGTTAGAAGTATGTGGCCATACTCTGATGCACTAGGGGCAGCTGTTTGCCAACTTCCTTTGAAAATCTTCTTGATTCCTGAGGGGCAACTTGAATCCTGCAATTCATCTGCATTGTCCACTACGAGAAGCCATGGACGTTCCTTCTCTGAAAGCCTTGCTAGGAATTTGTTCAAGTAATCAAGGTCCTCATTTCTCGAGGAAAAATCATTCGCATAAGCTAGTATCTCTGCCACCGTTGTCTTAATAGCTTCGTCACATTCCCCATTGATCCAAAACACGCCACCTGGGAAGCATTCCATGTAATTCCAAGCAAATTTTGTAGCAACAGCAAGTCTTGCCACAGCCTCCAAGGCCGCAAATTGCTTTAGTGCAACAGGGATTCCCGCGATTGTTTTCAACACTCTTTTCGACAAGATTCTTCTCTAACCATTCTAGAGCTGATTCTCGACCAATGAATAGCTTTAACTGACGTGGTGCAGTGCACAAATGGTAGTCATTCTCTTTTTGTGTGGAGCACCCCTTTTCAACTTTTTCTTTCAAAATACCAACCTCGTTCTCTGTTTTCTGTAATTTGTGTTTTGTTTCCTGTACTTCGGTCCTTGTTTCCTGTAGTTCGTTCTTCACTTCCTGTAATTCGGCTCTTATGTTTGCCAGTTCCGACTCAATTACAAGGAATCTGGGTTTCACATCTTGGTCATGGATAGCCTCAAATGCTTCTCTAATATCCTCTGTCTCATTTCTAAGTGTGTTAAAATAGTCCACTGCAAGCACTAAGCCATGTACTTCCTGGAACAACTTGTTTATGTTCGCTGTGTTCTGGACCCCTTGCTTTTTAACGAGTGCAATTTCCTCCTCAAGAGTGGATAATTCATCTTGGCATTTTACCAAATCTTCTTGAAGCGTTCGGCGCAGCAAACGAAGAACCTCGATCTCAGATTCTCTGACGTTTACTAAACCATCTTTTTGCAAGTCTTGTAGGTCTCTTAATGCGTTTTGGGCAGCTTTAATTTGTCAGTGAAAAACATTGGGTCACTTAGCAGACTTTTTAGATGATCAAATATGGTCGGGACATCACTATCCTCGAGTTCCTGCTTTGGAGCGTGCGCCCAGTGATTCCTGCACTCATCTCGCGTCGAAGTCAACACTTTTTGACTCACAGGTGGAGTGATGAAAGAGGAACACCATTCCACCAAGTTTAACAGGCCACTTAGGTCTGTACTCTCCGCGTCGACAACGACCTTTATACGACTGCCTAGAGTTGGCATATAAACTTTAGCTATCTCCCATGCCCCAGTTGGATATCCCCACTGTATTCGGTCACTGTTGTCCCAGCAAATCTTTGGTCGCCCGGACTCGTGGTGACTTTTCAGTTCCTTTTCCCAGGTGACACAAGTGGCGCACTTTGGTGCTGAAGGTGCACAAGTGCAAGATGGAAGTGATTGAAGCGGAGGACTGGAAATAAGGGACTGGTACCAAGTTTCCATTTTGTTTTGAATTTTTGACGTAATTCCTTTTTTTGCAATATTCAAGGCACAACCAACCATCACCCAGTTTTTGTGTTCTTTCTTATCAAGCTCTGCCACCCAACCGCCAGATGCCATTTTGATACTGATTTTGAGATTGGCTGAGAAACAGTGCTTCTTAGACCTAAATCGAAAGGCTGGAAAGACGATTTAGGCTTTGTGTCTAGTTCTTTTTACCTTGGTAATTAGAGATATATGTCCTTTTTCAGGCCCGTTGTAACATTTCCTAACCAAGGATCTGCAACGGAAAGACCAAAAATCTCAGTTACCTTAAATGCCCTAAAGCTCCCTAAAATAGCAGCAACAGGGATTTTATCAGAAACTAAAACCAAATATTTGCAACAGGCTTATTGAAGGGCAAACGAACGGACCTGGGGTACCAAAGCCGAGGTTGGCCCAAAGAAAGAAAATATAGGAACAACATGATAAGGAGGACATTGTTAACTGATAAAGTGAATATAAACTAAAAATTAAACTGATTTGCAGGAGGTGGGGGCAGACGATTCTCTAGGTTTCAATTCTAGTCACATTTTTTACCAAAATTCAAAAGTAGAGGTAAAATGTAAATTAATAGTGGTAAGCAATATTCCTTAGCACTCATGTCAGAAAGATATAGTTAATAAACACAAAAATTAAAATTAGGCACACCTTAAGATTAAAAGGACATTTTATGGATCTTACAAAGTGAAGGTGGAAGAAGGGGATTGAACTTTTCAACTGCTCTTGTGCGAAGTCAACACATGAATACAAATGCTGCTATCTTTCAGTACCAAACACACACAAGCAGTGGATAGGGAGAATAACTCCCATTATATGGGTGCAGCTTATTACCCAGCACTGTTAGCAGCTTGCCACAGCTTTCATACACAAGATGGCGTGGGCAAGGAGACACGCACCCTTATTTGGAAGTATGTTAGTCAGCATAATATAAGGTGATACAGCTTACTGTAAAGGTCGTTTCGTTGGTCCTTGCTGAAGGCGAATTTTTTGGAATAAAACTGTCACCCTTACTACTAATTAGCTACTCAGTATCATGCACAGTTTGATCAAGTTACTGAAACCTTTAGACCCTTATATCGAAAGTTAAATTCTCACTTTCTGTCTCTCTATGTCTCCTATAGCAGTAGAGGGGAGAAGCCGTTTAAGTATCAACTAAATTCATCTACGTGATCGCATCCTTAATTCGCATAAGCACTTTGTTGTATACAGCATAAATGTTACAAGGAGAATCTCAATCCTGATCATTCATAGGATGAAAGAGTTAAGAGTTAACCTATGTTGGTTGACATGCCTGTTTGACTAGTTCATAAATTGAATTTGTCAGGCTTGTTTTTTTTGCCAGCTTCTGCTATAGCTCAATAATTATGACAATTATTGATCACTTCGGTTGAAAAGTTTTAACACAGGCAAAATACACCCTCAATGGCAGTTTTCACAAACTCCTCTCCAGGGCCCCTCCCTTGCCTTTGGGATGAAGTAATCAAATATCCTGCCTTTTGGAGGCAGTCGAGTCCCGGGTTTCTCTTCTTCCCTCTGAAATGGGGGTAACAAAAGACCCTGAGAATAAGGCTGCATCTAGGGTAGGGATTCCTAGGTTTTTCTTCTTCCCCTCAGGGGTAGGGTAATGAAAAAGAAGCGGTATTTAGGAAAGGGAATCCTGGGTCTGTCTTTTTTCCCTTCTGGGTGGGGTAATGATCGACCATAAGTATGAGGCTGTATTTAGGATAGGCAGACTGGTCTCTACTTTTACCCTCTAGGGCAGTAGACTGGGAGCAGTCTCTTACTTTCTTCAAAGTCACTGGAGTAGGACGTACGAGCAGCGAGAAACGAGGCGTTTTTAGTGCCTACACGCTCACTGCATCTGAGAGCTTGGCGTATCTAAAAGAAAAGGCCTGTAGCAGTCTACCAGGATAGGGTACTAACTTACTCTAAGAACGGGGCTGGATTTAGGATAGGTGGCTTCCAGAGTCTCTTTTCTTCACCTCTGGGGTGGGGTAATGACAGACCCAGATAATCACGCTGCATTTAGGATAGGGAGTTCTGGGCCCTGGTAATGGAAGACCCAAAAACTGAGGTTTGATGAAGCAAAAGGACTCTGCTGAGGTCTCTCTGTTTCCCCTCTGAGGTGGGTTAATGAAAGACCCTAAGAATGATGATTAAGGATAGGAGCGTGTGATCTCACTTCTTCAACTTTAGGATGGGGTAGTATAATACCATGAGAAGGATGCTGCATTTAAGACAAGGATTCCCAGGTCCACCTTCTTCCTCTATGAGGTGGGGTAATGATAGACTCTCAGAGCAAGGCTGGATTTAGGATAGAAAGTATTCAGGGCAGGGTCTCTCTCAGGCTTTGGGACATTATGCTAGCGCATTATCTTGGAGCATAATAGCATGGCAAAAGCATCAAACATAATTCCAGCATTTTAGCAAGATTTTTGTATCATTAGAAAGGAAAAATTTGTCTAAAGTGATGAAATTCACCAAGAAACAGCCAAACATATATATTTCAGAGGTATCTAGCCAAAACTAGAGAGAACCTGGGTCTTAGTCAATACCCACATTCATACTGGTCAGCGGTTCAGCATGTGCAGCCGCCATTTTGTTTGCTTGATATTCCAGTTGGTGCCAAGCCCAAATGTAATTTACAGGATTCCATTGAAATGCATTGTAGTTACTGAAAATTTTTGTGTCTATTATTGTGTATGTATTGATGGAACTTTCAAGAATTTTAGCACGGCCATATTATAGCATAACAGTAAAAATTTTGAGCATTAATTAAGCACTAGCATAATAGCAAAAAATAAAAGAATAATGTGCCACAGCCTAGTCTCTCTTTCTTCCCCTCTGGGGTGGGGTAATGAAGGACCCTGACATTAATCAGATTGCATCTAGGAGGATAGGGAGTCCTGGGCCTCTCTAATCTTCCCCTCCTCTAAGGCAGGAATGAAAGATTCAGGGAATGAGACTGAGAGAGGTTGCCCTTTTTAAATGGACCATTGTTTTACGCTTAAACTTAAACTTTTAATAAATTAAAAAGAGCAATGAAAGTCGTTAGGGGGAGACAGTGTAACATAAACAGCTAGATAGAGTTCACAAATTCTCAATGTACGTGCATGAAATGAGCCCATAAACACACTCAACTTGATGACACATTGCTCATTATATACTCAAGAACATTGGGGAGAACATTAGCCCTACCTGATATACTTTACAGTATAAAGAATCAAGGGTAAAGCAGTGTACTATTATTTTTTCTAGCATGTGATTATTCAAATCACAGGAGAAAACAGCATTAACTAGAAATTATCATAATTAATGCATGGGACAAACAGCTGCATTAGGAAAGACTTCCCCCTTTATGGCCTGCCCTTGCCTGCTCTTGTAATGAAATGGGTAAAACTAAATCATTACATATATATTGATGGGAACTGGATGCTGTGGGCAGGTTTTCATTTTTTGGTGGAAAGGTATTAATTGACACTCAAAAACTCAACAAAGACTTTTTTCTTTCCTTCCCTTATGTTTGTTTCTGATTTTGTGTACAAAATTTGATCTGATTTATAATAAAAAGTCCATGTTGCATCAGAACATTACACCTTTTGGTGTTCATTACAAGAAAATATTGTAACGTTAAGTGAAGACGACTACAGACGAGATTATGGAGACGAACTGCCGGTTTAATACATGTCAGCCATTACAAGATCAGGGAGCACATGCGAATACATCCGGGATAAATGTATAACTTAACATACTGCGCAAGTCCAAACTTGACTTGTCACACGTGATATGCGTGACAATAATACGCGTGACAATATCGTTACATCTCCCTTCGTTTAAATGAAACAAAAGAAACCAAACAAAACAAAACAAAACAAAACACCAATAGCCAAAGGAAGCTTTAGCAATGGTGCAGGAACTAACTATGAAGTTCAACGCTCACTGTTGTGTAACAAACAAGCCCAAAGGAAACTTGGGAATGGCACAGAAACTAGCTATAATGTTCACTGTTCAAAACTGGTCGATAACCAACCAATGCCCTTTCTTCATCGTTCAATATTGAATTCAATTCAATTCAATGTTCAATATCACGCTAGACACAGAAGTCTTTCAGATAAGCAGGTTTCCTAACAATTCTGCCACTTCTAGTCGTAACCGGAGCAGGATCAGTAACTTCCCTTGGTTGGGCATCCGTTGGCAGACCATTGGTAGGAGGTTGTACATCTGAAACATGAGGCATCCGTGGTGTGGGAGATACAGAAGGCAACCGCAATACAGGGGATGCTGAAGGCAACTGACATGCACCCTCAGGATGTTCCGGCGTAGACAACTTAGTTAACACCAGCTCTTCATCATGGTTTGGTTGGTACCTCTCAGGAACCTTGTAGAGATGGGAACGGTTGCGGCGATAAAGTCGACCATCTTCGGTGCGAACATTGTAGGAGCGCACATCTATGTGCTGATCAACTTGGGCCTTGAACCATTTCGACCGGCGATTAAGGGGTCGGACTCGCACCACATCTCCCTCTTGTAGAGGCTGTAGTACCTTGGCTCCTCTGTTGTAATACCTGGCTTGTTTCAATTTTCTCTCTTGTAACTTGTCGCCCACATCAGGGACCAACTGTGGCTGCAGCAACTGACTAGCTATGGGTAGGGAAGTTCGGGTTCTGCGTGAGAAGAGACGTTGTGCAGGGGAGCTGTCCATCCCTTCCGATGGTGTGTTCCTAAAGTCCAGTAGCGACAACTGTGGGTCACGTCCCGCATCAAAAGCCTTCTTTAGGATTTGCTTTGCTGTTTTAACACTATTCTCTGCCTTGCCGTTGGACTGGGGGTACCGCGGCGAGGTCCTAATGTGTTCAAACTGGTACTGCTCTGCAAACTGCTGGAACTCTTTGCAGTCAAACTGTGGTCCATTGTCTGTAGTAATTTGGTCTGGAAGCCCGTATCTAGCCAGATGGGGCTTAAGCTTATCAATAACTTCTTTAGAAGTCTTAGACGTCAGCACATCCACTTCGAAGAAGTTGGAATAACGGTCAGTGGTAACCAGGTAGTCAAAGCCGTGGAGCTCAAACAGGTCAGCCGAGATGCTTTGCCAAGGCCTTGACGGTATTTCATAGCATACTAAGGGCTCCTTCTGCTGATCTGGTTTGTAGCTATTACAGATACTGCACTTTGAGATAAACTCGGTGATTTGCTTGCTCATGTCAGGCCAGAAGAAAGCGTCTCGAGCTCTTCTAAGACATCCCTGAATGCCCAGGTGACTAGCATGAACTTTGTCGATAATGCAATCTCGCAAGGTAAGTGGAACCACAATTCGTTCACCCTTGAATACAACTCCATTCTGTAAAGACAACTCTTCTCTAAAAGGGAAATAGTTCTGCAACTTGGGGGGCACATTTGTCTTGTTATCTGGCCAGCCTTGTTTGATCATAGTGGCTAATGCACTCAGATCAGCGTCCAGCTCAGTTTCAGATTTGATGTCACATAGGGTCGTTTGTCGAATGGGCACAAACTCAGTCTCGATCTCTGTTGGTGATCTTTCATCAGCAACACTCCACACATCTTCCTTGGTGTCTTCCTCTTGCTTGAGCAGTGGGAGATACGCCCTACTAAGGGGATCTGCGATGTGCATCTCGATGCCCTTTCTGTAGGTGACCTCGAGGTCAAATTTCTGAAGACGTAACAACATTCTCTGCAGACGCTTAGGTGCACTCAGCAAACTCTTCTTCATAATAGATTCCAGAGGTTTGTGGTCAGTATCAACGAAGACCTTTCTACCATAAACGTAACTCTCAAACCGCTCAACACCGAAGACAATAGACAGCAACTCTTTCTCTATCTGAGCATAGTTAGTCTCAGCTGGAGTTAGGGCCCTGGATGCGTACGCGATGGGGTGTCCATCCTGTAATAGGCATGCTCCAAGACCGCTCATGGAGGCATCACATTGCAGTACTGTCTTCTTTTGTGGATCAAAGAACTTGAGTACCGGCGCTTGCGTTAGAACCCGCTTTACATCCTCCAGGCACTTTCCGTGGACATCTTCCTCCCAAAGAAACTCATTATCTTTCTTCACAAGATCTCGAAGGGGCTTAGCCACATCTGCCAGGTTTGGTGCAAACTTCTGTACATAGTTCACCATTCCTAGGATTCTCTGGACACCATGCTTGTCAGTGGGGGGTGGCATTTCGTTGATGGACTTCAGTTTGTCCGGATCCACTCCAAGACCCTCTGATGATATCACATGACCCATGTAGGTCACTTGCTTTTGTCTGAACTGCATCTTATCAGCGTTTAGCTTGATGCCCTTCTGCTGGCACCGGGTGAACACCTCCTTCAGGTGGCGATCATGATCCCTGAAGGCTTCTTCATCTGTGTCTCCCGATCCAAACACCAGGATGTCATCAGCAATGGCCTTCTGTCCGGGGAGACCTTCGAGAGCGATATCGATTCTCCGCTGGAACTCCTCTGGAGCAGGAGAAAGTCCAAATGGCATTCGAAGCCAACGGTATCTACCCCATGGTGTTCCAAAGGTGGTCGCATAGCTGCTTGGCTCATCTAGTTGTATGTGCCAAAACCCGTTTTTCGCATCAAGCACTGTAAACACACGGGCCTTGGATAGCAGCGGGAGTACGTCATCTATTGTGGGCAAGGGGTAGTGATTCCTGTGTAGGGCCTCATTCAGTGGTTTGGGATCAATACACAGTCTTACTTTGCCATTTTTCTTTGTTGTGACCACTACGGCTGAGATCCACTCAGTAGGTGTGTCGACCTTCAGGATCATTCCAATGCTTGACAGTCTGTCCAACTCTTGTTTTAAAGGCTCTTTAAGGGCAATTGGCACCCTCCGAGTGGGTAGCTGAACTGGATGGACATCCTTGTCAATTTCCAGGTGTAGTTGGCCTGCAAGTTTGCCTTCCCCAGAGAACACATCTTTGTACAGCGAAATGTAGTCTTCTTTCTTGAGATTGACAGGGGCCTCATCGTTTGAATCCACAGCAAGGATGTTGTGTTCATTGATTGTTAGCAATTGAAGGTGTTTGCTGGCCCTTAGAGCCAGGATAGACTTGCAAGGACTTACTCCACCAACAATGTGAAATTCAATACTGTACTTCTTATTGTTCTTTGGGTTTGTCACCCGGAAGCGTTTCTTGCCCAGCGGTTTAACTTCAGACTGGTTGTACATTACCAGAGTCACAGATGTTTTGTCCAAGTCTTTTAGACAGCCTGTACCACAGAGTCTCTCCACTGTTTTATCTGACATGAGATTTACAGTTGAGCCGCTGTCAAGCTGGAACTTCTCCTCCCCACCGTTGACAAGAAGGGTGGCAAAAATTTTGCTCGCGTGCTTGCGGGGGGCGAGTGCATTGACTTGCTCTTTCACATCAATCTCTGCGACATATTCGTCATCATCGGAGTCAAAATCCATAAAAAGCACCTTTTTCTTTGATTCTCTGCAACAGACTGCAAAGTGGTTTGGGAGGCCGCACTTCTTGCAAGTGTTTCCCCAAGCTGGACAGTTCTTCTTGGCGAAGGGATGCTGCCTAGCGCAAAATTTGCATGTCATTCTGGACTCTCGTGATTCAGTGCGGGGCCTGTTGTCCGATACTCCAGCCTTCTTTTTGCCTGCCGGGTTGACTTTTTCCTCCTTTACAAGACGGACATCCTCCTGATTCATAGTCTTCAGTTGCCGTGCGGAGGTCTCTGAAGATCTACAAATGTCAATACATTGACTCAAGGTGAGTTTGCCTGCTTGTAGTAGTTTCTTTCGAGCTGAATTGTCATTAATGCCAACCACTATTCTATCACGGATTAGTGAGTCGGCTAGTGTCCCATAATTGCAGGTCTTGGCTAATTTACGTAGAGCAGTAACATAGGCATCCACAGACTCATTAGACTCCTGATCCCTTCGGTTGAAGACATATCTTTCGTAGGTTTCATTGCATTCCCCAATGCAGTATTTTTCCATCTTCTCAAGTATCACGTCTGGCTCTTTCCGCTGGTCTTCGGACTCAAACTCCATTGAGTCAATAACATCTAGCGCATCCGACCCGATGCAGGTGAGCAGGGTGGCCGTCCTTCGTTGCTTGTTCCTATCCGGATTTTCCGGGTCTTTGAGTTGAGCAGCAATTTCGTAGTTCGACCACGCTCGACTGAATCGTTGCCATTTAACAGGAAGATTTCCGCCGCTTAAATCTAACTTTTCTGGTAGCGGGATATTCACTGGAACTGTAATCACCGTGTGATGTGTAGTCGATGAATTCGGAACCGAACCATCACCGCTTTCGCCAGTGTTGTCGCTCGGGGTTGTCGGCATATTGGAGCGATTATATTGGAGAAAGTACTCACAATCGTCTTCGACGGAGGCTACGAGCTGTAATTGACGCCCAGTTTACTTCTGACACCATGTAACGTTAAGTGAAGACGACTACAGACGAGATTATGGAGACGAACTGCCGGTTTAATACATGTCAGCCATTACAAGATCAGGGAGCACATGCGAATACATCCGGGATAAATGTATAACTTAACATACTGCGCAAGTCCAAACTTGACTTGTCACACGTGATATGCGTGACAATAATACGCGTGACAATATCGTTACAAATATGCAATCATTTGTGTGAAACAGCGACCAATAGTGCAAAGATACATTCAGTAGCGCGAAAATACAAACATTTGTGCATAAATCAGATTCAATTACGATTTTTGCGTTTTTATCAACATTCAATAACACTTTTGGTCATTCAGATGTGTCATTCAGCATACAAAAGAGATAGAAAAATATACTTTCATTCCGGCGGGGGGGGGGGTACTCCCATACATTACCTATACGGGTATGTGCCGCCCAACGGGGTCGTGATTTTGAAGCTCCTGATTTAGAAAGGGGTATCCATTTCAGAGGCGTTTTCTAGAACGGGGTATAAAAAATTTATCTTCTGCTTAAAATTGTTGCTGATTATAAAGACGCATTTATTTGATGTATAAGTCGAACAAATAAAGAAATATCTTTTTAAAAAACAGGGCTATTTAGATTTACAAACTTTCTAGAACAGAGTACTAAAAAAATTGGCCCATTTCAAAGCACCTGAATGATATTCCCTTAGACATTAAATTTAAAGTGGATCAGTTGATGTTTTTAAATCTAGATTGAAAACGTATCTTTTTAGACTCGCTTTCAATTGAGTTTTTGTTTTAGTGCTATTGTTAGTTAGTTATTTTCTTTTTTTGATTGTAAAGCGATATAGAGCTTTTGTATATACCGCTATATAAATAAAGTTATTATTATTATTATTATTATTTCTAGAATGGGGTAGGGGAATTTTTTTTTAGAATGGGGTGCCAATTTGGAGTCCCGGGCGGCACATATCCACCCAAAAAATACCCAAGTGCCCCCCACCCCCCCCCCCCCGGGGCTTTCATTAATGCCAACATCAAAGTCATTAACACCATCCTGAAAGTCAATAGGGACAACAGACAAACAATTAAAGTGCAAACACTATTCATTAAAATTTTTATGACACTGTTTGCAGTTCAATATAGCATAAATCTTGGACAACCATAGGATGGATAAGACAAACATTAATGCGCTTGTACAATCAATTGAGCATTCTTTACGATTAATTACTACACAAAAATCGATTTTCAATTAAACAATAGAAATTCAAACAAATTTCAGTCTATTTTATCCCTCAATAACCTCTCTATTGAAACATTTTGGCAGGTACGTAGGTTTATGAAATGGTTTCCTTTTAGCACAATTAGCGGTGGCCATAATGTCTATGTTTCTGGGCAGAGCTTCAAGCACTGCAGTTGTTGTGTTTGAACTCCCCTAGTGGGATTCCTAGGACTTTGGGCTCATTACATCATTCAGTAAATTTCCGGACGTGAGATGTTGGCCTTTAAATTGTTGCTTTCAGACTGCTTTTATACCTGTTCCACTATGTCGAGAGGGGGGAGGGTTGGGAAGCATAAGCTTTTGTACGTTTGGGGAGGGGGGGGGAATGGCCGAACTTCGTTGGGCTGGCACTCTGCTCATCAAAGATCACCCACTTGTTGCGATCCATATTTGTCCTTGCCCGTACCAGGAAGAAATCGAAATGTTTCAACATGGTGTTAATGACTTTGATGTTGGCATTAAGGTGACTCGACCCAGTTTTTTTGGGGGGGGTACCATCCTACTTTGAAGCTCTCTTGTATCCCCACCTTTACTTTTATCGTAAGTCTAACAAATAGAATGGATAACATATAGATCAATCTACAATATAACAAAAAATTTTTGGTGATCGAAGTAAATGTCACGATGAGCATTCGGAAGTCAGCCAAGCGTGGTCATTGCACGCGTGCTGAACAAGAATGCTGTATAATGACAGACTAGAAACAATAGACAACTCCCAAAGCACAAACTGAGCCAAAACGCTAAAAATCTTCAATGTTTACTCAAGTTTGTGCTTATAGAAGGTAATATCACAGTTTTTCAATGACCATGAACTTCAGAGTCCGGGTAGTTAGTTAATCAATTGTGGCCCTGAAAAAATTTGAAGGAAAAAAAACTACGAATTTTTAAGAAAATGCTTTTTTCGTGAGATTGACTCTTAAACGCTGACAAACGTCAACAAATAGCGAAAACTATAATTTCTATATGTTTGCTTTGCTCGAAATCGCGCGCATTTACAAGGCCCTAAAGCGTTTTGCTGACTTGCAAGGACCCATCTGTTATAAGGATGCCCAAAATACAGAGATGAATCTCAAAGTTTATTAGATATAATCCGTGTAAAGTTTGCTTATCATTTTCGCATAAATTATGACCTAAATTTGGAAACCGCTGAATTTCTCGAATTGAGTCTTTGCGATTTTGGTGAAACTCTGTTCAGCGCAAGGCACTAATGCGCACTATGTGTATAGCCAAGAGATTTTCACGAAAAAATGCCGGCAACAGCAGATTTTCGACTCAGACCTCAAATGGGCGTGGCATTATAACCACATGACATTTACTCCGATCGCCAAAAATTTTATGTTATATTGTAGATTGATCTATATGTTATCCATTCTATGTGTTAGACTTACGATAAAAGTAAAGGTGGGGATACCAGAGAGCTTCAAAGTAGGATGGTACCCCCCCCCCAAAAAAATGGGTCGAGTCACCTTAATGAAAGTATATTTTTCCATCTCTTTGTATGCCAAATGACACATATAAATGACCAAAAGTGTTATTGAATGTTGATTAAAATGCAAAAATCGTAATTGAATCTGATTTATGCACAAATGTTTATATTTTCGCACTAATGAATGTATCTTTGCACTATTGGTCACCGTTTCACACAAATGAATGCCTATTTTCTCGTAATGAACAGCAAAATTAGGTGTATCATTAAATCATCATTTCTCTAGAAGGAAAAAACACTTTTCTTTGTAACACAGACTATTCATCTCATTTTAGACTGCAAATTGACTTGATCTACTCCAAGTTTAAAGCAATCTGTATCAATCTTAAAGCAAGACTGTGGGTAACAGTTCAGAAAGAGGCATTGAGATTATGAAAGCAGTAGTGGCAGCAAGCAAGAACAGTAGGTGACAAAATATTGGACTGAGGCTTCAAGTAACAAGAAAAAAAAACAATAATTTTTGCAAAATAAAAACCTCAAAAAAGAACCAAGGGTTCTGCCTCTTCCCTTCTGGGGTGGAGCAGACAGGTACTAAATTTAAAACTGCTGTGATTTTGTTGGGTGCATGGATAGGTTCTTAATGGTCCTCGTTATAAATCAGTGATCGGAATTGGCTTGTACTCCAGTGTCACTTGGATGATGAACCTGGTCTTCCACAAGCGCTTGTATCAGTAACAGAGCTACAAATTAATAATGCATCAGTCAATCTTTGGTGAGCCCACGCCTCCCAACATCCCCCTCCCCCCCCCCCAGGCCCGGTGAACCCCCGGGCATAGCATGAGCATTCTTTTCGATTGGATGGCAAATTCCTGGGGGCGGGGACACTTGAGAGCTGCCATACCCTACCACGCGCAGAGATGAAAAAAAATTAAGAAGGCAAATGCCTCGTCCACAGTCATCACTGCAGCACTTTTCATTGATCATATAGTCGAGTAGTTATAGTGAGTAGTGATCATATAGTTGAGTAGTTATTTTGGTTAATGTCTCCCTTTGATAGCGCCATTCTAATTAGGACTTCATGAACGATATACCACTTCATGATTCTTATTTATCTACTTTTGAGATATCTGTTCCAAATAGTCAAATATTATGAAAAAGTAAATATAACAGATAGATCAATGATAGTAAAATTAGAAATATCATCACCTCTAAATTATAGTCAAATCCTAGATCAACAGAAATTTCATTCCATAACCAAAAAATTGTCAGTTCAGGACAATAGCTCCTGACTTCTGGCTTGATTATACAGTGGAGAAATGCGGGCATAAAATCAAGACAGATGAGTCAATCTGAAAATCTGCTGTTGTCTCCAGTAAAATCCTCCATGTTTAGTTATATCTAAAAAAGAATGCATGTGCAGACCAAAAGCTTGCGAGTGGTCCTGAGGTTACCAAATGCCCGACATCTGGGCTACGCATAATTTGCTAATGCCCCACCCACAGGACTGACAAGGTGTGCAATTAAGTTGCCCGGGAGTGTATGGGCACACCTGGAATTGGCTAATGCATAATAAATAACTGGACCAAGAGACCTTGGAAGACAGTGGAAAATAAAAGATCACTGCCATAGGTTGTCTGCAAATTCACAAAAATGTAATTCATTCCTATTACGAATATTACAGCCAAAAACTAACCCTTTTTTAACGAGCTACATTACAGCTCTAAATAGAAAAGTTTCCATCAAATTTAACTCTGACATAGAATTAACACACAGAAATTATGGCAGTGATTCAAGGGAAAACCAAAAAAGTTTAGTACTACAGATTTATACTGGGTGGTCTTTGCCCTAATTAGTAAATGTTTAACTTCAAACTAAAAAGGGGCACAAATACTATATTCTCTCAGTGCAAACCTGTGGGATTTCAGAACAAGCTCCTGGGAGGTACAGACGGACCGATAAGGGTATCTTGCAGAAAAAACTCGATAACTTAAGGCGGCAGAAGAAGAAATTTCCCACATAATGAAACCGAAAGTGTGGACGTCCGTTATGTGTCTGTTGCTACGATCATCATCTCACTAGAAATTCTACGTGGATTTCGGAGTAGAAATGTTCAATAAAGTAATACTTACGTATTTCACTCCTCTCAGTAGTTTTGGGAACAGTTTGACGCTCTTAAAACGTAGGAATATAGACTGCAAATTTATCAAAATTGCTTCCATCAACCAAGTTTTAGGCGGAAGTGAAAGTGTAATGCGATATGTATATTGGTATCCACTCCTTTTGTCACGGTGTTGGTGAAAAAATGTTTTTGGGAGACTGGGGTCCAGTTAGTTGCCTAAACCAAAATGCAAGAGCCTTTTTCCCATCCCTCTGAATCAAAACTCTTAAAGACAGGATGGATCGAAATTTACTCCGTTTATCAAGTAACTAGCATCAGGTTCCCACACGCAGACGACGCACAGATAGTCTTCATTCTCGACGCATCCTCGGAGACGCAGGGGCGGTCAGTCGTCGGGCCAGGAGAAAAAATTCATCAATCTTTTCAAGCGTGGGCGGAAGGGGTCTTCCGCTCGTGCTTGAAAACTTTCGCCGCGCCTTTTCTCCCGGCCCGACTGGGCCTCCGAGGATGAACTCGACGAGGCTTAAAGAACGTCTGCATGGGACGCTTCGTAGTGACTGGCAAGCAACGAGATTTAAAAGTAGCGCTGACATTGCTTACAAGTGTTCCTGGGAGCCCATTCGTGTTTCGCATCGCGGGGGGAGGGGTACCCCCTATAATGGCCTGCACGGGGAGGCTCTACCCGAAAAGGGTTCGTTTTTCAGCCTAAGGTGTAAAAGGGAAGGAGTTTACTCGTTTAAGTCTAGGCTTAGCCTGCGTAGCAAGTGTCGAAGCATAGGTAGGGGGTAGGGAGGAAGGAAAAAAGGGAGGGGGAGTAGGTTAGGGTTAAGGCCGCCTTAATCCTAACCCTCCCCCCTCTTTCTCCCGTTTTTGCGCATGCCACGCAGGCTAAAAGGATAAGGAAATGGAACAACTCTGTGTAAGGATCGCTTGGACAAACAGCAGCGAGGGAAAGCCGGATTTTGGTGTAGATCAGTATTCACAATATAAAAATAACACTTAAAATTGAAAGCACCTTATCGCCTTGCCTTAAATTGTATAAAAATCTGGAATTTCGGTCTGTAAAAACGCCAAAAAGGGCTTACAGATGCATTTTACGGCTGTGAAATAGTCGAGGAACTTTCTAGTCTTGTGGTTTAATCTCCATATTCTAAAGACAGTAATTCACAGCAGCTAAAGGGAATTTCTAAATGAGGTATGTGAAAGGGGTACCATTTGTCAACTCCGAGGATGAACTCGACGAGGCTTAAAGAACGTCTGCATGGGACGCTTCGTAGTGACTGGCAAGCAACGAGATTTAAAAGTAGCGCTGACATTGCTTACAAGTGTTCCTGGGAGCCCATTCGTGTTTCGCATCGCGGGGGGAGGGGTACCCCCTATAATGGCCTGCACGGGGAGGCTCTACCCGAAAAGGGTTCGTTTTTCAGCCTAAGGTGTAAAAGGGAAGGAGTTTACTCGTTTAAGTCTAGGCTTAGCCTGCGTAGCAAGTGTCGAAGCATAGGTAGGGGGTAGGGAGGAAGGAAAAAAGGGAGGGGGAGTAGGTTAGGGTTAAGGCCGCCTTAATCCTAACCCTCCCCCCTCTTTCTCCCGTTTTTGCGCATGCCACGCAGGCTAAAAGGATAAGGAAATGGAACAACTCTGTGTAAGGATCGCTTGGACAAACAGCAGCGAGGGAAAGCCGGATTTTGGTGTAGATCAGTATTCACAATATAAAAATAACACTTAAAATTGAAAGCACCTTATCGCCTTGCCTTAAATTGTATAAAAATCTGGAATTTCGGTCTGTAAAAACGCCAAAAAGGGCTTACAGATGCATTTTACGGCTGTGAAATAGTCGAGGAACTTTCTAGTCTTGTGGTTTAATCTCCATATTCTAAAGACAGTAATTCACAGCAGCTAAAGGGAATTTCTAAATGAGGTATGTGAAAGGGGTACCATTTGTCAACTCGAGCAGGAGCCTCCCCTTATGAAACATCTCTAAGTACCCCCGCCGCTCGCTTTCACAGCTTATACTATGGCAGCATTCCTTTTGGCCCGCGATCAGGCGAATAATAATAATAACCAGGATGCCCTGTAATTACACTATAGAGACATAGGGAAGGCATGATTGTAGAATATACTAACCATTCTAAAGTGAAGCCCACAGGGGCACAAGCAGATATCCTAAAGGTATTCCCCCAACTTTCCGCTTTTAAAGAGAGAGATGGCATAAATTACTTCTGATAAATATCTTGCTTGAAATTTTCAAAACCAGAAATCCCACCGAAGGCTTGGACTGAGGGTAAAACTCTCCCAGTTGAAGGAAAAAGGAAAAGAAGAATAACCTTCTTACATATTGAAGTCTTTAAGATAAAAATTACACCCTAAAATGAGTGTAAAATCTCTCCCAGTAGAAGAAAACGAAAAAAAATCTTGAAAAAGATTTTTCCACAGTGAAGTCCTTGGATAATATTTCCACCCAAAAATGAGGGAAACATTCTCTTCCGGTTGAAGGCTTGCAGAAATTGTTCCAATGATTCATTTTTTAATTCAGTTTGAGCAGAGCTCTGACCATGGTATGTGTACGCAATGCCGTAAGTCGCCTACAGTACTGTTATAACTGTACATGATTCACTTCAAAATGAGAATTGTTGTCGAAATACTAAGTACTTTTGTTGATTAACATGCTAAAAACAACGGAATATGAGACTTTTAAGAATGCAGCACCGATGATAGGCTCTTGGTCAGTAGAAAATATATTTCCTTACCTTCTACAATAGAGGCCAAAAGATCCGCTTTGGGTTCCTCCCGTCGTCCTCCCACGCCCCCCCCCCCCCCCCCCCCCCGCCACAGCAAATGATTTCACCCATTTTGCTCAAAATTCAACTTTGTTTTGGGTGGGAGGGGAGGGGTGGCTAGTTTTACTAAAATCACTGGAAAGGTCCCAACACTTTTGACATCCATTGTAGATCCAATGGACTAACCCCCGAACCTAATGCATAAATTATTATAATGTATTTTGTAAGCAGTTTGACCGAAATGAGTATTTTTCGCGTTGTGAAGTTAGTTGAGCTGCAATTAAGATCGGCGTCTGAATCAATTCAGCCGGTCTTAATAATCTGGGTCGGCCTCACTTCGAATTGGGTTCGGCTCATGAAAAGTTCGGCGTCTGAACCGGGCTTAGGAACTACCATTTTAACTACAATTTTACGGCGTTTAACATAATTCTTCAACCTCCTCTCATGTTTTACTTCAGCACCAATAAACCACAAAGTTTTTTTTTTTTGCACAATACTAGTTGTATTAGGAAGCCGCAGGTCATCTCGGGGGGAGCGGGAGGTGGGGTGTGCACCCCCTGCACCCTCCCCACTAGATCCGCCTCTGTGACGGTAAGAAGGCTTCATTTTAAATCAGTATTCTCGGGCTAGTATGCCCCGGACTATGCCCACGTCTTTTCGATCGCCCCGCCGTCTCAGCTAGAAATGCAACAACACGACTCTACAGTAACGAACCTAGTACATATTTACTACAAAATAGAAGCGAACAAGGTTGCAAGAACAAGAAATTAGGGTTCTAAAGCAAAGGCGTTTTTGAGCGACGTACGTTAACCGGAACTGAGGTCCTTTTCATTTAAAGCACCTTGATGATACCAAATTTGTATTTCTAAGTGTCTTTACTACTGTGGAGACGATCTGTCTAAAAAGTTGGGCAAAAACATCGTTCAAAAATGAAAGAAGACTACTTCTGGTTAAGGTGCGTCACTCAAAGACGTCTTTGCTTAAGCTCACTAATATATTGGTGCGACCGGGCCCTTAGTAATGATCTATTTTCTACGGAATTACGATAATCCTCTAACAAATCGTACCCAGGGCTTTCCCCTTAGAAAATGGGAGGGAAAGCCCTGCAGACGACGGTTGATTATTCTTCTGTGAATTAATCCAGAAAAGGACTTGAGTTGGTGGTAACCCCAGCTGAAAACCAATGCTAGTCAACTTAATCCTCCGACGGTTAAAGGGACTCAACTTAATCGTCCAATAGCATTTTCTCCTACTGAACCAGCTCCTCCTCTCAGTAAGCTGAACAAGATGTTTCTGCTGCTTTTTCTCCCTCCCTGATCCACCGCAGGTGATGTGATCTGTGGCAGCGACTAGCAAAGTAAATTTGATCAGAGGAGGGGAAGTGGGGAGTTTCAGTTTGCAGTCCAAAATACAAGGTAAATATAGTCCGACCGGTGGAAGCGTCTCAGCAATTTCAGTGCAAGGGGAATGGAACTGTTTCAATGTCAATACACTGGCCTGTTAGCGAAATGCATCCGTCTGATATCACACAGCAGTGCTCAACTTCCCGTCTGCCTTGCTGGATGCCGCTTATGACACGTGACGGTTATTACCGTTGCGTGTAACTCTCCTTTTTAGTTCTTGTTAGTTCACCTTGCACTCGCTGTTGCCGCTGGAGTTGTCATACCCTGAGGGTACAGGCAAAGATATAACGTCTTCCTGACCAGAGTCATCTGTTGAACTCGCCATCGTTTGCGATTCTAGCGTCTCGCCACCACCTCTATGAAGTTCCACATTTTCAACGTAGTGTTCTTTTCTAAAGTGAAAAGGTGTTCCAGTCTTGCAAGAAACAGTTACTTTCCCTAAACCAACAACAACAATTGCTGGTTTCATCTCAGCGGTCGTCTCCAATAGGTAATTCCCTGCTTTCAACAGAGCAATTTGATTTACTTCCTCACGCTCCGTGATTTCTTGAAGTACGTTGTGCAATTCATCTGAGCTGTTAACAACATGGATTTGTAGCGCTCCATAACGTTGAATGACTGAAGAAATATCCCGACCAGAGCTCAAGTGGTTAAACACTGCAGCAGCGGCTAAGGCTTCTTGTTTCCTCTCTAATTCTGCCAAACTCGCTGCCTTGGTGGAGTAACCTAGTATCCAAGAAGGATCTGCTTTGATAGCAGATTCTGAATCTTTTAACGCAAGCCCCAACAACGATTCCCTCTCATACACGTTCTTTTTTCCCTCAGCTGATTTCAAGTAGGTTGAAGCTCTAGCTGTTAGGAGATGTGCGTCTTCTGGACAAATGGCTATTGCCTTGCTGTACAAAGACAAAGCCTCGTCTAATTGGTCATGATTGAGTTTCTCCTTGGCTCTCTCTTTGAACGCTTTAATGGACTCTATTGAGGGTGATAGCTCGACGTTCTCAATGTAAGCGGTTGAATCCATGTGCAGTGGAACACTTTTTTTGCAGATAATTTGGACTTTCCCCATGCCAACCATTACTGCGTTCGCTGGGACCTTCAGTGGCTTCGGCAACTCATATCTCCCTTCCTTCAGTAAAATCACGATATTCTTGCTGTCCGGTCTTCTCTCTACTGCTTGACTAAGGTCATCGATCGTAGATGTCAACTTTACACTGTAACTTCCAAATCGCTTGACAACTTCAGATATAACAGCGCATTGTGATGGAAAAAGATGTGCAGCAACTACAGCTGCAGCAAGTGATGGACCTCTTTGTCCAAGTTTGGCAAGGCAAACAGCTCGCCAATAGTAACCCTTAACCCAAGAAGGATCTGACGTTATTGCCTTTTCCGCGTCCTGGAGAGCTTGTTGAATGAGACTTTCTGTAGCATGACACTGCTTCCCTTTTTGTTCTGACAGTTTCACGTACGTTATCGCTCTATTCGTTAGTAACTTAGCATCATTTGGGCAATTCTTTATCACCCCGTGATAGGTCTCTAGCGCCTTCGAATAATTTTTTGCCTCAAAAAAACTGTTGGCAACGTCTTTAATCAACCTTGCACAAATTACCTCAACATCGATCGGAGGCGTCGCAACATATTGGCTGCTTACTGGTGACTCATTAAATCGTCCCAGTTGTTCCCTAAGCTTCGAGGCTTCGTCCTTAAGACCAAGAATGTGGTACACCTTTGTAAGATACGAATAGGCGCTTTCCACTTCCGGGTGGCTCTCTCCATACATTTTCTTTCGCAGTGAGACGAACATCCTTGCAATATTTTGGTACAAGTTTCTTTTATGTCTACCACATGTCCTTGTTGGTTGTGTAGCGCTGGAATTTGAGATCACAAAGCAGTCGATGGCCCCTTCTAGAACCATGTTTGCATGATCGTAGCTACCTTCGTCAAATACATGTTGATCAATATCCATTTCGCCTTCAGATGGATCAGTTTGGATGCACCTGAACATGACTGGCCACCTCTCTTCCAAGATACGGAGAAGTGTATTTTCAGCGCTCTGGGGATCGAAATGACGCATTACTATTAGAGCATCCGTTACTCCGCGGATATGATAATCTGAGGAAGGTGGTTGCTTCTTTGCAATTTGTAACATTTCTTCGGCGTATTTCCTTGCCTCGTGTAGCTTTCCATGTTGTTGAAAATGACAGCTGATAAACTGTAAAACACGTAAAAGTTCATAATGATCAGGTGGGTAAATGCGCCTTGCAAGCTTCAGAGCTTTCTCATAACGTTTCAAAGCGCACTGAAAATTACAAGGCGACATGAAATTTTCTGCCCTTCCTATGAGGATCTGCAGTTCTACAACCTTCTCATCACTTAATGAAAAGCTTTCGAGCTCCAACAATGCTTTGTAATTTTCCTCCCATTTCCCTTCACAAGCGTAAAAGGAAGCCATGTGCGCACGAACTTCATATTTGACATCATCTTCTATGTCAAAACCAGACTTTTCGAACTCAGCTAGTCTCTGTACAGCTTTTTGAGCCAGTCTTTTCGCCTCTTCATAGGTCTCACTTGTCGGAACATTCCTTTTAACAATACTTGCGTCAACCATCGATCCAAGAAGGCTAACTGGATCATGACTGCCTCGCATTTCTTTAATTTTCAACTCAAAATCGCAGAGCTCACTATTAAGATTGTAAAAGAAAACGTTGTTCGAAATTATAGATTTTGCAATATGGCAGAGATTAGCGAGTTTATCGCTGCAAAGGGAACGCGTCGATTTTTCGTCTAGATGTGGCGAATCAATTTCTTCTTGAATATGATTCTTTAACTTGCGTACATTTAAAATAAGGGCCATAACAAGACGTCTTTCCTCTTCTTTTAATTCTGATAGATTCGATAAAATGCTATACTTAAATTTCACACATGTTCCACTGATTTTGGCTTTTAATGATGAAAGAAGAAGTCGAGTGGCGGCTACCAGTGTTTCTACCCTTTGCTTTGTAGTAAGACTATCTCTGACAACTTCTTGAACAAGTTTATGGACACTGAAAACTTTGACCTGACGATCAATTGAGAAAAGGGAATGGCATGACAGCACTCTAAGAAGGTCGGCAACGTCAAACTTGGAACGCGCGCACTCTCTTAACTCTTTTTGCTCTAATTCAGGATAGCCAGGATTGATTACATCAATTGGAATATTTTCAGATTCCAAAAAGGCCGCAACGTGCATCATAGTGGCGGCAGCTGGTGATCGTTGTTTTACATATTCAAAATTCATCTCCCAAGTTGTATTTACCGACAACCGATGTTGAGCTTCCATGCTAAGTGCAGTAACAGGCTGTTCTTGTAAGAGGCGCACTTTTACTGTTTGATACTTTTCTAGGTATTCAGTAAAAGTCAGTGAGATAGGACAGGCAGTTATGTATGCTGCTGCCTGCTCCAAGGCTAGAGGCAATGCACCTAGTTCTTTCGCCAGCGAAATCGCACCTGGATCAAGGGACCCTCCATTAAGACCGGTTCTTTTCATGAGGAACAAAGCTCCATCCTCTACGCTAAAGCATGACAGCTCTAAAAAATCATCAGTTGAGTACCTCAGAAAAGCCTTTGCGTCTTTTGCGTTTTGCCTTGTTGTTAAAAGCATGTGGCCGTTCTTAAGTGATTTAACAGTTCTTTGCCAAGGTCCCTTGCATATCTTCTTTAGACTTGCAGGACATATACGATCTTGCAATTCGTCCACATTGTCCATCACAAGAAGCCACGGAAGGTCCTTCTTGGACAACCACGTGAGGAATTTGTTCAAGGTGTCATCGATGCTGTCATTTGTTGAGGTAGGAATGTTACTCAGAGAAAGTATCTCAGCAGCCGATTTGTTTACATTTTCATCGCTTTCCCCATTGATCCAGAACAAGCCACCTGGGAAGCGATTTTTATGGCTCCAAGCGAATTCTACAGCCAAAGATGTCTTGCCACAGCCTCCAAGACCGCATATTGTTTTAGTGCAACAGAAAGTCCCAGGGTTGACTTCAACGCTCTCCGGAAGGAGACTCTTTTCCAGCCAATCTAGAGCTGACTTGCGGCCTGTGAACAGTGGTAACCTACTCGGAGCGGTGCACAACGCGTCATCATCTCTGTCATTCGGTTCCTGCGTGGTTTGCCCTTTTTCCAAGGCTACCACTTTCTCTTGCAAAATAGACACCTCTGTAGATGTCTCCATTGCTACTTTCTGCACTTCTATTACTTCGTCCTTCAAACTTGCTAGGGAGGTTTCAGTGTTGGCAACTTTAGACTGGATAGCTTCGAAGACTTTTTGCAGGTCATCTCTTTCATTCAGAAATCTGTTGAAATCATCAACAGCTTTCAGAATGGTAGGTAAGTCGTTCGATTGATGTTCCATCAACGTATCCAGCTGCTGTGCCAGCTTGCTTATCTCTTCTCTGTTTAGATCCCCTTTTTCTTTCACGTCAGAGAAATCACTCTGCATAACCATCTTGATCTTTTTCATCTCTGCATCTACGTTCAAAATGTTACTCTGAGCGTCAGACACGTCATCTTGGCATTTTGTCAGATCAGCTACAAGTGATTGGCGAAGCAAGTGAAGAGCCTCTATTTCAGACTCCCTGACGGTTACCAGACCTTTATGAAACAAATCTTGCAAGTCTTTCGACGATTGCTGGGCGTCTTTGTCAGAACTGAACACAGCGTCATTGAGCAGATTATTAAGATGACCAAATATGGTTGAAAGATCGGCATCTTGCATTTCCTGTTTCGGAGCGTGCGCCCAACGATTCCTACACTCATCTCTTGCCGACGTCAAAACTGTTCGACTCGTGGGAGGATTAATAAAAGGACACCATTCAAGCAGGTTAAGAAGACCACCAATGTCCGTAGTTTCGGCGTCGACAACATCTTTTTTACGACCTCCAAGAGTTGGCATAAACACTTTAGCTATCTCCCACGCCCCAGTCGGAGATCCCCACTGTGTTCGGTCACTGTTGTCCCAACAAATCTTTGGTCTCCCGGACTTGTGGTAACGTTTCAGTTCCATTTCCCAGGTGACGCACGGGGCGCACTTTGGCGCTGACGGTGCGCAAGTGCAAGATGGAAGTGACTGAAGCGGAGGACTGGAAACAAGGGACTGGTACCAAGTTTCCATTTTGTTTTGAATTTTTGATGTAATTCCTTTTTTGGCAATATTCAGGGCACAACCAACCATCACCCAGTTTTTGTGTTCTTTCTTATCAAGCTCTATGACCCAACCGCCAGATGCCATTTTGATCCTGATTTCGAGATACACTGAGAAACAGTGCGTCTTAGACCTAAATCGAAAGGCTGGAAAGACGCTTTAGGTTATGTGTCTAGTTCTTTTTACCTTGGTTATTAGAGAGATATCCTTTTTCAGGCCATTTGTGGAATTTGTAACCTGCAATATCTGCAAGGGAAAGACCAAAAATCTTAAAACATGGTAAAATACATTAAACACACCAAAATTACCTAAAATATCAACAACGGGGATTATATTAGAAACTTAAAAATAAATATCTGAGACAAGTTTATTGAGGGGCAAACGAACGGACATGAGGTACCAACGATGTTGGCCTCAAAGAAGGAAAAAATTGGTAATAAGGGAGAAGGGGAGAGGGGGGGGGGGGAGAAAAGCGCAATAAGATGAGAAGGAAGACATTGTTAAAAGATACAGTGAATACAAAACCAACAATTAATACGACTTACGGGAGGTGGGGGCAGACAGTTCTCCCGATTTCAATTCTAGTGAAATCGAAATTAGGTACAAATTTCTCGAATTAAGACTTTTAAAGTTCTTTTTACAAAAATTCAAAAGTAGGGGTAAAATGTAAATTAATAGTGTTAAGCAATATGCCTTAGTACTCATGTCAGTAAGATATAGTTAAGTAATAAACACAACAATTAAAATTAGGCAAACCTTACAGCTAGTTAATGGATCTTTTTAGTTTAGACGGGAGAAGGGGACTGAACTTTTCAATTGCTCTTATGCGAGGTCAAGATATGAATACAAATGCGCTGTTATCTTTTTCAATGTGAAATGCAAAAAGAACTGGATAGGGAGAATAACTGCCATTCTATGGGTACCTGTTACCCAGCACTGATAGCAGCTTGCCACAGCTTTCATACACACGATGGCTTGTGCAAGGAGACATGAACCCTTATTTGGAAGTATGTTAGTCACCATAAAAGGTGATAAAACTTACTGAAAAGGTCGTTTACTTGGTCCTTACTAAATGTGAGCTTTTGGAATAAAACTGTCACCCCCTACAATTAGCTACTCAGTATCAAGCACAGTTTGATCAAGGTATTAAAACCTTTAGACTCTTACATCGAAAGTTAAATTCTCACTTTCTGTGTCTATATTTTGCCTATAGCAGTAGTGGGGAGAAATTGTTAAAGTATCAATATTAAATTTATCTTATTTGATCACGTCCTTAACTCCCATAACCACTCTGTTTTATACAGCATAAATACTACAAGGAGAAAAACAATGTTGATCCTCTAGGGATCAAAGGATTAAGAGTTAGCCTATGTTGGTTGACATGTCTGTTTGGCTAGTTCATATGAATTTGTCAGGCTTGATTTTCTTGCAAGCCTCTACAATAGCTCAATAATCGCCTCTGGGTAGGGAAACGATTGACCATGAGTATGAGGCTGTATTTAGGATAGACAGACTGGTCTCTACTGTCATCCTCTAGGGTAGTAGACAGTGAGAAGTCAGGGGCACCCAACGACAATTTTTGGAAAATATCTGGTACGTTCGGAAGACGATTTGAGATCTAGGATTTTCGGAACATTTGTTGTAAAATTTCTTGCTTGCCTGCCTCTCCTAGGATTTTCGAACATCTAAAAATGGTGTAATTGCCCATTTTTAATGGATTTTTACCCTAAAAAGGTCACCTAGAGTTTTCGGGAGCCTTTTTTCTGCGTGAAATTTTCGAAAAGGTAAGTTTTGATCCCTATAATTTTCGCATCACTAGACTTTCAGCTAGGAAATCCGAACAGATGAAAAATTTTAGGAGATAAAAATATGCCTATATCTACCGTTTAAATGCTAAAATACGTTCAGCAATGCTATATTTAAGTGCTTTTGAACTATGTTCTCGTTGGTTGCCCCTGAGAAGTTTCAATCTTATTTTCTTCAAAGTCAGTGGAGTGGGATGCACGAGTTGCAAGGAACGAGGCGTTTTTAGCGCAGCTATGCGCTCACTCCCTGTGAGAACTCGGCGGATCTAAGAGAAAAGGCCTGTAGCAGTCTACTAGGATAGGGCACTAACTCACTCTAAAAATGAGGCTGGATTTAGGATAGGTGGTATCCAAGGTCTCTTTTCGTCACCTCTGGTGTTGGGTTATGAAAGACCCAGATAATCAAGCTGCATTTAGGATAGGGAGTCCTCTGGGCACTGGGGGCCGTTTCACGAAAGTCCCGATAATTAACGGGCCCGGTAAGCTGTCCCCGTTTACATTAAAGATGGGGGTTTCACTAGTTTTGCATCTAACATGATAAAACTATCAGTTAATGAAACAAAATGGAGTAGTTTGCTAGCCAGGACCCGCGCTCTTATTCTTTATATTTCGATTTGAATATTGGATTTCCAGCCCGAAAAGTTACCGAGACTTTAGAAACGGGCTCCAGGTAATGGAACAGCTGATAGAAGACCCTAAGAATGAGGTTTGATGAAGGATAGGGAGTCTTCTGATGTCTCTCATCCGTTTCCCCTCTGGGGAAGGTTAATGAAAGACCCTGAGTATGATGGGATAGGGATATTTGTGTGATCTCTCTTCTTCTACTCTGGGACGGGGTAGTATAACACCATGAAAATGGATAAGGATTCCTGAGTCTGCCTTCTTCCCCTTTGGGGTGGAGTAATGATAGACTATCAGAACGAGGTTGGATTTAGGATAGGGAGTATCCAGGGTCTCTCATACTCCCCTCTGGGGTGGGGTAGTGAAGGACCCTGACAATCAGGCTGCATTTAGGAGGATAGGGAGTCTTGGGCCTCTCTAATGAAAGAGTCTGGGAATGAGGCTGAGAGAGGTTGGCCTTTTTTTTTTAACCCTTTAAGCCGCAATATCCACATACGAATTCTCCAAACAGATCTCTGTACATCTCCTTAAAGAATAAGTTGAGAGAATTTGATAAAAGATCAAAGCATTTTCTCTTTAGTGATCATTTCATTAATTCCCATAACCTTATATCTCTTGACAAGGTATGGATATTGTTGGGAAAAAATTGATGTTGCTCACCATGGGGCTTTATGAGTTAATGGACTGGTGCTTAAATTTTTAATAAATTATACAGGCAATGAAAGTTGTCAATAAAGGGGAGACAGATTTTCATAAACAGCTACAGATTAAGTTCACAAATTCTCAATAATGTACATGTAATGAGCCCATTAACATAGTCAACTTGACGACACATTGCTCATTATATACTCAAGCTTCAGGGGAGAACATTAGCCTCAATGTCATTCCCAGGGTTCTCTCCTACCTGTCCCTACAGAGCGAAACAGGTAGGAGAGAGAACCTGGGAACGAGGTTGCATTAGCCCCCAGGGGGATACTTTAGGAATTTCTGGGTAGGGATGTGCCGCTGGGACCCCGGAATCCTTAACCTATACCAGAGCTAGTTCAACTGAATTTTGCTACCCTATACTAGAGTAAACTCCCCAAATCCCCCCTATCCTAGAGTAGCTGTCTCCCTAGTGTAGATAAAATCTTAAACCAACTGATCAGTTTCCTGAAGAATGATACCCTATTCTAGACCCAAACGCTCTGATTTATATACCCTATCCTAGAGTAAACTGCTTGAAAACCATACCCTTCACAGCGGCACATACCTATATAGCCCTTATATGGCAGTACCCCCCCAGTACCCCCCCCCCCCCCTGGGCATTAGCCCTACTTGATATACTTTACAGTATAAAGAAATGAATCAATTAAGGGACAAGCAGTGTACTATAATTTTTTCTGGCATGTGATTATTCAAATCACAGGAGAAAGCATTAACTAGAAAAATATGATAACAAATGCAAGGGGCAAACAACTGCATTTTAGGAAAGACTGCCCTTGCCTGCTTTTATGATGCAGTGGGTAAAACTAAATCATTACATATATATTGTTGGGAACTGGATGCTGTGAGCAGGTTTTCCAGACTTTTTTCTTTGCTTCCCTAGGTTCTTTTCTGTTTTTGAGTATCAAATCTGTTTGGATTTATAATAAAAAGTTCATGTTGCATCAGAACATTATTAAATCATTGAAATGAATTAAAACACCATGATTTCTCTAGAAGCTAGAAGATAAAAAAAAAACACTTTTTAGTAACACAGACTTTTCTCATTCTAGACTGCTAGGCGACTAGATGTGCAACCTTAATTAAAGCAATATCATAGAAAAGCAAGAGTGCGGGTAACAGTGCAGAAAGGGGCATTATTATTTATTCCAAATATTTCTCTGTTTCTGATTGGCTAAAATCACACAGATAATTCATCATAACGAGCAAATGTTGACCAAATTTGGAGGAATTTTGACATGTTGAACGACTGACTTCAAAATTCCAGAATTTAAGTTGCAGATTATTGATCTGTTAACCAAGAAAACCTGGGGACCTGAGTTTGAGTTGTTTGCAAACGGAGTGGTGTCAAAACATTTTACTCATTTCACGGCAAACTATTATTTAAAAACAAGGCAAGAAAAGCAAGAAGACAACTTGACAGACGAAATCTGCTATTTGGAGTATATTTGCAGCCCCGAACAGCCCTTGATCTCCAAAACTTCCCGATAAAGATGCATTATCGGTATGAACTTAACATCGACTGGGGTAAGCATGTTTTAGCTTGTTTTTACATTTAGGTGTTATCCACCTCAGCTAATAACACCGAGCTCCTTGATCTACAGAATTCTTCGTATCCTACCCAGCCTTATTCATTCAATAATTGCTGTCATTAATGATAGCAGCTAGTATAGAGAGAGCCAGCAGGAACAGCAGGCTTCAAGTAAAAAAACAAAAACAATAACTTTTGCTCAAGTAAAAACCCCTCAAAAAAGAATCATGTAGAGGCAGCTTGTTTCCAGGCCTCTGCCTCTTCCCCAGCTTTGGGATGGAGCAGACAGGTACTAAATTACAACCCCTAAAATCCTCCATGTTCAGTTATGTTTGGAAAGGAATGCATGTTTGTGACAAAAGCTTGGGGGTGGCCCTGGGATTGGTAAATGCCTGACCTCCAGGCCATGTAAAATTTGAGGACTGACAAGGCATGCAATCAAATGCCTAGCAGTTGCCCGGGGAGTGCACGGGTGCACCTGGAATTGACTAATGCATAATGACCGAACCAAGAGACTTTGGAAGACAGCAGTCTGCAAAAACATCCGTTTCTACTCGCTCTTCGCTGCTGATGACCTTTTGCGCGGAAGAACGGCTGCAACTCAGTGACAGAAATTCCATACTGATGATGTAAAATCTGTCTGGAATCCAGTCAGAAGCACTGATTGGTCGACAAAGTAGGTACATTGTTTAAGCTATTGTTTACGAATGATGGACAAAAGACAAAAGGCCACAAAGGTCAAATGTACATGCAAAGAATTGAATTAATCTCTAACAAAACAGTCAATGTTTGTGGAATATAGTCTTCTCTAGAAGAAGCATTTGAGTTTTGGTGGAGTTCATTGGCAGATGAACATGACACTTTACCAAAACTGACCAGAAGACACGTGGAATTGGACAAATTTATTGGAACCAAATGACTACCGAATTTATTATGTAAACATTGATTTGCATCATCATTATGGAATTTCTGCCACTGAGTCGCAGACGCGTCCTCCACGCGAAACGTCCCCAGCAGTGAAGAGTGAGGTGAAATGGATGTTTTCGCAGGCTCAAAAACTTGACAGTGGAAAATAAAAGATCACTGTGACTACATTCGATTATTAACTATGGTTGCATTATGCAATTTAAGCCCCTTAGCATTGATGCCCCCTGTTTCTCTTAAGTAGACCATTTAATTTTACCAAAAAGATAAAATACTCTACACATTGTGTGGGTCCTTGAAAACAAGTACAAGGAGAATCATAGGTCGGTAAGGTGATTTGTGTTAGTTTTATTCATATTCTCTTTTGTTACAATTTCATTTCTTGCATTTCGTGTTAGGTTTAGAATTAGCTTGTCACTTGTAGTTATATGTAGTACAGTACTGATCGATATCTCACCTTTCAATTGTTGTTTCATCTGAATTTGTTATTTCGTTTAAGACCCTTTTGTTGTTATTTGCTTTTTAGTTTGACGGTCAATCGTCAATTAAATTTTGCCTTCAATGATCAGTTGTGAACGAATTCTCCATCAACTTATTTAAGTCTTGATGAACGTACTTGTTTTATTGACTGCAATTCTTTGATCACCAGGAGCTCTAATCACTGCCAAAGGTTGTCTGCAAACTCACAAAAATGTAATTCATTCCTATTCCAAATATTAGGGCCAAAAACTGACAAATTTCCTCAAAGTGCTATATTACAGCTATAAATAGAAAATTTTCTAAAAATTTTATTCTGCGATAGAATTAAGACACAGAAATTATGGCAGTGATTCAAGGGGAAACAAATAAATTTTAGTGCTATGGATTTTATATTGTGTGATTTTTGCACTTATTAAGTAAATGTTTAATTTCACAATAGAAAAAGATATTAGTGCATCCTCTCAGTGCAAACCTGTGGGATTTCAGAACAAGCTTTTGGGAGGAATACATAGACATGCCGGCCGACAGGGCATTAAGAAAGGATTAAGATTATCAAGGGTCAATTTAATAATTTAATTTTAATACTGGTAGTTCCAATGGCAGTCCATGTAGGCGATGAATTATCCACATGGGAACCAATACTATCTGGAGTGCCTCAGGGCCCTGTCTTGGGGCCCCCGCTGTTTCTTTTGTTTATTAACGATATGCCTGCTATCACAACTAATAGAACCACGCTATTTGCTGATGACTCAAAGTTAACAGGGAGCGCAGGATCACCTGCAACCATTCAGTCGCACTTACACTGCTTATCCCAATGGGCTGACATGTGGCAAATGAAATTTAACAAATCAAAGTGCAGCCTTTTACATATTGGTAAAGACAACCCTAAGAATAACTACATGTAGGTCATACACCCTTGCAAGTGGTTGAAAAGGAAAGAGATTTGGGAGTGGTTGTTTCAGCTGGTGATACCCTTTATTGGGAGGAACAAATATGAGGAGTTATTGGAAAAGCAAAACAAATGACATCATGGATCATTAGGAATGTTGTATCTAGGAAACCAGAAGTGCTAATATGCAGTGCAGGTGGAATACACAGTGCAGGTGTTCAGGCCCCAACCACAAGACACGGAAACTGGGGTATTATAATGGCAATTGAGGACTGCCAAAGACAGTTTACCAGAATATTTGAGGGCATGGGCCTACTCCCTTATCATCAAAGGTTACAGCGTCTCAGATTAACAACTTTACTAGAACGTCGAAGGCTTGGTGACTTAATCGAGACTTTCAAAATAATCAACGGTTTTGTGAACTATGGTCACAATATGTTAAGGACAAATACAGCTTAACGAACTGGTAATCTTAATGTCACTTCTCATCATCCATTAAGATCAGCGCATGACTTCTTTAACAATAGAGTTATAAAATATTGGAACCAGTTGCGACTACTCATGCGAAATTCAACAAGTATCAACGGCTTTAAGGCTGGTCTTGACCTCTTTAAGTTATCTAAACCTGATCTGCCTAAAGGATTCTGGAAATTATTGGAAGAAATCTTCGATAGAATAAGCGATAAACGTGAACATCTCAATTATTTACTATGGCCAATCGCGATGTTGCCATGCAGCAAAATAGGCTTGTTTTAATAATTAATTTTGTCGTTCTCTGCTTTTAGTATTCGTACAATAATACATTTTTGAGCTTTTTTGATTTTTATCACATGTTCATAATAACTTTGTATATAGATTTTTGTAAAAAGAGATGTCCTGAAGTGATATAATAAAGTTATCTTATCTTATCTTACTTTTAAGTAGCTTGACTCTTGTAAACTACACTTGTATAATAGTTTTATTGAATTGACCCCCAGAAATCACTTAATTTTCCGGCCTTCACTGACGCATTTAAAAGGCTAACATTTAAGCTTATCCATTACACTCCTGCTAAAAAACACTTGGATATCCACAATACAAAATGAAACCGAAAGTGTGGGCGACCTGCTGCCACGTACAATGATCTACGGTCATCTCACTCGAAATTCTACATGGATTTCGCAGTAGAAATGTTCAGTAAAGTAGTACTTACATATTTCTGTCCTCTCAGTAGTTGTGGGAACCGTTTGACGCTCTTTAAAAGCAGTAATAATAAAAACAGGCTGCAAATTTATAGAAATCGTGTTTGACATCAACCAAGTTTCAGAAGTTTGAGACGGAAGTAGAAGTGGTATCCACTCCGTCACGGTGTTGGTAAGCCGCTTTTTTGGGAGCCTGGGCTCAGTTGCATAAAAAAAACAAGGATCACTCAAAGTCTTATAGTCCGGCGCCTTAGCTAGAATTATTTTAAGCAGGAGCCCTCCTGTTTTAAGTGAATTGTGCACTTTTAGATACAAGCATGAAATTCGGCACAATGATAGTAGTCACCAATACAAGCATTTCCAGATATTCTGCTAAGACGGTAGTAGGTCGGTTTCCATAGAAACCACAATTTATTAAAATTCATAAAAAATTGATGAATTCAGTTCATTAAATTATTTGTCCTAGTGTATCAAGACAGAATCATTTCACTCAGTCATCTAACCTGTTTACCACGTACATCTTGTTTATAAAACGCCATTTGACCTTAACTATGCATAGCCATGGCAACGGCAACCTGTTTCCTTCGTCTTCAAATTAACCTATTTCTTACTCCATTTTTTTTTAAACCGATGGTTTTCTCTGTTGTATGACTAGAATAATTTTTTTTAGCTAAACCGAGTCGCATGCATATTTAGAATGAGATAGTACAAACTCATACCATCCGAACCAACTCAATCAATAGAAAAAAGAGAAAAGGCATGTGAAGTTCCAAAATATGGCCTGTATTTATATGTGAAGAGAGGAAAATAAAAAGAACAATTCGCATCCAAAATTATACATGTGTATATTGTTGTACCTGTATTTTGAAATGAAACGTCTTCCCCGGTACCCACATCTTTCTCCTTTCCAACACGAAATTGAACCACCTCTTTCTTCTTTTCTTCTTTATCTGGCGTTCCTTGCCAAAGAACGGAATCCTATGCATCGAAATATTCTTCTAATAGGGTCAGCTACCATTTGCAACGTGCTGCGACACATCTCTTACGCATTTTCAAAGGTACATTTTTCACGATCTCAAGCCAAATCACTTGGCTTGAGAGGAATAAAGACTACTGCGAATGGTGGAACAAAATGGCGGCAAATTTCGAAAATCGCTTTTGGTGGGAATCAAAATTTTCATTCGTGAAACGTCATTGCTCTATGTGTTGATTCGGATGAGAAACTAAAAAAATTCGAGTAAGAAAAACAACTTCGCGGGGGGTCTCGGGTGTGAAAATTTCATTCGCTGCTAATTAGTTGAAATTGAAATACTAAGCTTGGCACAATATCAGGAAATCACCAGCCTGGGAATGTAAATATTCCTACAAAGTTTGGCACTTGTATCAAAAATCGCATAATTATCTAGCCAAGCCGCCGGACTATTATGGGTTGTATTGATGGTTTTCACATGACGTCACTAAAATTTAAGCTACAAAACTATTGATACTACTGAGATTTTACCTCCATGATGTATTAAAGCAGCTGAAAACTAGTTTTCATACAAATTTTCGCATCAAAAGGTGACGTGGGATTTACTTGACGGCCGAGAGAGCTGTCATGTAGGTTAAAAAGGTGACGTATTTCGGGGAATTTTGCTATCTAAACAGTTCATGGATTGGAAGAAGTATTACTTTAATGTTTATGAGTTCCTCGAGGAATAGATACACGCTTTTGTACCAAAACTCGGTAACAGATGTTTTTGTTGGTTTCCGTCCGCCATGTTGTTGCCCATCTAGGTGGGTACCAGCATGGCGTCTCCATACAAATCTCAATAAATCTGGGTAAAACATTTCTTCGAATATCTCGTATACGGAATATTCTTCTGGCCTGAATCTTGCCGAGGAACTTGGTATATTTACCTCCTTTCATTTCCCAGATTCGGGACTTAATCTATTGAACGGTTTTGATTTTTATTTTGATCTGTTTTGAATGGCGTGACACTGAAAACCAGCAATACTTCCCACGGTGCACCGCAGGTTCTAACATTGTTGCAATGGGCCATTTCCTAGTTCCCTCGGGCCTCTGTTTCAAAACGAGGGTAGGTGCTCAGCCTTTGATATGGAAATCACTTTTTCATTCTCATGCAAATAAAACTCATTTTCACAAGAAAGGTTGTGCACCTAGACTCATTTTGAAAGTGAGGGTTTTTGGAACTCGGAAGTGGCCTATTGGAAGATGTTGCATCCGTTTGAACACCACTGCCAACAAGGACACAACAACTCCCAACATTGTTGGTTTAGCACGAAGCTTAGGACAAAACTGACTAGTTGAAATGGTAAAGGTCGTTGAAGATGTCTTTACCCTGGCTTCAAATTTCCCTTGTCCGAATAATTACTCCAAAAAAAACCCATAAAACCACCCCTACGGTTTTGAAGGTCCCCTACGTATTTTTTCTGCGACAAGTTGTGCTTTGTTGTCGCAACTCTTCCGCTGAACAGAGCTTTGCCTAGCTTCTTGCTTCTGCACCTATTTGAAAGATTGTTTGTGACTGGTTGGTAAAACAATAGAGATTGTGACATAACAATGCCTCTATCCCTGAAAGCAATGGAAGTGCAGATTAACGAAGATCAATGAAATAAGAGGTTTAGAACGGTGCAGGTCAACCGACTGTTTTTCTCCGATAAGTTGTGCTTTGTTTTCTCATCTTTGCCGCCAAACAGAGCTTTGTGTAGCTTCTTCCTCAGTTCAAAAGGTAACATCAAGCAAATTTCAAAGGCTCAAACCTTAAATATAACGCTGTTTAGTTTTCGGCAAAAAGTCTCACAATTTTGCTCCAGTTGCGGAAGCTAACAACTTGTTGCTCTTGCTTCTGTTATACACCACCGGCTTCATAAGTTGCTTAACGCCCGGGGCTGATTGTTTTACCTAAGAAAAAAGGATTTATTCGCTATAATTTCGATAAGAAAGGAAGGAATAGAATCGAAATTTAGTACACAAAGAGGACCTCTTCGTTTTTACGGTTTAACTATCGTTTTCAGGTATTGGGAGTTTCTGGTATTGAAAATGTTCATTGTCTTGTAATGACAGTAAAGTAACTCTACTGACGTTTGAACTGCTTGTTTTCATCATGAAAGAGCAGGTTTAATGTTCGGCCCTGTTCGCACTTCGCAAAATTCTGTTTGTTTTGTAAAACAATCTTTCAAAAGTAAGCCATTTCTAGTGCAAACGATTTTCCATTACCAAAATTTTCTAAGTGTCACAAAACTACAATTGTTTGTTACGCGACAAAATACTTTGTTCCTTGACAGCTATCCTTCGTCGGCTTATCCTATTTCGCGAACCTGACCAATGAAAGTGCCAATGAAAAATTTCAAATTTTAGACAAACGCCAAACCCTCCTTTTTCGTCTTAGTGCGAGCAGGGCCTTAGTAATGATCCCTTTTCTAAGAAATACGATAATCCTTCAACAAATGGTACCCAGGGCTTTCTCCTTTGAAAATTGGAGAGAAAGCCCTGCAGACGAGGTTTGATTATTCTTCTGCGAATTAATCCAGAAAAGAAGTTTGGTTCCAATGCTAGTCAACTTAATCCTCCGACGGTTAAGGGGACTCAACGTAATCCTCCAACAACATTTTCTCCTACTGAACCAGTTCCTCTTCTGAGTAAACTGAACAAGATGATTCCACTGCTTTTTCTCCCTCCCTGATCCACCGCGGGTCATGTGGTCTGCGGCAGCGACTAGCAAAGTAAATTTGATCGGAGGTGGGCAAGTGGGGCAGTTTCAGTTTGCCGTCCAAAATACAAGGTAAATACAGTCCGAAGGGTGCATTGGAAGTGTCTCGGCAATTTCAGTGCAAGGGGAATGAAACTGTTTCAATGTCAGTACAATAGCCTGTTAGCGAAATACATGTGTCTGACACACAGCTGCGCTGAACTCTCCGTCTGCCTTGCTGGATGACGCTTATGACACGTGACGGTTATTACCTTGCGCGCAACTTTCCTTTTTAGTTCCTGTTAGTTCACCTTGCACTCGCCGTTGGCGCTGGAGGTGTAATACCCTGGGGGTTAGTCCAAAGATATATCGTCTTCCTGATCAGAGTCATCTGTTGAACACGTAATCGTTTGTGATTGTAGCGTCTCACCACAGCCTCGAAGAAGTTCCACATTTTCGACGTAGTGTTCTTTTCTAAAGTGAACAGGTGCTCCAGTCTTGCACGAAACAGTTACTTTCCCGAAACCAACAATAACGATTGCTGGTTTCATCTCAACGGTCTTCTCCAATAGGTAATCCCCTTCTTTTAACAGAACAATTTGATTTGCCTCGTCACGCTCCGTGATTTTTTGAAGAACAGTGCGCAATTCATCTGAGGTTTCAACAACGTGGATCTGTAGCGTTCCATAACGTTGAGTGACTGAGGAAATATCCCGACCAGAGCTCAAGTGGTTAAACACTGCAGCAGAGGCCAAGGCTTCGCGTTTCCTCCCTAATTCTGCCAAACTCATTGCCTTGGTGAAGTAACCTAGTAGCCAAGAAGGATCTGCTTTGATAGAAGACTCTGAATCTTTTAAAGCAAGCTCCAGTAGCGATTCCCTCGCATACATGTTCTTTTTTCCCTCCGCTGATTTTAAGTAGGTTGAAGCTCTAGCTGTTAGGAGTTGTGCCTCTTCTGGGCATATGGCTAATGCCTTGCTGTACAAAGACAAAGCCTCGTCTAATTGGCCATGGTTAAGACTCTCTTTAGCTTTTTCTTTGAAAACTTTGATTGAATCAGTTGAAGATAACAGTTCTATATTTTCAGTGTAAACGGTCTCATCCAGTTTCAGTGGAACACTTTTGAGGTAGATAATTTGGACTTTTCCGATGCCAACCATTACTGCGTTCGCTGGAACTTTCAGTGACTTTGGTAACTCGTATCTCCCTTCTTTGAGTAAAATCACAAGATTTTTGCCGTCTGCTCTTTTGGCAACGTGATAAAGGTCATCGACGGTAGTTATCACATTTGTACTGTAACTTCCAAAGCGCTGCATCACTGCAGGTATATCAGTGCACCGTGATGGAAAGAGATGTTCCGCAACTGCAGCTGCAGCAAGTGATGGCCCTCTTTGTCCAAGCTTCGCAAGACAAACAGGCTTCCAGTAGTAACCCTTAACCCAAGAAGGATCTACAGCTACTGCTTTCTCTGCGTCCCGAAGAGCGTTTTTAATAAGTCTCCTTTGGCTTTCTGTAGCTTCGCATTTACGAACGTTTTGTTCTGAAAGTTTAACGTACGTCGCCGCTCTGTTAGTTAACAGCTTAGCGTCATTTGGCAATCGATTTAGCAACTTTTCATAGATCTCTAGTGCCTTCGAATAATTTTTTTTCTTAAAAAAATCGTCAGCAATTTCTTTGTCCTTCCTCGCAAGCATAACATTGAAATCAACTTCAGGTCTTGAATAAGATTGGTCGTTTACAGGTCTCTCAAGACATTGCATTAATTGTTCTTGGATGTTAGAGTCTTCTTCCTTAACTCCCAGGATCTTGTGCACCTTGGCAAGCTGGCAACGCGCCTGTATTTCTTCACGGTGGCTCTCTCCATATACTTTCCTCTTGATTGACACTAACATCCTAGCAATACTACGATAGAAGTTTCCCTTTTGTTTATTATATCTGCTTTTTTTCTGTTTAACACCGGAATGTGAGATGACAAGGAAACAGTTGAGCACCCCTTCTAAAACCATGGCTGCGTGGTTGTAGCTGCTCTCGTTAAATACATGTTCATCGATATTCAAATGGTCGCCAGCCACACCAGACTGAATACATTTGTACATAACAGGCCACCTGTCCTCCAAGAGACGAAGAAGTGTGTCTTCAGCGCTTTGTGGATCGAAATAAGATTCGATGAATAAAGCGCCTGTTATTCCTCGGATGTAAAAGTCAGACGTAGATGGTTGCTTCTTCGCAATTTGCAACATTTGTTTGGCGTATATTCGCGCCTCATGAAGCTTTCCTTGCTGCTGCAAGTGACCACAGATAAACTGTAAAACACGTAACAGCTCATGATGATCAGGACTATAAATACGTCTGGCAATTTTGAGGGCTTTCTTGTAACGCTCCAAAGCGCACTGAAAGTTGCCAGCCGACATGTAATTTTCTGCCCTTGCTATTTTGATCTGCAGACTTATCACATTATCGTCACTCAATTGCAAGCCTTCTAGTTCCAGCAAAGCTTTATAATTTTCCTCCCATCTGCATTCTGATGCGTAAAAAGAAGCCATATGCTCATGGACTTTAAATTTGGTATCTGGATTTATAACAATCCCAGACTTCTCCATTTCGCACAACTTCTGTACAGTTTCTTGTGCCATCGTCTTCGCCTCTGGGTACTTTTCAAAACACTGACAATTTTTTAAACCAAGACTTGTGGAAACCATTAGCAGAAGAAACTCATTTGGATTAAGAATGCCACTTATTTTTGCGACTTTCAACTGAAAGTCGGCGACCTCAGATTTTAATCGATTTAAAAAAATATTGGTGGAAATCAAGCCGATTACTAATGAGCACAGGTTATAGGTTTCAGCATTATAGAGCGAGGTCATTTTTCCTTTTGATGAAGTAAATTCGTCTTCGATGTGATTCTTGAGCTTGCGAAAATTCAAAACGAGGGCAAAAAGAATATTTCGTTCATCTTCCTTAAAGAGTGACAGATCGGGCCCTATTTTAGTGTATCTTTCTAGTTTGGGACAGGACGCATATTTGGTCTGTAATGCATGGTGAAGAACTCGCGTGGCTGCAACCAAAGCCTCGAGCCTTTGTGATTGCGTAAGACTGGCTCTGACAACTTCTTGAATAAGTTTGTGGACAAAGAAAACTTTGTTTTGAGGATCGACTGAGTATAAGGAATAACTTGACAGTACCTTAAGAATGGAAGCAATGTCGATCCTAGAACGCGCACATTCTCTCAATTCCTCTTGATCTAATTCAGGCAGACCAGGATTAATAACGTCAATGGGAACATTCTCAGAATCCAAAAAGGCCGAAATTCGCATCATACTGGCGGCAGCTGGTGACTGTTCCTTTACAAACTCGAAATTCAACTCCCAAGTTGTGTGCACTGACAAGCGATGTTGAGCTTCTATGCTAAGTGCTGTAGCAGGCTGTTGCTTTAAAAGGCGCATCTTCACTGCTTGGTATTTTTCTAGGTATTCAGTAAAGCTCAGTGGGATAGGACTTGTAGTTATGTATGCTGCTGCCTGCTCCAGGGCTAGTGGCAATGCACCTAGTTCATTTGTCAGACAAATCGCATCTGGGTCAAGGGATTCTCCTTGAAGACCGGTTCTTTTCATGAGGAACAAAGCTCCATCCTCTACGCTAAAGCATGACAACTCTAAAAAATCATCAGTTGAGTACCTCAGAAAAGCCTTTGCGTCTTTTTCGTTTTGCCTTGTGGTAATAAGTATGTGGCCGTTCTTTAGTGATTTAACAGTTCTTTGCCAAGGTCCCTTGCATATTTTCTTTACACTTGCAGGACACATAGGTTCTTGCAATTCGTCCACATTGTCCATCGCAAGAAGCCATGGAAGGTCCTTCTTGGACAACCACGTAAGGAATTTGTTCAAAGTGTCATCGATGCCGTCATTTGTCGAGGTAGAAATGTTTCTCAGGGAAAGTATCTCGGCAACTGATTTATTTATATTTTCTTCGCTTTCCCCATTGACCCAGAACAAGCCACCTGGGAAGCGATTTTTGTGGCTCCAAGCGAATTCTATAGCCAAAGATGTCTTGCCACAGCCTCCAAGACCGCAAATTGTTTTAGTGCAACAGGAAGTCTGTGGGTTGGCTTGAACGCTCTCCGAAAGGAGGCTCTTTTCCAGCCAATCAAGAGCTGACTTGCGGCCTGTGAACAGTGGTAACCTACTTGGAGCGGTGCACAACGCGTCATCATCTCTGTCATTCGGTTCCTGTGTGGCTTGCCCTTTTTCCAAGACTACCACTTTCTCTTGCAAACTAGACACCTGTGTAGATGTCTCCATTGCTACTTTCTGCACTTCTATTACTTTGTCTTTCAAACTTGCTAGGGAGGTTTCAGTGTTGGCCACTTTACACTGTGTTACATTCAGTTTTGCTTTGACAACTTCTAAATCACCTTGGATAGCTTCGAAGCCTTCTTTCAGGTCATCTCTCTTACTTAGAAATGCGTTGAAATCATCGACAGCTTTTAGAATGGTGGATAAGTCATTAGAATAATGTGCCATCAGGTCTTTTAACTCATCCAAATGCTGTGCCAACTTGTTTATCTCTTCCCTGTTTAGATCCCCTTTTTCTTTCACGTCAGATAAATCGCTATGCATAACCATCTTGATCTTTTTCATCTCTGCATCTACTTTCAAAATGCTACTCTGAACATCAGACACGTCATCTTGGCATTTTGTCAAATCAGCTACAAGTGAGTGGCGAAGTAAGTGAAGAGCCTCTACTTCAGACTCCCTCACGTTTATCAGACCCTTATGAAACAAATCTTGCAAGTCTTTCGACGACTGCTGGGCGTCTTTGTCAGCACTGAACACGGCGTCATTGAGCAGATTATTAAGATGACCGAATATGGTTGAAAGATTGGCATCTTGAATTTCCTGTTTCGGAGCATGCGCCCATTGATTCCTGCACTCATCTCTTGCCGACGACAAAACTGTTCGACTCGTAGAAGGATTAATAAAAGGACACCATTCAAGCAGGTTAAGAAGACCACCAATGTCCGTAGTCTCGGCGTCGACTACATCTTTTTTACGACTGCCTAGAGTTGGAATAAAGACTTTAGCTATCTCCCATGCCCCAGTCCGAGATCCCCACTGCGTTCGGTCACTGTTGTCCCAGCAAATTTTTGGTCGCCCGGACTTGTGGTGACGTTTCAGTTCCTTTTCCCAGGTGACGCACGTGGCGCACTTTGGTGCTGAAGGTGCGCAAGCGCAAGATGGAAGTGACTGAAGCGGAGGACTGGAAATAAGGGACTGGTACCAAGCTTCCATTTTGTTTTGAATTTTTGATGTAATTCCTTTTTTGGTAATATTCAGGGCACAACCAACCATCACCCAGTTTTTGTGTTCTTTCTTATCAAGCTCTGCCACCCAACCGCCAGATGCCATTATGATACTGATTTCGAGGGAAACTAACAAACTGTATGTCTTGGAACTAAACAACAAAGCAGGAACGACGCTTTAGGCTGAGTCTAGTTCTCTTTACCTTGTCCTTTTCTAGGCCCTTTGTCGCATTTTCTAACCAAGGATCTGCAACTGAAAGACCAAAAATCTTATAACTTGATAAATTACCTTAAATACGCTGAAGTTTCCCCAAACAGTGACAACGGCGATTTTATCAAGACCTTTACAAATACGAATTTGCAACAGGCTTATTGAGGAGCAAATATTTTAAATAGATGTTACGGATCTGTGAAATGTAGGTGGGAGACGAGGACTGATATTATGTGAGGTCAACACATGAATACAAATACTGCTATCTTTCAGTGTAAACGCAAGCAAGCACTGGAGAAGGAAACTGACTCCCATTATGTGGCTGCTTAATACCCAGCAATGATAGCAGCTTGTTACAGCTTTCAAACACTACGATGGCTTGCGCATCAAGGAGACACGCACTCAAGCGAGTCAACAGAGAAAAAGAAGATACAATTAGCTCAAAGGGTTGTTTCCTTGTGTCACCTCCTATAATTAGCAACTGAATATCATGCATAGTGTGTTTAAGGTATTTTTAATATCGAAAGTTAAAATTTTCATTTTTCTTGTCTCTATACGTTTTCTATAGCAGTAGAAGGGAGAAGTTGTTGAAGTAGTATCAATTAAATTTATCTCACGTGATCATGGCCTTAATTCACATGACCACTCTGCTTTATGAAGAATAGATATTACAAAGAGAAAATCAATGCTCATCATTCATAGAGGTGAAAGTAGTAAGAGTGAACCTTCGCTGGTTGACATGTCTGTTTGGTTACTTAGTTTGAATTTGTCAGGCATGATTTTCTTGCCAGCTTCTGCTATAGCTCAATTATTATGACAATTATTCATCACTTATGCATCAGTCAATTCCAGCAGCGCCTAGCCCCCCTCCCCCGGCATTGGTATTTTTTGGCATTGGATGGCAAATTCCCGGGGGTGGCAACTATTGAGCTGTCAAATCCCCCGGGGTGGGGACGAAAAAAGAGGCAAATGCCCCGTCCTCCGTCAACACTGCAACATTTTTCATTGATTGCACAGTCGAATAGTACCATTTTAAACATTTTAATGTGCGATTTCTTGTTTTACGTCACGTCTTCGATTCGAATTAAGACTTCACGCTGCGACGACATGCACCAGTTTATGGTTTCAGGATTGATATAAAATTATTGGCATTAACATTAATAGAGCGCTGTAAAGTTATATGTTATGAATAGGTTGTAAATATGAAAGGATGTTCTTCACATAATATCAACAGAAATTCACTAACCAAAAAACGTTGATTCACATCGATAGCTCCCGAGTTTCGCTCTGCAATTCTGGCTTGATAAGCAATGAAGAAATGCATGCATAAAATCGAGAACATACCTTTACAACCCCCTGTCCTTGACAGATGAGCTAATCTGCTTTTTTTCCAGTAATATCCTCTGTGTAGTTATATTCTGATAGGAAACCGCGTGCGTGTCAAAAGCTCGGGAATAGCCTCGGGGTTGGCAAATGCCCGGCCCCCGGGCAGCGCAAAATTTGCAAATGCCCCACCCCCGGGACTGAAAAGGCGGCCAAATGCCCCGCAGTAGCCCAGAGTAAGGGGGTGGGGGGACGGGCGCAGCTGGAATTGACTGATGCATTAGGTTGACAATATTTGACACAGGGTGGGGTGGGCAAACCCTGAGAATGAGGAGGTATCCTGGGTCTCCCTAATCCCCTCTGGGGTGGGTCATTGAAAGACCCTAAGAATGATCAGCTTTAGGTGGATGTCGTTTTGCTTGGTTGTTTTCAAATTATCGGTGTTTTAATAAAATTGTCCCATGCTAAGAATTTTCTTGCATTTTAAAGCTACTTAGAGCAAGCTCGATCATGCAACCATGACAACAACAAAACTGAGAAAATAAAGTAAACACGATTAATAAGAAAAACAAAAATTCTGAGCTTGCAGCACACTTTTTAAAACATATCTTACAAATATATCACACCAAAAGTGGAAAGATATAGGAGGACAGTGAGGGAAATACAAAGCAGAATTAGAAGAGAAGGTTCTATTAGTTACGATTTCTCTCTGGAAATTCGTTCTCTCTTTCTTCCTTTTCCTTTTAGCTGCTGAATGTAGCTATTTATGCGAATTTGACAAGCGTAACGTGGGTGAACAGACTTTATCATTAGTGAACTAATAACAAAAACATTTCCACTAGGAAAATACTACCACAATCTATAGCTGTCACCGTCACAGACTTTCTAAATCCTTGATATAGATCACACGACAACTCCGCAACTTAGGTACTAAGATGATACAAACTTAAGACAATAATTGCTTTCCATTTCATAAGGACAAGGAGGCTTTTTGCAATTCATCCATTATTATTTTATGATATATCAATATGCCTCAGAGGTCAGGGTTCTCAATAAGAGCCAGTGGCTGGCGAAATTCACCAGCTATTTCATGTGAACTCGATCACCACCTATCAGGTTTCCTTGAAAATTATCTCATTTTTTACATGATTTAAGACATATACATATCCTGAAACAACCAATGGTTCATAGCTATTGGCAAGAAGAAATAATTCTAAATATAGAGTATTTTTGTGTTGTCTGACTGAATAAAAAAGCTAAAATTTAATGATAATTATGTGTTCTGTCCGAAAAAGTTCTAATTTTTGCTCTAGAATGCTGGAAATGCATGTCTCAGAGGCCCAGATTTCAAACTTTTTCCTGGGGGGGGGGGGGGGGGGGCATGCTGTCAAACCCCCCAGAAACTTGTGAGTTTTTTCCATCTCTGCCTACTCCAAAGTTTTTATAGTGCCCTGCTTAGAACTTATTGGAAACCCTGCTTTGTGTTATAGAAAAGAGTCACCAAGGGCTGTTGTGAAAGGGTGGAAACAATTTTATCACTGAAATCAAAGTCTTAATACATCTTTGCAAACGATCCAAAATAAATACACCAGCACGTCAATCTTAAGAAACAACAAGAGAAAAGAAAACTGAAGAACTCAGAACTCAAAGTAGTGAAGATTCACAGGCACTTTTAATTACAGTTTTTTTTGCCTTCACCTTGGATGGCAAATTCCCGGCAGCCGCCAGCCACGTACAATGAGCTGCAAAATGCCCCACCACAGGTACAAAAAAGAGATCAGGGCCGCAATCAACACTGCAGCACTTTTCATTGACAAAAAGACGAGTAATGCATTTTAATGTAAGATTTTTCGTTTCAGTTAACATCTGCCTCTGTAATAGCACAATTCTAATTCAGACTTCATGCACGACGAGACCACTTCAGGATTATTATTTTATTATTATTGTTTATCTTCTTTTGAATAGTTCATTGGTAGTTCTGAATAGTTTAATTATTACATGAAAAAGTGGAGAAAGTTCCTCAAGTAATAGGTAGATCAAAGCAGAATTAGAAATAAATCATCACTGCTAAATTTTATGCAAATCTTAGATCAACAGAAATGTTGTTTAGTAACCAAACAAATGTTAATTCAGGTTGAATTTTTAAGCTCCCAACTCAAGTCCAGCTTGTTAAGCAATGAAGAAATGCAGACAGAAAATTGAGGAGACAATACCTTAACCACCCTCTAAACGTTTTCCCTGTCCCTAACAGATAAGCCAATCTTTGAATCTGCTGGTGTTTCCAGTAAAATCTTCCATGTTTAGTATATATGTTTGGATAGGAATGCACGTGTGTGCCAAAAGCTCGGGGGTGGCTCCAGGGTTGGCAAAATTGCCTGACCCTGTGCAGAACAAAATTTGCTAATACCCCACCCCCGGGAATGACAAGATATCAAATGCGCTGTAGCTGTCCAGGGAGTGCATGGGCGCACCTGGAATAAGCCAGTTGCACTAAGAGGTCATGTGACCAATGAGTTGGAATCTTGCTAATGCCAAAAATTGACGGAGCGCATAAAAATTATCTTACACATTATCTTACAAATTTGAGAGGAAACACATTTAAGGGAGATATTTTATGGCACTTTGATTTTTCAACAGAGTAGTATGATTTGCATTGGCCGCTATATTGGATGGCATACTCTTGCCCAGCTCCATGCAACATGTTTGTATCTTAATTAATAACCGTTAGATAGTTATGCTCAGATGTGCTGAAAACGATACCACATCATCTTTTCAACAATTTTCTTGAAGCTTAAGTGCAAAATTTGTGTTCAGAAAGAGGTACTTCATAGTTTTACTTTGGTTTCATTAAGAATCGGAGATCGGAGAATTCTCCGTCTACTACGCATAATTCTCCAGCTATTAATTTTGATAAAGTACGGCTATTTTTTATTCAGATGAATCAGACAAGGATACGTTATGTAAAGAGAGATTATTCCCAGAAATGCGTAATTTTATAGCGCTTAGCCGCTGCTTTACATTCCTAAATAAATAGCAAATACATAAAAGACCTTATTTAAATGCTAGCAGTTTTAAGCTCAACAAAACTAACAGGGGACGTGTAAAATATTAGACGGTTTGCTTTAAGTGTGGAGAGTTGACTGTATGCTCAACGCTTTTTTATTTGCACATGAAAAATGATTAAATGAATAAATACCAATTATGAAACAAAACAACTGAAACTAAAATAAAGTACATGATGAACAAATCATAGTGGCAAAGTTACGACAAGAAAAGTTTAAGCGATAAGAATCAACTACCTTTATGAATAAAAAGAACGATTTGTTTGTGAACCGCCATGGAAATAAATTTGGTGATGTTTACAGCGCTAGCTGGGTATATAAATGACAGAGTATCAAATTACTATGAAACAAATGCAAATTTTGACATTTTCTATTTTAATGATGACTTCTAAAACGTGTAGAGGCATGCAGTGTTTTTTGTTTGGCAGCTACAAGAAATAAAATTTGCTATCACAGCTATCAGACCAAAATTTCCAGGCTTGTTTTCAAGCTCTTAATCTGGGAAAGTTCTTCGCTCTTTCAAAATATTCTCCGGTTACTTTACACTACTCTCTTGCTACTGCAATTCTTAATGAAACTCCTGGTTTTAAAAATCACATTTTAAGCTACGAACTTAGTCATTAAGAAAATGGTGCCGGTTTGAAAAACTAAATCACTATTATTTTGTTTAAGATATGACCCACTAATCGTTTTTTGAAGGCAAAATCATGTAACTTTCATTTTTAAAAAAATAATGTCACAAAAGACCTCTTAGTGCAAATGTCCTGTTGACTGATGGATAATGACTGAACCAAGAGACCTTGGCAGACAGTGGAAAATAAAAAAATCACTGCCAGAGCTTGTCTATGGTGGCTGAGGACGTCTGCCACTCAGTTTTCAGGGCATTAATTCCTTTTTACGAGACTAAAAATGCAAAACATAGTGTACATCTAATGAAAATCAAATATCAACGCAATTTAATGTAAAACAAAAAGCTCGATTCAAATTACATGAGGTTAGAATTAAGTCTATTTTTAAAAGAGAATAGCATACAGAATCTAACTTTACATTTTTTTATAAAGTCAATTAAAACCGAACAAATCATGATAAGAGAAGGTGAGTTAAAATGAAGTAAATTGAAAATCAAATACAAATGCAAATCAAAGTAAAACTCGATCCAGATTAAAAATTGAATACATTGTAAAAAGAGAATGCACTACAGAATCTAAGTTAGAGTCAAAGTGGATTGCAATTGAATTCAACTTGAAAAGAGAATGATAAACAAATTTTAAAAAGATGTCATTCATTCCTATAACGAATACTCTGGCCGAAAACTAACAAATTTCAAAGTACTAATATTTCAGCTCTAAATAATAAATCTTCCAGCAAAAAAATTTATTCTGAGGTAGAAGAAACACAAATTATGGCAGCCGGATTCAAGGGAAAAATTAATTTTAGCAATACGGAAAATTGTGAGATTTTTGCATATTAATAAAGTATATGTTTAATTTCAATGAGCTCATACACCGGATACAGACATTCCTTAGTGAAAACCAAGCTCTTAAGAGCCGACTGGCCCGACAGGGGAATTTTGCAGAAAATAACTCGATCACCGCTTACGGGAGCACAAGAACCATATCAGAAATCGTTTAATTTACCAGCCTTCACTGGGGCATTTAAAAAATGCTTCCAAAGGCTAACATTTATCCATTACAGCCATGCACTTGGATAAAATGAAATCGAAACTGCGGGAGTTTGCTGCCACGATCATCTTCAATAATCGGAATTCTAGATCGAGGTCGGAGTAGAAATGTTCAATAAAGTAATACTTACATATTTTACTCCTCTCAGTGGTTGTGGGAACAGTCTAACGATCTTTAAAGGTAGTAATATAGGCTGGAAAGTTATCAAAATTGCGTTGACATCAACCACGTTTTAAGCGGAAGTGAAAGTGTAATGGGATATGTACGGTGTTAGCCTGTGCCAGGCTCTCAGATAGTATAGTGGGGATGTATTAAATTTCGGCTGCTGTTTCGGCCGAGCACCACAGATATAACAATACGTTATACAACATCTTCTATTCATTCAAACATGTGGTGGAAAAACTAGAACAGAGCTGAGCGACAGTTTACACAGAATTCTGTCAGAACAGAGGCCAGAAAAAACCTGCCGGAAAATGTAATGTTATTGAGAGGCGAAACAGCAGAAACAGGCTAGAACACAACAGCTTTAATCGAGCTAGTACAAGTACAAGGAGCACATGGTATGGTAGCCCGCCCGCTAAGACTAATGGGACATCTAAAGCGATTACATAACAGAAAAAAACGCAGTAGGGAAAAAAAACCCGGCAGGAACTCTGGGTAGGATCCATGGCTTATGCTCTGAAAAGCCCATCCTACAAAGGCTACACGGCTGGAAGGTCTTTGCCCTTATTTACTAGACAGCACGGAAAACTCTAAATAATTTTAGGAAACGCAAACAAGCTAAGAAACCCCTGCGAAACTCGAACTATCACGAGTATTTCATTTCCGGCTAGCCTGCGTGGCAGGCGTTTTCAGGGGAAAGGAAAGGGAGTTTTAGGCGCCAGAGGCGAGGGCTGGGGCTGGGGCGCCCCTCGCGCCTTGAACTCCCTTTCCCTTCCCTTTCAAACGCCTGCCACGCAGGCTAGCTAATTCGTATCCACTCCAACGCCGGAAACTCCATCGCGCGCGACTTGGGAAAGGGGGCGGTGGCCCGCGCTCGTTTTTCGAATTTCTTTTTACTGAGCGACTTTTCACCACTATCTTGGAGCCTCGAAACAGGCTATCACTCGGTGTTGGTGAACTGCTTTTTTGCCCCCGTTGAAGGTTTGTGTTGCAAACCGAACTATCGAGAAAATATAATTCACGACGCTATTTTTGTTTTCTTTGTTTATTTTTTCTATCACTCCTCCTGCCGTAAGGATCAGTAATTTGTTGCGTTTTTGGGGAGCCTGGGTCCAGTTGCATAAACAAAAAAACACTAGCCACAAATGCAAGAGCCTATTTCCCATCCTTCTGAATCAAAACTCTTAAAGACGGGATGGATCGAAATTTACTCTGTTTGTAAGTGACTAGAATCAGGTTCACACAGACATTCAGTTTTGGCTCGTCAAGTAAACTAGTGACCCTGCTCGTGACGAAGCCTGCTTGCATGGGAGGCTATCAAGTGACTGACCGGCAGCGAGAATTAGAGTAATGCTGATATCGGTTTTTAAAGGTGTTTCCCGGAGCCCATCCGAGTTTCACACGGGGAGGGTACTCCCTAAAATGGCCTATACGGGGAGGCTCCTTCCGAAAAGGGAACCTTCTTCAGGCAGGCATCAGGTATATGAAAGGAATAGGATTTTACCAGTTGATGATGAAAGGGTAAAGAAATCGAAATCTGGCATTTCGGTCTGGAAAAAGGCCCAAGAGGACTTACAATATGTATTTCATCGCTGTGAAAAAGTAGAGGAAACGTTCTGGTTTTGTGATATATTGTTCATATTTTAAAGACAGCAGTCAAAAATAGAGCAAAGTTCTAAACTACTGGTGAAAGTGGTAAAATTTGTCAATAGAAGGTATGCGAAAGGGGTACTTTTTCTGTTAAAAATGGTATATAAAAGGGTTAACGGCTGGACCTCGGGACGGGGTCTCCCAGTATAAAACCTCTTTGAGTATCCCACCCTGGGCTTTTACAGCTTCAAATATAGTGTAGGAGCTTTTCGTTTGCCTTGCGATCAAGGGATTTTTTAGGAGAGAAATAATAAGGACATAATAGAGATAAAGGCAAAGGCATTATGACCAGGAATACAAATCATTTTAAAGTTCCGCCCATAGAGCCAATGTAGATACCCTGTAGATATTCCCACAAATTTTCGCTTTTCAGGCATAAACTGCTTCTTGATATAAAATATCAAGCAAAATCGTCTTGTTTGAATTTTCAAAATCAGAAATAGCACCCACAATTCTCCCAGAATCCGCTTTCGTGGACCCGAACTCCTAGCTGACAAGTGTAAATAAGGTGACCTGGGTGACAAGGACTAATTAAGATGACTGAGGTGACTGAGATGAAAAAAAGATGACTGGGGTGGATGTGGATACTAGGGTTACTCGGGAAGGGCAAGTGTGCCTAAGGTGACTAGGGTGACTAAAATAGCTGGGGTGACTGGGGTGGCTGGGATGACAATAGGGTGACTAAGATGACTGCATGGGATGACCAGGGTGACAAGAATGACTTAAATACGTCACTTCCACATTTCCCAGACTGCACCTTATTTGCCCCGCAAAATTTTGCATAACCATTGTTTCAGTTTTCCTTGAAACGGCTGAAATACCCAGGAGAAATGAAAAACAAAGGTTATGCAAAATTTTGGAGGGCAAATAAGGTGCCATTATGGGAAATGTGGAAGTGGAGAATGACTAGGATGACTTGGATGACTGGAGTTCCGGTAAACTGTTAGTTTTATGTTGATTTTAGGAGCATACAGTTAAGCTAGTCAGTAATTTAATAAATAATGGTGAACTTATTACGACCTCTCATTTATATTTAAATGTCAAGTATAAAGAACATTGAAGCAATTCTTAAATTTCGTAGTCCCTTGCAAGATGTTAGGTCTAAAAGTAGTTTGAAAGAGGATTCATGTAACAGTATAAATCATCACTTCGATGTAATTCTACCAAGTATCTTTCCCTCCCAGCTGGCTTGATGATTTACGCTGGCGTGCGCTCTAACAACACCGAACGAACCCCAACTAACTTTCCCCAGTTGTACAGTCACGTACCATGGAAAAATTAATTAGTTTTGTTGGAATAGTAATTGCTGGGCGTATGTAATTTCAGGCCTTTCATTTTTCGTCACAGATCTTTAGCCTTGCGAGCATATAGCATATTTCTACGCCTGTTCATGTTTGGACTTCAGGGGCACCCAACGTCAGTTTTTGGAAAATATGTGTTCGGAAGACAATTTGAGATCTAGAATTTTCGGAGTATTTGTTGTAAAATTTATTGCTTGCCTGCCTCTGCTAGGATGTTCGGACATCCAAAAAAATGGTATAATTGCCCATTTTTAACGGATTTTTACCCTAAAAAGGTCACCTAGAATTTTCGGGATCCTTTTTTCTGGCTGAAATTTTCGTAAAGGTAAGTTTTGATCCCTATAATTTTCGGATCAATAGACTTTCAGCTAGGAAATCCGAACAGATAAAAAATTGTTAGGGGATAAAAATATGCCTATATCTACCTTTTAAATACCAAAATACGTTCGACAACGCTATGTTTAAGTGGTTTTGAACCATATTCTCGTTGGGTGCACCCAAGTCTGCACCCAGGACTTGTTTTTTGTGCGTGTCGTGTAAACGAGTAGAGCAGCGAGTACAGTTCAGAAAGAGAAAACTGTCTTTTAATTAACGTGTTTATATCGTTCTTATTGATACCCTCTTTTTATATTATGATGCATATTTTCATACCAGGATGGAAATATTATGATTTCCTTATCAACCAGTTAAAAAATAAAAGAAGAATAACTTCGCTTTTTGAAAGAGAACATGGAATTTGACATCGGCTTCTATAACTACTCCAGATTTTTCAAATTCAAACATTTTTTGCACAGCATTATCAATCAAATTCTTTGCTTCGTCTATTCCTTTAGCAATTAAGCTGTTCGCTGTGCTGATACTTGTATTGACTATCTCAAAGAGAAGCCAGTTTGGATCACTGTCACTGTACACCACTTTAAAAAGTTTCAAGTAAAAGTTTGACAATTCACTACCAAGCCAACAAAGTGAATTTCTGGTTTTAGTGAGGTCGTATACAAATTTGCAAAGCTTAAAGGTGTCGACTCTAAAGAGTTCACCGTTGTTATTCTCTAAGGTACGTTTATTGCTTCTTCCATATAACTCGTCAACTTCAGAAAATTTAGCAAAAGAGAGAAAACATTAAGTTGGTCTCCTACGTCCAATTCGTAGAGGTTGCCTAACTTAAAATTCTCGAATGCAGAAAAATTGTAAAAACGCAAAGCGAAGCGCGCGAACGCATTCCACAAATGTCTTTATCCTTTCTGATTCCGTAAGGCTTTCTCCGAGTACTTCTTGAACAAGCTTGTGGACACGGAACAGTTTACATTGATGGTCTACAGTGAAAAGAGAGTAGTTTGATAGTATTTTCAGGATGTCACTAATATCTGAATAAGAAAACGAACTTTCTCTCAGTTCCTCCTGATTGAATTCAGGAGATCCAGGATTTTAATAGGAATAAATTCAGACTCAAAAAAAGCTGAAATGCGCATAATCTTTGCAGCGGCAGGTGACCTTTCTTTGACATATTCGAAGTTCATCAGCCAGGTTGTGTGAATTGACAACCTGTGTTGTGTTGTGCTTCCAGACTTAGAGCTGTGGCACGTTGCTGTTTTAAAAGACGAAGCTTAACTGCTTTATATCTGTTAAGATAATCTTTAAAATTAAGTGGAAGAGGGCTGGAAGATATGTACGCTGCGGCTTGTTCGAGGGCTAGTGACAGGGCGCCCAGTTCTTTCGCTAAACAAATAGCTTCTGGGTCAAGATCGTTCCTCCGACACCTGAACGTTGCATTAGAAATAATGCACCTTCTTCTTCACTGAAACACTGTAACTTGAAACAATCATCATTTGAAATCTTCAAAAACGTTCTACCCGCTGTTGCATTTGCCCTGGTTGTAAGTATTCGTGACGTTCGCGCATGGATGAGAGATAATAAGTTACAGTATAAGTTAATGCTAAATGACGATAAAACTGAGTTCTTGATCATTGGCACCGAACGACAGTTATCAAAGGTGTCCGTTGACAAGATCAAGATCGGCCAAGCTGAGGTATCGCCTGCCTCTTCAGTGCGCAATTTGGGCACCTGGTTCGATTCTCATCTGGACATGTTCGACTCATGTGACTAAGACTTGTGCTAGCGCGTTTTATTATTTGTACAATATCCGGCACATTAGGAAGTATTTGTCTCGTGAGTCCACCGAGAGGCTTGTTCACGCGTTCATCACAAGCAGGCTTGACTACTGTAATGGTTTATTGTACGGTGCTCCTGAGTATCAAATTAAGAAACTTCAAAGAGTCATGAATGCCAGTGCTCGTTTGGTTTACTGCGCACCTAAGTATTGTCACGTTACTCCTTTGCTAAGAGAACTCCACTGGCTACCAGTGCGCTTGCGCATAGATTTTAAGATTCTCCTTGTTACATTTAAGATTCTTCATGGTGTTGCGCCTAGCTATCTTAAGGATCTTGTCTCTGTCTTACCGGACTCACGTTATCAACTACGCCGTAACAATAATGGTATATTATTAGAAAGACCTCGGCTAAGAACGAAGACGACTTTGGGAGATCGCGCGTTATCGATGGCTGCCCCCTTTTTATGGAACAGTCTTCCTCTGCCAATAAGACAGGAAACATCAATCGACTCTTTTAAACGCTCTGTTAAAACATATTTATTTAAAAAGGCTTTTAGTTAGATTATTTATTTATTTATTTATTTATTTATTTAAATATTGTAATTTTACCGGGTAATTTTACTGGTTTTAATTTAGTTATTAATAATATTGTAATGCGCTTTTGAGTATTTTTATAGAAAAAGCGCAATTTAAATATTATTATTATTATTATTATTATTATTATTATTATTATTATTATTATTATTATTATTATGCGACCTTCTTCCTTGGGTGGTGCATTCTTTGCCACATCCCTATGCATATCTTCTTACGCCTGCTGGGCAGGTTGGATCATTTAAATCATCGGCATTGTCTATCAAAAGAAGCCATGGACTTGTCATTTTGGACAACCATGATAGGAATTTGTTCAAGATGTCCTCTATGCTGTCGGTACTGAGGCGCTGATATTGACAAAAGTGAGTATTTCGACCACGGATTTCCGTAGATTTTCATTACTTTCACCGTTGACCCAAAACACGCCCCCTGGGAAGCGATGCTTGCAACGCCAAGCAAATTCTATAGCTAGCGAAGTTTTTCCACATCCTCCTAGGCCGCATATTGTTTTAATACAAGTTTGAAATTCAAGTATAATTTATAATACTAGAACATACTCTACCAAAGTGCCATTAGAAATACGTACTGATCGCTACAACAATAACAAGTTAAACTGATATAAATTACAGACTGTAATTGTTGTCTTAATGGACCTTGGAAAAAGAGGTTTGCAAACTACTGTATGTCTTCTTGCAGTTTAACAGTCTAAAACTGTTGAAGATACTGTGCATTTAAGGGCCAAACCCAAGTTTATTTATTTTTCTCGTAATCAACAATTATCTCCTTCACAGGAATTAAAAACCTAATTAAAAACCTGCTTTCCTTAAATTGCCAATAAGTCCCGGGGGGGGGGGGGGTACTCCCATACATTACCTCTACGGGTATGTGCCGCCCAACGGGGTCGTGATTTTGAAGCTCCTGATTTAGAACGGGGTATCCATTTCAGGTCCGTTTTCTAGAACGGGGTATAAAAAATTGTGGATCACGGCTTTATCTTCTGCTTAAAATTGTTGCTGATTATGAAGAAGCATTATTTCATGTATAAGTCGAACAAAAAAAGAACTATCTTTTTTAAAAAACAAGGCTATTTCAATTTACAAACTTTCTAGAACGGAGTATAAGAAATTGGCCCATTTCTAGAACGGGGTATCAGTTTTAGGGCGAATTCTAGAAAGGGGTATAAAAAATCGGCCCATTTCTAGAGCGGGGTATCAATTCTAGGGGAAATTTTTTTTAGAACGGGGTGCCAATTTGAAGTCCCGGGCGGCACATACCCACCCAAAAAATACCCAAGTGCCCCCCCCCCCCGGAAAATAAGTACCCCAAAATACAAGAACTTATTTTGCCAGACTTCTAAAACAAGTAGGTTCTAGGATAAGGAAACCTGGGTCTGTCTTCTTCTGTTCCTGGGTGGGGTAATGATCAACCATGAGTATGGGGCTGTATTTCTGATAGGCAGGGGCAATAAATGACTAAGAATGGGGCTGGATTTTGGATAGAGGGGTCCAGGGTTTCTCTTCCTCACCTCTAGGATGGGGTAATAATGGACCATGAGTATGAGGCTGTGTCGTTAAGTTAGGATAGGCAGAATGAGGTCTTTCTTTTTCTCCTCTGGGGGGGAGGGCAATGAATGACTCTAAGAATGAGGCTGGATTAAAGGTCTCTCCTCCTCACCTCTGGGGTGGGGTAATGGAAGACCCAGAAAAGCAGCTGCACTTAGGAGAGGGAGTCCTGGTCCTCCTAGAAGCTGTATTAAGGATGGGCAGTCTGGGGTCTCTCCCCTTCCCCTCTGGGGTGGGGTAATGAAAGACCCTGAGAATGAGGCTATATTTAGGATAGTGATTGATGGATCTCTCTCCTTTAAATCTGGGATGGGGTAGTATAACACCATGAAAATGATGTTTAATGCATCCCCCTCAGCCTGCTCTTATAATGCAGTGGGTGAAACAAAATCATTAATATTGATGGCAACTGGATGCTGTGGACAAGTTTTCATTTTTTGATGGATAGGTATTGAAACTCAAGAACTCAACAAAGACTTTTTTCTTTACTTCCCTATTTTCTTTCCTGTTTTTGGGTAAATTACTATATATAAAATTTGATCTGATATTTTATAATTAAAAGTCCATTTTGCATCAGAACATTATTAAATGATTGAAATGAAACACCATTTCTATAGAAGGTAAAAACACTATCTTTAAGTAACACAGACCATTCTCATTCTAGACTGCAAGACGACTATAAAGATCTACTCCAAGCTTAAAGCAATATCATAGAAAAGCAAGACTGCGGATAACAGTTTAGAGAGAAGCATTGAGATTATGATACCAATAGAGACAGCCAGCAAGAACAGCAGGTGACATATGGGACAGGCTTCAAGTATTAAAAAAAACATAATTTTTGCTCAAGTGAAAACCCCTCAAAAGAGAATTATGTAGAGGCAGCTTGTTCCCAGGGTTCTGCCTCTTCCCCTCTGGGGTGGGGCAGACCCTGAGAATGAGAGCCCTGTATTTAATATGGGGGTTCTTGGGTCTCTCTTCTTCCCCTCTGTGGTGGGTTACAATGATAAGAAAGACCCTAAGAATGAGGTAGCTACTAGACCACACAGCTGTATGTGGATGTCGTTTTGCCAAATTTCTTTTCTTCAAATCATGGGTGTTTTAATACAATTGTCCCATAATAAGAATTTTCTTGCATATCTTAATGCTACTGTGAACTTTGATCAACCATGACAACAACAAAAATGTTTAAGTGAAATGAGCAACAGCTGGTTAAGCAAAACAAAAATTCTGAACTTGCAGCACACATACTTTTTGATACTTACTTTATGTTGTCAAACTTGATCGTTGCTATTAATTAATAGTGATTGATTTCATCAGAAATAACCATGAGAGTCCCTGTCAAATAATGCAAGTAATGACACCCTATAAATTGAGGTGAGCAAATCCATACTTAATTTATGTGGTGCCATTTTTACATAATCCTTATTATGACAATAACGAAGTATTCACAAATCATAAAATGTTGCCAGTCTACTCTTTCCACAACTAAAAATGGATTAGATTTATAAAAGGGGATGGTGAAAGGAAAATACAAAGCAGAAATATTAGAAGAGAACTCAGATATAATCTATCACAGTGCAATGATGTTGTTACCGCTGCATCCTGTGTCCCTGACGCATAAAAATCCCCAAAGATGCAAAATAATTCATAGCATGCGTCCCGTAGGATGCAAAGATTGATCGATCAATCTGAACATGTGTATTTGTAGAAATAATCCTGTTCGTGTAATTTCTGTGGCAGTTATTATGGCTGTTGTTTAACGATGCATATTAATTTCTGTTAGCCTTTGCTTTAAAATAGATGGACTATATTTTAATTTCAGTATACTGACTTAAATACAGAGTTTTGGAGTCTGTCTTCAGATTAACTGCCTATCACATAAAGGCCCAAGCATTTTGGTACTCATCATTTGTCCCAAGATGAGTCCTAGCTGACTCACCATAGCTATTTGTAACAAATCATTGTATCAGGAATTCTCTCCAGAAATTCTTTCTCCCTTTCTCCCTTATCCATTGTTCTCCTGCTACCCCTCCCTAATCAAATCTTTTGCCAGTGCCTTGCAGAATACTAATTAAAAATGCACTGCATCGTTCACAAGCTCACAGTCACCGCAAGACCCCTATGAGCCATTGATGCCAGCTATTCATGCGAATTTCACTACTTCAAGACTTTGTCATTAGTGAATCGATGCAACCCAACTAAAAACAAAAAAATTCCACAGGTATAATCACCACAATCTACATACAGCCTGCATCACAGACTGTCAAAATCCCTAATATATAGATTTAGCCAGGGCTAAAAGCGAGGCTCCCATTAGTAAATTTATAATTTAAATTAAACAATAAACTTGTATTCGAATTCCACAATTCAGTTAACTTTAGAGCACATTTATGTGACTTTTGAGGGAAAGGCTACCTGATTTTAGAGAAAAATAATTTGCAAACAGCCCAAGAGTGAACCAAATCTTACATCGAGTTGATAGCCTCATATGTACACTCAAAAACTGGTAATCATCTTTTATCACATTTAAGAGCCGTAATGGCTATTGATCACCGTAGATCAATTAGGCTTAGAAAAAAAATCAGGCCAACGTTTTGGCGTTCGACAAGTTTACTTTGCAAAATCTTGCCAACAAATCTTGGTGGGTGCAAACCAACCTTTTATACCATGGACAGAAAGCAGTATTTCACAATACAAATTGCTCTCATTCAATATTCATAAACTGTTAAAAAAATTTTCCAAAATCACCTATACGGCCATCCGGTTCTCACTTTTGTAGTGCGAGCTGTAGCGAGTGTTTGAAAGAACATTAACAGAGTTACGCTCCAAGATAATAAAGAATTTATCATGTTTATTTTTTATTTGATGGTTTAACGCGCGGCATTTTGAGAACTCCTGCAAGCGATGTTCACTGAACGACTGAAAACAATCGGCATAGCGATTAAAATTGCAAGAGAGACTACCAACAATCAATAAAAGAAATATAATTCGGTGAAACATAAACAGAGACAACAATTTTCATTCAGGAAGACAAGTATTAAAGTGTCCCTAAATATCCTGAGTCTTCAAGCTTCAAGCTTAAGTTTGCTGAAGTTTATGTTTTAAGCCAGCTTCCCGGTGTTTGTTTTTTCAAAGACGAACTCGAGGCAAGAAAATCGCTCAAAGCTTTCTTTTCCGGCTAGAATTATAACTAAAGATTCTTTGGAACATTTTCTTTCTATTTGCGGTGAGGAACTGTCTAAAGGCTTTTTAAAGTTCTGTAAGATTATATCAAACCAGATACTCGGTGAGATCGTTGTCTCAAAACTTACAAACGCGCATAAACTAAATTCCCGCATAAACTACGCTCCACTTCATTAAATTAGATACAAAAAACAAACATGAAATACAATAATTTCTCTGGCTTACCATTCGAGATGCAGCTCCTGAAAGTTATCAGGTAAAGCCAGTATCGCTTCAGACTTTGCAATCCTCTTACGCATCAAGCAAGGTGAAAACGAAAACGATGCCATCCGAAATCGGATTTCCGACTTTGACAAGCGACGTTTTCTCAAAGAAAAACCCAATAAACAAACTAGCCATGAGTAACAGAAGACTCCTGATAGCAGCTGAATTTCATTTTGTACATCCAGTGGAAAAAGACAGTTAAAAACATCACAAGTTGACACAAAACTCTGTCAGCTTCAGCTGTTAAAGTAAACAAGATTCAAGATGCTGCATAAATTTTGCGCATGAACTCACATGTCAAATTTTGACCAATCAGAGCATAAAAATTGGACGTAGAGCGTGACCAACGCGTGACCATTGTGAGAAAAAACAAAAGCAACTGTCTTCCCTGCCTGTAACAACTGGCTGAATTTTCACGTCCGAGGTCAGTTTGCAATCAAAATTTTAATTGTGCAGCACATAAACACAACATATTTCATATGAATTAAGAAAAAAAATTGAACTTGAGCCTGCGATCACTTGAAAACTAGTTTACTTGTCAGCGGATAACTTCAAAAAATACTTGACCTCGACGGGTCGACACCTGAGCCCGCGATACGGTCAAGTGATACTGGTCAGCGGGTACTCTGTTTTGACAGCTGTCAATTGATCAAAACATTGATGTCCAATATGTGTGCATTATCAGTTTTCCTGTGCTCCCAAACTAGTAAAAGTATGAGATTGAACGTTGTTCGCGATCTAGTAAAACAGTTAACTGGTCAGCGGACAGCTTCCAAATAAATCACGTCACCTCGATGAGTTGACACATGAGCCCGCGATATGGTCATGGGATACTGGTCAGTGGCTATCCTGTTTGGACAGCTGTCAATTGACCATATCGTTAATGTCCTATATTAAAGATGTGGGCTTGCCAAGACACGCCTGAGACACCCCTCCCTTCCTTTTGATAGTCTCCCCTACCCCACCCATACAATCTGTAGACGCGTACGTACGTACGTACGTACGCTCGGTCAATCACGTGACAACCAAACGAAAAGAGGTTGACCATATTCCATGGGTATGGGGCTCTGTCCCACGCGCGCTTCGCGCGCGCGGGAGCCCCGCTAATATAGTATACACAGTCTGTGTGATGGCTCCCAAAAGCTTTTTCTGATATCCCACAGGTTCCAGGAAATTATATCTGTATATCCATAATTTGTGACTGCAACAACAACAACAACAACAATCAAGCTTTATTTACGGTATCACTTCATTAAACATACTCTTCCAGTAAGCCGTTTACATAACAAAGGTTTCAGAGAAACTACACTAATGCTAAAAATATATCTATATATTAAGAAAATCTATCCTATAATTAATTACACAAAAGTCAATCAATCTTTAATGTACATTATATAACTAAAATAACTTCTATCTCAACTCCCTCAAAGCAATCCCTGCTTCAAGGCAAAGACAGGGCAGACTTGAAAGGCTTGAGATTTATCTCGTCTTTAAGCTCATTTTCTAGGCCACTCCACAATTGACTGCCCCCTATAGCTAAAACCCGCTTAGCAGCTTCAGTACGGGGCCTAGATACAAAAATATTGTTCGAGGCACCTTGCACATATTTGTAGGAATGCATGAACCCCAGAACGCAGGGTAAAGGTTATTTAGAGATTTAAAAACAATATTGCGAGCTGTTTATAAGAGCGTCATTGCTGAAGGGTATCCCATCCTAAGTCTTGGAGAATATCTGCAGATCTTGTGTTATAATCACTAAATGTTATAATTCTCCCAACCCTATTTTTCAATCTCTGGAGTCTGTCACACAGGCCTGGTCCCATACATCCCTAAACTTCGGACCAATAATCAAAAGAAGGAGCGACTGAAGCCTCATACATTCTCAGTAGGGTTTGGCGAGGCACCAGGGAACGAATATGTTTTAAGGCCCCTATACCTGCAGATACCTTTGTACAGATAATATCTATTTGGGATTGCCACCCCAATGCCTCGTCAACCTCTATTCCCAGATATCTATAGTTAGTCACCCGAATCAATTGCTGACTATTAACAGTAACGTTTAAGTCAGCATTTAATTTCCTTAGTCGGTAGTGGCTTCCAACAATCATATATTTTGTCTTTTTGACATTTAATGTGAGTTTATTTGATTTCAGCCACTTATGAACCTCATCCAAGTCTTTGTTTAACTTTTCTTCAAGAGTTGTGGGGTCATAAGCGGAAAGGGTAAGCGAGGTGTCATCAGCATACATGAGTGCAGATGATGACACTGCTCGCATTCTTGTAGGTCATTTATATAAATAAGAAACAACAAGAAGAGTCCAAGTACAGAACCTTGTGGGACCCCACAACTAATAGGAAGATAGTCTGATAGAGTTCTAAACACCTGTAGCCGTAAGAACAAATTATGAAGAATCAATATGGCGGTCTCAAAATGCCCTTGTTTGACTTTAGCAATGTCATGTTCATTTAGATGCCAAAATCTCATTGGTTCCTAAGCATCAACCGATAGTACCTTCAACCTTATTGGCCCCAGTGCGACAAACATCTGAACAGACAAAGCCACAAAGCCACAAAGATACATACGCCAGCTATGATATTCTTAGTCCACTGACATATGCACTATGTTTTCAAATAGCTCAATTAAAGGTATGCGGCCACTGTAAAAAGGTGTACAGATTATAAAAATTTGGATTTCTTGTCCTTTTAGTTTTCGATGATGCCTTTAATATGCAGGCCTTCTGAAAGAATGCAATCAAAAATCAGAAATTATGCCGCATTTTCGGGGCAGATTGTGCGATAAGATAGGACTATTATGCGATAAATTATGCAAATGTTTCAGGGCTAATTAACATTGTTTTACCAGGTTTCAAAGGAGAAAAATCACTTTCATGTTGTTTAACAGACAATTTGAATGTAAAAGAATAATACAACATCTAGCCTAAATTTCATCTGATTGCTTCGAGTCGTTTTTTCCTCTCAGTGATGTCTGAATCGACCAGCCGTTAATGCCGTCCAGTGACGTCACTACTATAGCTACCCGAAAAACGCGTTGGTAATTTTGATTGGTTGATTGTCTAAATATTCGCATAATTGTGTATAATTATGAGAAATTTTAGCGGGATTGTCACTTGATATTCAGCGGATCGTATCAGTGGCATGTTTGCGTGGAGTTCAAACATTTCGATATTCTTTATCGTAAACAGTAAAATAGCCCTTGTCTTCGAAACAGAATTGCTAAATTGAACTGCAAATGAAGAATCATGGAGAGTCGGTAGGTTTTTCATTTAGAGCTGCTTTGTCGTTTCCGCAGTGATTTTGTTTATGAGAAGTTTCTGAGACCAGTGACATGCTGTAATTCGACCTTCTTGCTATTTTTACCTTTCTACCGTCAAGCATAATGATTCTGCTGTTAGCTTTTCTTTTGTTTCCTTGTTTTCTTTTTTCTTCGTTAAGGACCAAATGGCTTCTTTTTAATTAAAGGAAATTGTTGTGTTTTTTAACTAAGTGTTTCGTGTGTGTATTTATTTCATTGCGTGATTGTGACCAAGTTTGAAATACAACTGGTTCAGATTGTCTACATACAGAATAATAAAGTTTGAACGTTCCTAACGTTAAACATGAGTCACGATCGAAAAGAATAAAGCAATTCTGTCAGCTGTTCTGTATCATGTAGACATTTCCAAACGATATTTCTTGGTTTGCCACTTGAAAAACGTGTTACTTTTTGCATGAATTAACTGAGCAAAGGAGTAGTGACGTCACTGGACAGCATAAAGGGCCGGTCAATTCAGACGTTACTGAGGGAGTAATAACGACTCGAAGTTATAATCGGATGAAATTCAGGCTGTAAAACATCTATTTTAAAACAAAAGAGTAAAATTTGTTCAATTATCTTGACGATAGAAAGAAAAAAAAAGGACACTTTTTTAACATTACATGACGCTGTTACACTGCTAACCACACTGCTTGTCCCTGAGATCAAAATGGCTGCCCACAGATACGCGATCGAAGTTTCAGTTCAGTCTTTCTTACAAGGCCAGGGTCAGGTTACAAAAAAAAACATCTTAAGATTAAGGGAACTCGTAACTATTATTTCAAAACAATAGGTTATTGTTCCAGAACAAAATCTAAGAGCTCTCTTATCTTATGCAACCTGGCCCAGCAGCCCATCACTGACAAGGTTTCATTCTCGATTTCCCTCGTCATATTCTAGATTTCTCAGCGAAAACCTTGCCTTTTTGTATGCCAAACGGATGTCTAACAATTGACGTGTAAGTAATAATAATGTGATGTCATGGTTACCACTTTCCATTTTTTTGGATTCCAGTTCATTCTGCAATACAAGATTTAACACGATGTAAGTAAGACTCATTAATTGGTTGCAAACACCAAGAGGAAGAACAATGACTTAGAGTGTATGAAATAAATCATGTGCCTGATTGTGTATGGTGATATGAACAGCTGAGTGACGTGATCCTCGCAGTTAAATGAACAATCTCAATAAGCGGTTGAAAAAGAACCTGAAAAAAAAAGATTTGACCGGGAATCAAACCCTAACCGTTGTGGTGACGGAAACTGTCGATTGGATAGAGTGTTGGCCACGCTCTCCTTTTGGATTGTTTCAGCATCTATATCTTCAATTAATCCGCAGTTCATCACATAAATGAGGATCACATCCAGTTTCATAACAGCCAAAAGCAGCAATCTCAAAAGCAGCATACAGAAATTAGTACACTATGCGATAACTTCTCATGTCTATGGCCTATCAGAAGTTTTGTTCGACGGGGACACTCAATGTGTCACATTCCAGAAAAAAAATTGACAAAAACACTTAAATTTTTCGGCCAAACTTTTTTCGCCGTTCCCACATTTTTCAACACTGCAAAGCGACAAATTTAAAATACTGTAGTAACGTTTCTCTTCAACAAGTTTTGTTTTGTCGTTTGTTCATATTCTTAAATAAGACGGGCCAATATATAATGGACTAATTAAGAATTTGTTCATGCTTAGCGTGCGTATATCGAGTTATGGATGCACGCGGGAAGTTTGGAGAGCACGAAAGATGCGTAAGAGTTGCACGAGGCGATAGCCGAGTGCAACTCTAGCTTCTTGAGTGCTCTCCAAACTTCCCAAGTGCATCCATAACTCGATATACGCACTGCTAAAGGCATGAGCAAATTCTTTTATAACATAGCTGACAAAAATGCTTGCTTTTTGATGAACTGCAAAATTCTCGTAACGCGCTACACAATAACAGACGGTTCTATTGGGTGATTACGAACACGCCACAATCGTCTAGTTTGAATGAAAATATTCTTTCTGTAAAACTGAGAAAGAAAATTTGCTTCTTTATTCGTTAACGATCAATGGAAACTAAGCAGAAACAAAGGTAAAAGAGTCTTAAAAGTTCTCCTAAAGTTAAAATACTGTTCGTAAGAAGTCGTGGAGTATGGTTTGGATTTGCTGAAAAGATGTTTACGTTTTACTCGGCGAAATCCAGAAAACATGTCTTTGCGAAGACGACTGTCATCCTTCTTTAAACTCATATTCATTTACGAACACGGGCTGGTCATTACGGCTTCTTGAGAAGACCTGGCAGCAGTTGTTTTTGTGAGTAATAAATTTATGTCTTCTTGTGTAATTTGTGTTGTTATTGCGAGAGAAATTTTCCTGCCTCAGTCGGATTGTCCGGAGATAACAAAAGTGCATAACAAATTTAAAAACAACAATAAAAGCGGAAATTTTACCTTTAAATGTTTTTGATGACCAGTTGGTGTCTGTTCTGTTCCCAGTGAATGTCTTTCGGCCAAAATTTGCTGCAGCTAGTCTTCCGACAAATTTGCGAAACGCGCAACTTGCGAGTTTTTTTTAATTCGACTTTATTCTTGCTGCTTGTTGGATCAGGACCTAAAAGGTCAATGCCGATAGAAAAATTGGGCACTTCTTCGCTGGTTTCTTCCATATTTTAAAGAGAAGGAAAACTGCACTGCAGCTTAAAAGACGACAACTTTGCAGCTAGGTAAAAAAAGAATGCTTACGTCATCTTATTTACGCACGGGCGTGCGTAAATAAAGATTTTGTTCATAGCGGCTCAATAGGACTTATATAGGGCAAGCACGCGCGCTATGTTATAAAGCAACATAATACTCATAGTTACCTGAAGGGCCGAGAGTGCAAACCTATAAAGCTGACCAACCAGATCCAGTGCCACAAAACGCTCCGATGTAGTAAGACTGTCCTGGATGAATTCTTTTACAAGCGGATGGACACTAAAGTGTTTCCCCTTATCATCAACTGACGCCAGGGAATAACTTGACAGATCCTTTAAAAGGCTATTAACACCAGCCTTAGAACTGGCACATTGTCCTAACCCCGCTTGAGCTATTTTAGGCAAACCAGGGTTTATAAAACAGAAAGGTATTTCCGTTAGTGCGACAAAGGAAACAATTTGCATCAAAAGGGCAGCAGCAGCTGATTTTTCTTTTACACACTTAAAGTTTATATTCCAAGTTGAGTGAACCGACAACCGATGCTCTGCCTCCACAGTACCTGGCGATGTAACAGGATTCTTCTTCAGCAAATCCATCTTAACTTCTTGGTAATAATCTAGGTAATCTTTAAAGCTTAATCCCATATGGCTGGCACATATGTAGGCTGCTGCTTGCTCGAGGGCTAGTGGTAGTGCTCCCAATTCCTTCGCTAAGGAAATGGCTTCACTACGATTGGTATCTCCTTGAAGACCGGTTCTTTCCATAAGAAATCTCGCCCCCTCTTCCTCCCTGAAACAAGGCAACTCAAAGCAATCATCTCTTGAGAGCTTTAAGAACATTCTTGTGTCGCTCGCATTTTGCCTTGTTGTTAGAAGTATGTGGCCATACTCTGATGCACTAGGGGCAGCTGTTTGCCAACTTCCTTTGAAAATCTTCTTGATTCCTGAGGGGCAACTTGAATCCTGCAATTCATCGGCATTGTCCACTACGAGAAGCCATGGACGTTCCTTCTCTGAAAGCCTTGCTAGGAATTTGTTCAAGTAATCAAGGTCCTCATTTCTCGGGGAAAAATCATTCGCATAAACTAGTATCTCTGCCACCGTTGCCTTAATAGCTTCGTCACATTCCCCATTGACCCAAAACACGCCACCTGGGAAGCATTCCATGTAATTCCAAGCAAATTTTGTAGCAACAGAAGTCTTGCCACAGCCTCCAAGGCCGCAAATTGCCTTAGTGCAACAGGGATTCCCGCGATTGTTTTCAACACTCTTTTCCACAAGATTCTTCTCTAACCATTCTAGAGCTGATTCTCGACCAATGAATAGCTTTAACTGACGTGGTGCAGTGCACAAATGGTAGTCATTCTCTTTTTTTGTGGAGCACCCCTTTTCAACTTTTTCTTTCAAAATACCAACTTCGTTCTCTGTTTTCTGTAATTTGTGTTTTGTTTCCTGTACTTCGGTCTTTGTTTCCTGTAGTACGTTCTTCACTTCCTGTAATTCGGCTCTTATGTTTGCCAATTCCGCCTCAATTACAAGGAATCTAGGTTTTACATCTTGGTCATGGATAGCCTCAAATGCTTCTCTAATATCCTCTCTCTCATTTCTAAGTGTGTTAAAATAGTCCACTGCAAGGACTAAGCCATGTACTTCCTGGAACAACTTGTTTATCTTCGCTGTGTTCTGGACCCCTTGCTTTTTAACTAGTGCAATTTCCTCCTCAAGAGTGGATAATTCATCTTGGCATTTTACCAAACCTTCTTGAAGCGTCCGGCGCAGCAAACGAAGAACCTCGATCTCAGATTCTCTGACGTTTACTAAACCATCTTTTTGCAAGTCTTGTAGGTCTCTTAATGCCTTTTGGGCAGCTTTGTCAGTGAAAAATATTGGGTCATTTAGCAGACTTTTTAGATGAGCAAATACGGTCGGGACATCACTGTCCTCGAGTTCCTGCTTTGGGGCGTGCGCCCAGTGATTCCTGCACTCATCTCGCGTCGAATTCAGCACTTTTTGACTCACAGGTGGAGTGATGAAAGAGGAACACCATTCCAGCAAGTTTAACAGGCCACTTAAGTCTGTACTCACCGCGTCGACCACGACCTTTTTACGACTGCCTAGGGTTGGCATATAAACTTTAGCTATTTCCCATGCCCCAGTCGGAGATCCCCACTGTGTTCGGTCACTGTTGTCCCAGCAAATCTTTGGTCGCCCGGACTTGTGGTGCCGTTTCAGTTCCTTTTCCCAGGTGACACAAGTGGCGCACTTTGGTGCTGAAGGTGCACAAGTGCAAGATGGAAGTGATTGAAAGGGAGGACTGGAAATAAGGGACTGGTACCAAGTTTCCATTTTGTTTTGAATTTTTGACGTAATTCCTTTTTTTGCAATATTCAAGGCACAACCAACCATCACCCAGTTTTTGTGTTCTTTCTTATCAAGCTCTGCCACCCAACCGCCAGATGCCATTTTAATACTGATCTCGAGATACACTAAGAAACAGTGCGTCTTAGACCTAAATCGAAAGGCTGGAAAGACGCTTTAGGCTGGGTCTAGTTCTTTTTACCTTGGTAATTAGAGATATGTCCTTTTTCAGGTCCGTTGTGACATTTCCTAACCCAGGATCTGCAACGGAAAGACCAAAAAACTCAGTTACCTTAAATGCCCTAAAGTTCGCTAAAATAACAGCAACAGGGATTTTATCAGAAACTTAAAACCAAATATTTGCAACAGGCTTATTGAAGGGCAAACGAACGGACCTGGGGTACCAAAGACGAGGTTGGCCCAAAGAAAGAAAACATAGGAACAACATGATAAGGAGGACATTGTTAACTGATAAAGTGAATAAAAACTAAAAATTAAAGTGATTTGCGGGAGGTGGGGGCAGACGATTCTCTAGGTTTCAATTCTAGTCACATTTTTTATCAAAATTCAAAAGTAGAGGTAAAATGTAAATTAATAGTGGTAAGCAATATTCCTTAGCACTCATGTCAGTAAGATATAGTTAATAAACACAAAAATTAAAATTAGGCACACCTTAAGATTAAAAGGGCATTTTATGGATCTTACACAGTGAAGGTGGAAGAAAGGGATTGAACTTTTCAACTGCTCTTGTCCGAGGTCAACACATGAATACAAATGCTGCTATCTTTCAGTACCAAACACACACAAGCAATGGATAGGGAGAATAACTCCCATTATATGGGTGCTTATTACCCAGCACGGTTAGCAGCTTGCCACAGCTTTCGTACACAAGATGGCGTCGGCAAGGAGACACGCACCCTTATTTGGAAGTATGTTAGTCAGCATAATATAAGGTGATACAGCTTACTGTAAAGGTCGTTTCGTTGGTCCTTGCTGAAGGCGAATTTTTTGGAATAAAACTGTCACCCTTACTACTAATTAGCTACTCAGTATCATGCACAGTTTGATCAAGTTACTGAAACCTTTAGACCCTTATATCGAAAGTTAAATTCTCACTTTCTGTCTCTCTATGTCTCCTATAGCAGTAGAGGGGAGAAGCTGTTAAAGTAGCAACTAAATTCATCTACGTGATCGCATCCTTAATTCGCATAAGCACTTTGTTGTATACAGCATAAATGTTACAAGGAGAATCTCAATCCTGATCATTCATAGGATGAAAGAGTTAAGAGTTAACCTATGTTGGTTGACATGCCTGTTTGACTAGTTCATAAATTGAATTTGTCAGGCTTGTTTTTTTTTGCCAGCTTCTGCTATAGCTCAATAATTATGACAATTATTGATCACTTCGGTTGAAAAGTTTTAACACAGGCAAAATACACCCTCAATGGCAGTTTTCACAAACTCCTCTCCAGGGCCTCTCCCTTGCCTTTGGGATGAAGTAATCAAATATCCTGCCTTTTGGAGGCAGTCGAGTCCCGGGTTTCTCTTCTTAATCCCTCTGAAATGGGGGTAACAAAAGACCCTGAGAATAAGGCTGCATCTAGGGTAGGGATTCCTAGGTTTTTCTTCTTCCCCTCAGGGGTAGGGTAATGAAAAAGAAGCGGTATTTAGGATAGGGAATCCTGGGTCTGTCTTTTTTCCCTTCTGGGTGGGGTAATGATCGACCATGAGTATGAGGCTGTATTTAGGATAGGCAGACTGGTCTCTACTTTTACCCTCTAGGGCAGTAGACTGGGAGCAGTTTCTTACTTTCTTCAAAGTCACTGGAGCAGGACGTACGAGCAGCGAGAAACGTGCGTATCTAAAAGAAAAGGCCTGTAGCCGTCTAACAGGATAGGGTACTAACTTACTCTAAGAAGGGGGCTGGATTTAGGATAGGTGGCTTCCAGAGTCTCTTTTCTTCACCTCTGGGGTGGGGTAATGACAGAAAAAGAAAAGGCCTGTAGCAGTCTACCAGGATAGGGTACTAACTTACTCTAAGAACAGGGCTGGATTTAGGATAGGTGGCTTCCAGAGTCTCTTTTCTTCACCTCTAGGGTGGGGTAATGAAAGACCCAGATAATCAAGGCTGCATTTAGGATACGGAGTTCTGGGCCCTGGTAATAGAAGACCCAAAAACTGAGGTTTGATGAAGCAAAGGGACTCTGCTGAGGTCTCTCTGTTTCCCCTCTGGGGTGGGTTAATGAAAGACCCTAAGAATGATGATTAAGGGTAGGAGCGTGTGATCTCACTTCTTCAACTTTGGGATGGGGTAGTATAACACCATGAGAAGGATGCTGCATTTAAGACAAGGATTCCCAGGTCTGCCTTCTTCCTCTATGAGGTGGGGTAATGATAGACTCTCAGAGCAAGGCTGGATTTAGGATAGAAAGTATTCAGGGCAGGGTCTCTCTTAGGCTTTGGGACATTATGCTAGCATTATTTTTGAGCATAATAGCATGGCAAAAGCATCAAACATAATGCCAGCATTTTAGCAAGATTTTTGTATCATTAGAAAGGAAAAATTTGTCTAAAGTGATAAAATTCACCAAGAAACAGCCAAACATATATATTTCAGAGGTATCTAGCCAAAACTAGAGAGAGCCTGGGTCTTAGTCAATACCCACATTCATACTGGTCAGCGGTTCAGCATGTGCAGCCGCCATTTTGTTTACTTGATATTCCAGTTGGCGCCAAGCCCAAATGTAATTTACAGGATTCCATTGAAATGCATTCTAGTTACTGAAAATTTTTGTGTCTATTATTATGTATGTATTGATGGAACTTTCAAGAATTTTAGCAAGGCCATATTATAGCATAACAGTAAAAATTTTGAGCATTAAGCACTAGCATAATAGCAAAAAATAAAAGAATAATGTGCCACAGCCTAGTCTCTCTTTCTTCCCCTCTGGGGTGGGGTAATGAAGGACCCTGACATTAATCAGATTGTATTTAGGAGGATAGGGAGTCCTGGGCCTCTCTAATCTTCCCCTCCTCTAAGGCAGGAATGAAAAATTCTGGGAATGAGACTGAGAGAGGTTGCCCTTTTTAAATGGGCGATTGTTTTATGCTTAAACTTAAATTTTTAATAAATTAAAAACTGAGCAATGAAAGTCATCAGGGGGAGACAGAGTAACATAAACAGCTTGATATAGTTCACAAATTCTCAATGTACGTGCATGAAATGAGCTCATAAACACACTCAACTTAGTGCTCATTATATACTCAAGAACATTGGGGAGAACATTAGGCCTACATGACATACTTTACAGTATAAAGAATCAAGGGAAAAGCAGTGTACTATTATTTTTTCTAGCATGTGATTATTCAAATCTCAGGAGAAAACAGCATTAACTAGAAATTATCATAATTAATGCATGGGACAAACAGCTGCATTAGGAAAGACTTCCCCTTTCATGGCCTGCCCTTGCCTGCTCTTGTAATGAAATGGGTAAAACTAAATCATTACATATATATTGATGGGAACTGGATGCTGTAGGCAGGTTTTCATTTTTTGGTGGAAAGGTATTAATTGACACTCAAAAACTCAACAAAGACTTTTTTCTTTCCTTCCCTTATGTTTGTTTCTGATTTTGTGTACAAAATTTGATCTGATTTATAATAAAAAGTCGATGTTGAATCAGAACATTACACCTTTTGGTGTTCATTACAAGAAAATATGCAATCATTTATGTGAAACAGCGACCAATAGTGCGAAGATACATTCATTAGCGCGAAAATAGGAACATTTGTGCATAAATCAGATTCAATTACGATTTTTGCATTTTTGTCAACATTCAATAACACTTTTAATTTGGTCATTCATATGTGTCATTCAGCATACAAAAGAGTTCAAAAAATATACCTTCATTAACGCCAACATCAAAGTCATTAACACCATCCTGAAAGTCAATAGGGACAACAGACAAACATTAAATTGCAAACACCATTCATTAAAATTTTTATGACACTGTTTGCAGTTCAATATAGCATAAACCCTGGACAACCATAGGGTGCATAAGACAAACATTAATGCGCTTGTACAATCAATTGAGCGTTCTTTACGATTAATTACTACACGAAAATCGATTTTCAATTAAACAATAGAAATTCAAACAAATTTGGCCTGAATTTCAGTCTATTTTATCCCTCAATAACCTCTCTATTGAAACATTTTGGCAGGTACATAGGTTTATGAAATGGTTCCCTTTTACCACAATTTGCGGCGGCCATACTGTCTATGTTTCTGGGCAGAACTTCAAGCACTGCAGTTGTTATGTTCGAACTCCCCTAGTGGGATTCCTAGGGCTTTGGGCTCATTACATCATTCTGTAAATTTCCGGATGCGAGATGTCGGCCTTAATTATTGCTTTCAGACTGCTTTTATACCTGTTCCACTATGTCAAGAGGGGGGAGGGTTGGGAAGCATAAGCTTTTGTATGTTTGGGGAGGGGGGGGGGGGGGGAATGGCCGAAGTTCGGTGGGCTGGCACTCTGCTCAGCAAAGATCACCCACTTGTTGGGATCCATATTTGTTCTTGCCCGTACCAGGAAGAAACCAAAATGTGCAGCTTTCAATTACACCAACAGCTTGATAGGTGATATTGCCATGGTCATACACATGTAGTCAAGTCTCGATGGTCACACACTTGGCATTATGCCCCCTCTCCCTGTCATGCCCTACCATGACTACAATATTGTACTGGCCGTCCAAATGGTGAATGTATAGCCGCAGTCGTCAACAAACACAAATTGGCGCGGTACAGTGTGGTTCTTTAGACCAGGTAGCGTAAAAATTCAGGCTAATTTTTTTGGAATTGGTATTGTTTAATTGAAAATCGATTTTTTGCATTAATTGTAAAGAATGATCAACTGATTGTACAAGCGCATTAATGTTTGTCTTATCCATCCTATATATGGTTGTCCAGGAATGCTATTGAACTGCAAACAGTGTCATAAAAATTTTAATGAATAGTGTTTGCAATTTAATGTTTGTCTGTTGTCCCTATTGACTTTCAACATGGTGTTAATGACTTTGATGTTGGCGTTAATGAAAGTATATTATTTGATCTCTTTTGTATGCTGAATGACACATATATAATGAATGCCCCAAAGTGTTATTGAATGTTGATTAAAATGCAAAAATCGTAATTGAATCTGATTTATGCACAAATGTTTGTATTTTCACAATAATGAATGTATCTTCGTACATTTTCTTGTAATGAACAGCAAAATAAGGTGTATTATTATTACATCATTGAAATGAAACACCATTTCTCTAGAAGGAAAAAACATTTTTCTTTGTAACACAGACTACTCATCTCATTCTTGACCGCAAATTGACTTGATCTACTCCAAGCTTAAAACATTTCTGTATCAATCTTAAAGCAAGACTGTGGGTAACAGTTCAGAAAGAAGCATTGAGATTATGAAAGCAGTAGTGTCAGCCAACAAGAACAGTAGGTGACATAATATGGGAAGGCTTCAAGTAACAAAAAAAAACAATAATTTTTGCAAAATGAAAACCTCAAAAAAGAACCAAGGGTTCTGCCTCTTCCCCTCTGGGGAGGAACAGACAGGTACTAAATTTAAAACTGCTGTGATTTGGTTGGGTGCATGGATAGGTTCTTAGTGGTCCTCGTTATCAATGATTGGAATTTGCTTGTATTCCAGTAGTGTCACTTGGATTATGAAACTGGTCTTCCACAAGCGCTTGTATCAGTAACAGAGCTACAAATTAGTAATGCATCAGTCAATCTTTGGTGAGCCCACACCTCCCGACATCCCCCCCCCCCAACCCGGTGAACCCCCGGGCATGGCATGAGCATTCTTGGATGGCAAATTCCTGGGTGCGGGGACACTTGAGAGCTGCCATGCCCTTAACCGCAGATATAGAGACGAAAAAAATTAAGAAGGCAAATGCCTCGCCCACAGTCAACACTGCAGCACTTTTCATTGATCATATAGTCAAGTAGTGGATTTAATGTCAGTGTTATTTTGGTTAATGTCTGCCTTTGATAGTGCCATTCTAATTAAGACTTCCTGAGCGATGATACCACTTCATGATTCTTATTTATCTACTTTTGAGATATCTGTTCCAAGTCAAATATTATGAAAAAGTAAATATAACAGATAGATCAATGATAGTTAAAATTAGAAATATCATCACCACTACATTATAGTCAAATCCTAGATCAACAGAAATTTCGTTCCATAACCAAAAAATTGTCAGTTCAGGACAATAGCTCCTGACTTCTGGCTTGATTAAACAGTGGAGAAATGCGGGCATAAAATCAAGACAGATGAGTCAATCTGAAAATCTGCTGTTGTCTCCAGTAAAATCCTCCATGTTTAGTTATATCTAAAAAAGAATACATGTGCATACCAAAAGCTCGCGAGTGGCCCTGAGGTTGCCAAATGCCCGACATCTGGGCTACGCATAATTTGCTAATGCCCCACCCACAGGACTGACAAGGCCTGCAATTAAGTTGCCCGGGAGTATATGGGCGCACCTGGAATTGGCTAATGCATAATAAATAACTGGACCAAGAGACCGTGGAAGACAGTGGAAAATAAAAGATCACTGCCATAGGTTGTCTGCAAATTCACAAAACTGTAATTGATTCCTATTACGAATATTACAGCCAAAAACTAACCCCTTTTTAACGAGCTACAGTACAGCTCTAAATAAAAAAGTTTCCATCAAATTTTACTCTGACATAGAATTAACACAGAGAAATAATTGCAGTGATTCAAGGGAAAACCAAAAAGGTTTAGTACTACAGATTTATACTGGGTAATCTTTGCCCTAATTAGTAAATGTTTAATTTCAAACTAAAAAGGGATACAAATACTATATTCTCTCAGTGCAAACCTGTGGGATTTCAGAACAAGCTCCTGGGAGGTACAGACGGACCGATAAGGGTATCTTGCAGAAAAAACTCGATAACTTAAGGCGGCAGAAGAAGAAATTTCCCACATAAATGAAACCGAAAGTGTGGACGTCTGTTATGTGTCTGTTGCTACGATCATCATCTCACTAGAAATTCTACGTGGATTTCGGAGTAGAAATGTTCAATAAGGTAATACTTACGTATTTCACTCCTCTCAGTAGTTGTGGGAACAGTTTGACGCTCTTAAAACGTAGGAATATAGACTGCAAATTTCTCAAAATTGCTTCCATCAACCAAGTTTTAGGCGGAAGTGAAAGTGTAATGCGATATGTATATTGGTATCCACTCCTTTTGTCACGGTGTTGGTGAAAAAATGTTTTTGGGAGACTGGGGTCCAGTTAGTTGCCTAAACCAAAATGCAAGAGCCTTTTTCCCATCCCTCTGAATCAACAGGGGCACCCAACGGCAATTTTCGGGAAAATATCTGTTCGGAAGACGATTTGAGAACTAGAATTTTCGGAACATTTGTTGTAAAATTTCTTGCTTGCCGGCCTCTCCTAGGATTTTCGAAGATCTACAAAATGGTATGATTACCCATTTTAAACGGATATTTACCCTAAAAAAGCCCACCTAGAATCTTCGGGAGCCTTTTCCTGGCTGAAATTTTCGAAAAGGTAAGTTTTGATCCCTATAATTTTCGGATCACTAGACTTTCAGCTAGGAAATCCGAACAGATGAAAAGTTTTTAGGGGATAAAAATATGCCTATATCTACCGTTTAAATGCTAAAATACGTTCAACAATGCTATGTTAAGTGGTTTTGAACTATATCCTCGTTGGGTGCCCCTGAATCAAAACTCTTAAAGACAGGATGGATCGAAATTTACTCCGTTTATCAAGTAACTAGCATCAGGTTCCCACACGCAGACGACGCACAGATAGTCTTCATTCTCGACGCATCCTCGGAGACCCAGGGGCGGTCAGTCGTCGGGCCAGGAGAAAAAATTCATCAATCTTTTCAAGCGTGGGCGGAAGGGGTCTTCCGCTCGTGCTTGAAAACTTTCGCCGCGCCTTTTCTCCCGGCCCGACTGGGCCTCCGAGGATGAACTCGACGAGGCTTAAAGAACGTCTGCATGGGACGCTTCGTAGTGACTGGCAAGCAACGAGATTTAAAAGTAGCGCTGACATTGCTTACAAGTGTTCCTGGGAGCCCATTCGTGTTTCGCATCGCGAAGGGAAGGGTACTCCCTATAATGGAATGCACGGGGAGGCTCCACCCGAAAAGGGTTCGTTTTTCAGCCTAAGGTGTAAAAGGGAAGGAGTTTACTAGTTTAAGTCTAGGCTTAGCCTGCGTAGCAGGTGTCGAAGCATAGATAGGGGGTAGGGAGGAAGGAAAAAAGTGAGGGGGAGTAGGTTAGGGTTAAGGCCGCCTTAATCCTAACCCTTCCCCCTCTTTCTCCCCTTTTTGCGCCTGCCACGCAGGCTAGAAAGGAGAAGGAATGGAACAACTCTGTGTAAGGATCACTTGGACAAACCCCAGCGAGGGAAAGCCAGATCTTGGTGCGGATCAGTATCGACAATATAGAATAACACTTAAAATTAAAAGCACCTTATCGCCTTGCCTTCAGATGTATAAAAATCTGGAGTTTCGGTCTGTAAAAACGCCAAAAAGGGCTTACAGATGCATTTTATGGCTGTGAAATAGTCGAGAAACTTTCTAGTTTTGTGCTTTAATCTCCATATTTTAAAGACAGTAATTCACAGCAGCTAAAGGGAATTTCTAAATGAGGTATGTGAAAGAGGTACCATTTGTCAACTCCAGCCGGAGCCTTCCCTTATAAAACATCTCTAAGTATCCCCCGCCGCGTGCTTTCACAGCTTATACTATAGCAGCATTCCTTTTCGATTTTTTTAGAAGAGAATAAAAATAATGACCAGGAGGCCCTGTAATTACATTATAGAGACGTAGGGAAGACATGATTGTAGAATATACTAACCATTCTAAAGTGAAGCCCACAGGGGCACAAGTAGATACCCTAAAGGTATTCCCCCAACTTTCCGCTTTTAAAGAGAGAGATGGCATAAATTACTTTTGATAAATATCTTGTTTGAAATTTTCAAAACCAGAAATCTCACCGAAGGCTTGGACTGAGGGTAAAACTCTCCCAGTTGAAGGAAAAATAAAAAGAAGAATAACCTTTTTACATATTGAAGTCTTTAAGATAAAAATTACACCCTAAAATGAGTGTAAAAACTCTCCCAGTAGAAGAAAACGTACGAAAAAAAAAACTTGAAAAAGATTTTTCCACAGTGAAGTCTTTAGATAATATTTCCACCCAAAAATGAGGGAAAAATTCTCTTCCGGTTGAAGGCTTGCAGAAAATGTTCCAATGATTCATTTTTTTATTCAGTTTGGGCAGAGCCCTGACCATGGTATGTGTACGCAATGTAAGTCGCCTACAGTGTTATAACTGTAAATGATTCACTTCAAAATGAGAATTGTTGTCGAAATACTAAGTACTTTTGTTGTGTTATGTTTTAAGATGGCAGCGGGGCTGTACCAGTAGTTCTTTATCAGACGAATGTAATGTCCTTGATGGTCTGTAGTGAATTAAGAGGTCACTTAGATAGGATGGCGCTTCTTGATTAAGACATTTAAAAGTCAGAAGCAAAATTTTAAAACGAACACGCTCATGAACAGGTTAACCAATGCAGATCTCTTAGCACAGGTGTAATATGCCCGTGTTTACGAGCAGACATATTGGAAATCTGGAATTTCGGTCTGTAAAAAGGCCCAAAAGGCCGGCGCGTTCACGAGTCACCCTTTCCTCGTAACGTGAGTTTGGGCCGCCTGTGGAATCAGTATATTTTAAACAGCTACACAAAGACCAAGGCTACAATAGTGATCGACAACATATAAAGCGACGGCAGCTGTAGTGTCAATTATAACTGATAAGCTGTTTCTCAACTGCTGCGCGGCGGCGCGACATACCGTTTTAAAAAAATTAGCCTGCGTAGCTGGCGGGATTAGCGTGGGAGAGCTTTATTGTTTTGGCGGAGCCGCGAGAAGGGTGGGTATACAAGTTAATTTGACCTCACGGCTTCGCCACTCGCTTTGCATGGCGGCTCCGCCGCCAAGAAAGTACCCCGGCCACAAGAATCCCGCCAGCTACGCAGGCTAAGGTAAATTTTGTTCCTTATTTTTGTACCAGCGCTGGGAACGAGAATGGATTGACTAACCCTGTACTCCAAAGATGTCGCACAAGTTATGGGACGTTTACTGCTTCTAGTGGGAGGTTTGTTCTATAACGCGTCGATAATTCTTCTTGCTCGGATAATGATAAGTATTTCTGCAAAAGTGACTTCAACCACTTACAGGTTTGCCCCGGCAGGTTGCATTTACACGCGGCTTGGGTTATCGAGAGAAAACTTTGTAACAGAAGTTAGGAAATTGAACTTGATTTCTTACGGGGCGGCGAACGCACTACGGGGCGAAACCACTGGTTTCTACTCATTCAAAATATTTTGCTTTTTCTGATTGGCTCTAGCCCCCCGGTTAATTCTTCAAAACCAACTAGCGCTGACAATAATTGGAAGATGCGAGCAAAATACCATCGATTGGATAATATAGATACTAGCTATGCAACGCTTTGGAGTGGTCATTAGTGGTTTACCACGGAATATCCCCCGAGTTACTTATATTTTCTCGGAAAGGCGAGCGTGTGTACCATACCGTGCAGAGAAATAGGCCAAAATTTTTGAAGAAAAACTACGAGAAGAAAAGCTTTAAGAATTTAAGAACTTCGAAATATTTAATAACAAAAAATAAGACTATTATATTGATCTCCCAGAAATTGTTCAAAAAGTTAAGTTAAATTTTTTTCCTCTTAGTAAGAATCATTAATATCATTTAGTATGCAGTAACTGTGTTGTCATTTATTATTAGTATTCCGTTAGTTTATCAGTAGCCTCTAGTCATTGTTGTCAATTTTAGTTTCTTGTTACTTTTAGCCGTATTTAGTTGTATTAATTTATTTCCTGTAAACATGATCCGCCTAGATTAGCTTAGCTACCCGCGGGCATGTTATAATTGTACTTTACCTTAAAACACGATAAAAATGTATGTATGTAAAAAGAAAATAAGACTGATAAAATAAAATAAGAATAACATCCTCCTTGATCTGCATAATTCTTCACACCCTACTTAGCCACATTCAACAGTTGCTAAATATTGCATGTCAGTCAGAATTTTAGACTATCCATTGTAACTTCGTCTATAAGAATTTTGAGCCGATTCTGGACTTTCCTAAGCTTCTAACAGTTATAATCGGCGTTTATTCTCATCTCAATCATGTTCAAGTTCACCCCTAAACGAAAGAGCTGTTGCACTTGGTCCAGACTTCGCATTTTTATGGGTTTCAGTTCATTCTGCAATGAAAGATTTAACACGAAATAAGTAAGACTCATTAAATGGTTGCCGTGAAAGACCAAGAGGACAAATAATGACTTACTGTTAGAGTGTATGAAGCAAATCATAATTACTTGTGATTGCGGATGGTGATATGAACTGAGTAACGTGATCCTCGCAGTTAAATGGACAATCTCAATAAGCGGTTGAAAAACAACCTGAAAAAATTCAGACTTGACCGGGAATCAAACCCTGACCTTTGTGGTGACGGAAACCGGCCGTCGATTGGATACAGCGTTCGCCACACTATCAATTTTGCTTGTTTCGACATCTACATCTTAATCCGCAGTTCAACACATAAATGAGGATCACATCCAGTTTCATAAAAGCCAAAAGCAGTGATCTCAAAAGCAGCATACACAAATTAGTACACTATTCAATAACTTCGCATGTCTATGGTCCATTAGAGGTTATGTTCGACGGGGGCATTCAATGTGTCACATTCCAGAAAACGATTTACAAAAACACTTAAATTTACAAGAAATTTTTTAGCCAAACTTTTTTCGCCACACCAACATTTTTCGCCAATGCAACGCGACAAACACTGCAGTAATGTTTCTCTTCAACACGTTTTTGTTTTGCTTTTAGTTCAGGCTTAAATAAGGCGGGCCAATCTAATAGACCTTCCCCGCATTACGCTCCAGTGAGCAAACATAAAAAATGAGGTCGAGGCTAGGGTGGACAATTTCATGCATGTACGACAGGGCTGAATAACGTACTACGCATGTCCGTGACATCACTTGTTTACTTGTCTAGCCCGTGCGAGAAGCATTCGAGCAAAGTGGAATTCTTGCAAGACCATTCTATCTTCAACCATCCAAACTCATATTTGCGAATGCCAACGAAGGAGAAATTCTACGAATACGTTAGAAATGCAACTCATGGCAAGAAATGTTACGTAATCCAGGGATCAAGGAAAATGTTTTTGACCGTCCCGGCGAAGGTTTTCCGGCATTGTTTTGATGCAGATCGTCAGTAAGTTTGCAGAAAGATGACTGAGAAATTAAAAAAGAGCAATGTGCTGGAGTTTGGGCGACTTTTCTTCGATGGTACGTAAACGATTTACTTAAACATTACTTTATTCTGGTTAAGGAGGTGCAAATCTTTGAAATGTAGGCCGAGCGATAGCAGTTGTTGACCGTTTCTTGGTGGCAAGAAAGCCGGCTTTGAGCGCGATGATACCATCAGACACAAGAAGTCATGAAAGTCATAAACTTAGTTACAAATCTTAGTGCAATGAAAGAAGCTTTTTCGTACCTCTAGCCGGCTAAGAGGCGCTGGTCGAGATGTAGAATCAGTATTTATTCAGTTAAGTTTGTTTAAAATTTAATTTGCACCTTTAAGCTTAGAATGAATAAACTTTTAAAGTTTAAAGCTGTTGAAGTTTTGAGAAACAATCACAAGTTGGCTCAGCTCTATGTGAGTTTTCGTATTAACTATAGGTTTTCCATTTATGACAGGATTGAATGAAGCAGAAGAATCAAGGAATGAAGATCTAGACTTTGAAGAGAAAAATAAATGAAAGTTCTTCTCTCTGTAATGAAGCCTTTTAGAGAACTTCAAGTCATTAATACTTTTACCAGCAAGCATCGACTGTATTACTTACCCATTTACTCTTTTCAACATTAATTTTGCCTGTTGTCATATACAAAAATTTATAATAGCTCTTTTGAGCTGAGCTAACAATGAGTCATAAAGGGAAACAAGTTTGGAAGAAAGAACTTGATTGAATTCGAAACCTCAGTGATTGTTTTGTGTTCTTACAGTTCTTATAGTGAAACCAAGCGAGATATAACAAGAGAAATAACTAAAAGACCATCATTCAAGGAAAAACAAAGATAAATAAAATGTACCTTTAATACTGACACTGACATGATGTCCGGACGATTTCTTAGAACTGATAACATATTGATAGTCTGTACTTTCATGTGTTTACGCTTGAAAATGTACACATTCGAATGAAAGAACTGTTTTCGGCTTCGTCCGTGCATCTTCTTTTGTTCATAGCAAAAAACGGAAGAAAAATTGCGAAGGTGGAAACGAGAATTCAATAAAGTATGAAATAATCTACCTTTAGTTTAAATGGGAGCCTTGAATATTCGGAAACCACCTTAAAAATCGGGAAAATGCGAGGATGTTTTGAAAATCCTTTTGCAAACGATACTATTTATAGCGGGGACTCTTCGTTCGTGCGTCTTCTTTTGTTCATAGAAGAAAGTAGAAGAAAAATTACAAAGGTAGAAACGAGAATTAAATAAAGTATGAAATAATCTACCTTTAGTTTAAATGGGAGCCTTGAATATTCGGAAACCACCTTAAAAATCGGGAAAATGTGAGGATGTTTTGAAAATCCCTTTGCAAACGATACTATTATTGAAGGGACGCTTCGTTCGTGCGTCTTCTTTTGTTCATAGAAAAAAGTAGAAGAAAAATTACAAGGGTAGAAACGAGAATTCAATAAAGTATGAAATAATCTACCTTTAGTTTAAATGAGAACCTTAAATATTCAGAATCCACCTTAATAATCGCCAAAAAGTGAGGATGTTTTGAAAAACCCTTTGAAAACGATACTAGGTTAGATCCCAGACCTCTCCCGTTTATGCACATGCGCAGACGTTGTTCAGCTCTGTCTGCATGTACTGGTATTTTGTCCACCCGAGCCAACCTCGTTCCCAGGATTCTCTCCTACCCCCGGGGGCGGGTAGGAGAGAACCCTGGGAACGAGGTTGCACCCGAGCCTCAACTTGATACCTTTGTTTATAGGAATGCGGGAAAGGTCTATGGACTAAACTAGTAACATAATACCGATAGTTACCTTTCAAGAAAGGTCCGAGATTGCAGAACTACAAAGCTGCCAAGCTAGATTCAGCGCCACAGAACGCTCCGATTTAGTAAGACTGTCCTTGATGACTTTTCTTACAAGAGGATGGACACTTAAGTGTTTCTCCTTATCATCAACTGACACCAGGGAATAACTTGACAGGTCCTTCAAAAGGCTATTAACACCAGCCTTAGAACTGGCACATTGTCCTAACCCCGCTTGAGCTATTTTAGGCGAACCAGGGTTTATAAAACAGAAAGGTATTTCCATTTGATCGACAACGGAAACAATTTGCATCAAAAGGGCAGCAACAGCTGATTTTTCTTTTACACACTTAAAGTTTATATTCCAAGTTGAGTGAACCGACAACCGATGCTCTGCCTCCACAGTACCTGCCGATGTAACAGGATTCTTCTTCAGGAAATCCATCTTTACTTTTTGGTAATAATCTAGGTAATCTTTAAAGCTCATTCCCATAGGGCTGGCACATATGTAGGCTGCTGCTTGCTCGAGGGCTAGTGGTAGTGCTCCCGATTCCTTTGCTAAGGAAATGGCTTCTCTACGATTGGTTCCTCCTTGAAGACCCGTTCTTTTCATGAGAAAATCTGCCCCTCTTCTTCACTGAAACAAGGCAACTCAAAGCAATCATCTCTTGAGAGCTTTAAGAACATTCTTGTGTCGTTCGCATTTTCCCTTGTTGTTAGAAGTATGAGGCCATACTTTAATGCATCAGGGGCAGCTGTTTGCCAACTTCCTTAAAAATTTTCTTGATTCCTGCAATTCATCTGCATTGTCCACTATGAGAAGCCATGAAAGTTCCTTCTCTGAAAGCCTTGCTAGAAATTTGTTCAAATAGTAATCAAAGTCCTCGTTTCTCGAGGAAAGATCATTCGCATAAGACAGTACCTCTGCCACCGTTGTCTTAGTAGCTTCGTCACGTTCCCCATTGATCCAAAACACCCCACCTGGGAAGCGTTCCAAGTATCTCTAAGCAAATTCTATAACAACAGAAGTCTTGCTGCAGCCTCCAAGGCCGCATATTGCTTTAGTGCAACAGGGAGTCCCGCGATTGTATTCAACTCTCCCTTCCACAAGATTCTTCTCTATCCGTTCTAGAGCTGATTCTCGACCAATGAATCGCTTTAACTGACATGGTGCAGTGTACAAATGTTTTTTCTGGTAGTCATTCTCTTTGTCTGAGGAGCACCCCTTTTCAAGTTTTCCTTCCAAAATACCAACTTTGTTCTTTGTTTCCTGTACTTCTTTCTTCACTTCCTGTAATTCGGCTCTATGTTTGCCAATTCCGACTCAATTACACGGAATCTAGGTTTTACATCTTGGTCATGGATAGCCTCAAATTCTTCTCTAATATCCTCTCTCTCATTTCTAAGTGTGTTAAAATAATCCACTGCATGCACCCAGCCATGTGCCTCCTGGAACATCTTGTCTATGTTCGCTGTGTTCTGGATCCCTTGTATTTTAACTAGTGCAACTTCCTCCTCAAGAGTGGATAATTCAGCTTGGCATTTTACCAAATCTTCTTGAAGCGTTCGGGGCAGCAAAAAAAGAACCTCGATCTCCGATTCTCTGACGTTTACTAAACCATGATTTTGCAAGTCTTGAAGGTCTCTTAATGCGTTTTGGGCAGCTTTGTCAGTGATAAACACTGGGTCATTCAGCAGACTTTTTAGATGATCAAATATGGTCGGGACATCGCAATCTTCCAGTTGCTGCTTTGGGGCGTGTGCCCAGTGATTCCTGCACTCATCTCGCGTCGAAGTCAACACTTTTTGACTCACAGGTAGAATGATGAAAGAAGAACACCATTCCAGCAAGTTTAAAAGGCCACTTAAGTCTGTACTCTCCGCGTCGACCACGTCCTTTTTACGACTGCCTAGAGTTGGCATATAGACTTTAGCTATCTGCCATGCCCCAGTCGGAGATCCCCACTGTGTTCGGTCACTGTTTTCCCAGAAAATCTTTGGTCGCCCGGAATTGTGGTGACGTTTCAGTTCCTTTTCCCAGGTGACGCAAGTGGGGCACTTTGGTACCAAAGGTACGCAAGCGCAAGATGGAAGGGACTGAAGCGGAGGACTGGAAATAAGAGACTGGTACCAAGCTTCCATTTTGTTTTGAATTTTTGGTGCTATTCCTTTTTTGGCAATATTCAGGGCACAACCAACCATCACCCAGTTTTTGTGTTCTTTCTTATCAAGTTCTGCCACCCAACCGCCAGATGCCATTATGATATTGATTTCGAGATAAACTGAGAAACAGTACGTCTTAGACCTAAAACAAAAGGCCGGAACGACGCTTCAGGCTATATGCCTAGTTCTCGTTACCTTGGTAATTAGAGATATGTCCTTTTTCAGGCTCTTTGTGGCATTTCTTAACCGAGGATCTGCAAGGGAAAGACCAAAAATCTCAGTTACCTTAAATGCCCTAAGGTTCCCTAAAATAGCAGCAACGGGGATTTTATTAGAAACTTAAAACTAAATATTTGCAACATGCTTATTTAGGGGCAAACGAACAGACATGAGATACCAACGAGGTTGGCCCCCCAAAAGACAAAAACATAATAACAAGATGGCCTGCGTGGCAGGGGCAAAAGGGAGAAGGGGAAGGGGGAGAAAAACGCGATAAGATGATAAAGAAGACATTGTTAAAAGAACTCACAGCTAAAATGATTTACTGGAGGTGGGGCAGACAGGTTTCCAGATGTCAATTCTAGTGACATCGAAATTAGGTAAAAATTTTACGAATATAAGACTTTTAAAATTGTTTTTTTGCAAAAATTCAAAAGTAGGGGTAAAATATAAATTAAATTGATAAGCAATATGCCTTAGTATCATGTCAGTAAGATATAGGAAATAAAAACAAAAATTAAAATTGGGCACACCTTACAGCGAGTTAAAAGGATAAAGATGAAAAGGGCATTTTATGGATCTTTTCATTATAAGTGGGAGAAGGGAGCTGATTTATGCGAGGTCAACACATGAATACAAGTGCTGTTATCTTTCCATGTCAAATGCAAACAAGCACTGGATAGCGAAACTAACCGCCATTCTATGGGTGCTTATTACCCAGCACTGATAGCAGCTTCCCACAGCTTTCATACACAGGATGGCTCGCGCAAGGAGTCACGTCCTTATTGGAATCTGTTAGTCACCAGAAAAGGTGATACAAATTACTGAAAAGGTAGTTCCCTTGATCGGTGTTAAAAGTGAGTTTATGGAATAAAACTGTCACTCCCTACAATTAGCTACTCAGTATCATGCACAGTTTGATCAAGGTATTCAAACCTTTAGACCCTAAAATCGAAAGTTAAATTCTCACTTTCTGTCTCTATATGTTGCCTATAGCAGTAGTGGAGAGAAGCTGTTAAAGTATCAGTTAAATTCACCTTATGTAATCATGTCCTTAATTCGCATAACCACGCTGTTTTATACAGCATAAATATTACAAAGAGAAAACAAATGCTGATTATTCACAGGGATTAAAAGGGTTAAGAGTTAACCAATGTTGGTTGACATGCATTGTTTGGCTAGTTCTTTCAATTTATAAGGCTTGATTTTCTTGAGAGCTTCTGCTATAGCTCAATTATTATGACATTGACAATTATTTGTTACTTAGGTTGACAATTTTTGGCACAGGCAAAATACACCCTTAATGGCAGTTATCACAAACTCCTCTGTAGGGCCTCTCCACTTTGCCTTTGGGGTGAGCTGATCAAATATCCTGAGAATTTCGCTGCCTTTAGGATGGAGGGTCCTAGGTCTCTCTTTTCCTCGTATGAAATGGGGTGATGAAAGACCCTGAGAATAAGGTTGCATGTAGGATAAGGATTCCTAGGTTTCTCTTCTTCCCCTCAGGGTTAGGGTAATGAAAAAGAGGCTGTTTTCAGGATGGGGAATCCTGAGTCTGTCTTCGTTCGTTTCTGGGTATGGTAATGATTGTCCATGAGTATGAGGCTGTATTTAGGATAGGCAGACTGGTCTCTACTTTTATCCTCTAGGGTAGTAGACTGTGAGCAGTCTCTTATTTTCTTCAAAGTCGCTGGAGTAGGACATGCGAGCCGCAAGAAACGAGGTGTTTTTAGTGTCTACGCGCTCACTCCACCTGAGAACTCGGCGAATCTAAGAGAAAAGGCCTGTAGCAGTAGGGTACTAGCTGACTCTAACATGAGGCTGGATTTAGGATAGGGGATGTCCAGAGTTTCTTTTTTTCACTTCTGGGGTAGGGTAATGAAAGACCTAGATAATCAGGCTGCATTTAGGATAGGGAGTCTCGGGCCCTGGTAATAAAAGATCCTAATAATGAGGCTTGATGAAGGATAGGGAGTCTGAGGTCTCCCCATTTCCCCTCTGGGGTGGGTTAACGAAAGACAATGAGAATGATGATTTAGAATAGGGGTGATCTCTCTTCTTCAACTCTGGGATGGGGTAGTATAACACCATGAGAGTGATGCTGCATTTAGGATAAAGATTCCTGAGTCTTCCTTCTCCCCCTATGGGGTGGGATAATGATAGACTCTCAGAAAAAGGCTGGATTTAGGATAGGGAGTATCCAGGGTCTCTCTTCTTCCCTTCTTGGGTGGGGTAATGAAGAAGCCTTACAATCAGGCTGCATTTAGGAGGATAGAGAGTCCTGGTCCTCTCTAATCTTCCCCTCTAAGGTGGGAGTGAAAGATTCTGGAGAATGAGGCTGAGAGGTTGGCCTTTTGTTCTTTAAGCCCCAATTTCCACATTCCAATTCTCCAAACTGAACTCTGTACATTTCCTTAAAGAGGTAGTTGAGAGAATTTGATAAAAGATCAAAGCATTTTCTTTTTACTGATCATTTCATTTATTTTCATAACCTTATCTCTTGACATGGTATGGATATTGTTGGGAGAAAATTGATGTTGATTTCGGTACCAGGCTTCCATTTCTTTTTGGATTTTGGGTGAAATTCCTATTTTTGGCAATGTTCAGAGCGCATCCAACCAACACCCAGTTTTTGTGTTCTTTCTTGCCAAGATCTGCCACCCAACCTTCGGTCGTCATTATCTTGGCTTCTAACCAAGGCTGAAAATCTAAGAAGGGCAGTTAATATGTAGAGTTCAGTTAAATCTGAAGCTTCTCTCTTTCTGCACTATAAATACATACTTTACGTCTTGCATATAACCAATTTTAAAAATTCGTGTCCAAATATAAATTTCACTCCATTTCGTCCTGCCAAAAATTCAAACCGTCCCTCTCCGCATGTACGCTCTTTGTAACTTTGACTACAAAGCTAAGCACCAGACGAAAAAATTCCAATTTTTTTAACCCTTTAAGCCGCAACATCCACATACATTTCCATAAAGAATACGTTGAGAGAATTTGTTAGAAGATCAAAGCATTTTCTCTTGGGTGATTATTTTCATTAATTCTAACAACCTTTACTCTTGATTGTGTATTGACACTGTTAGGGACTGTGGAATAATTATCAGGAGGGGCGGGGCCCTAAAACCAGAGGGGGGGCCTTAAGTTAAAATAATGGAAAGGAGGGGGGGGGGGGGGGCTCTACATTAGATTTCTCAAGTAAGTTGAGGGGGGGTCTTAATTAAATTGCACAAATTCGATAATGAATAAATAAACATTTTCCAAATAGACAGATGCCACTCCTTTGACTATCCATAATGTCTAAATATTGCATCAACATAAACACATGCTTTAACTTATTTAGAATGTCAACATATGATAGATTGAAACAATCGTTCATGCACAGAAGTCACAAACCACGTTGTGAGCTTTGCCAATAAAACATTTGGCATTTAAGAGGTCCCGCAGACATGCCAGGTCTGTTCTTGATTTAAACAGCGAGAGGGTTTCTAGGTCTACAGTTTCTAGCTGAGGAATGCCACATGCTTCTGTTTCATAGTTGTCATCAATAGGTTCACCTCCCAAAGACCGACGGCTCCCAAAGACCTACGGCTTTCTGAGGCAGCAATCCTCTTCTTCTCCCTTTTTTTCTTCTGTTCCTTCTTTTTTCTTGATTTGGATGCTTTAGATTTGGCACCAATAGGAAATGTCGCTTTATATTTAGCCATCACCCTATCCAGGTCTTCTACAAGATGCAGAACGTTTAAACCGACTTGAGACTTTATTGAATGAGGTGAATGACTTTATTTGATTGACGTGAATGCCTGTAATCACTTCATAGAGCACCAAAAATTCCTTGCAATAAAAGCAAAAAAACGGGCAACGGAAAGGAACAAACTTCCAGACATTAATTGGTCCGACGAGGTTGAAGTCAACTCGCTGTCTGCAAGTAAACTGAAACTCTGCCTAAAGGAACACGGTTTACCCGTCAGCGGAGGGAAAGCAGCACTCGTAGCTCGTGTTTTAGGTGCTGGGGAAGCTCAAGGTAAAGAAAACCCGGATGAGCGGCAATCTAGCAGTTCCGAAGACCAAGAATATAATGAACAATCAGACGATTCGGAAATTGACGATTATGAAGAACAAAGTTTCGAGGTGCTCTTCATCCCTGACGACGCAGTGGAATCCGTTGCAGTACGGTGAATAAAGGTACGGGTTAGAGGGGGAGGGGGGGCACATCATAATTTTGAGAGAACGTGAGGGGGGGTCAGAGCTAATCTTGACGCTGCTGGAGGGGGGACCTATCTAATTTTTCCTTTGGTGAAGCTCATTTTAGGACCCCCCCCCCTTCCTGATAATTATTGCACAGTCCCTTAGGAGAAAAATTTAGTATTTCAGCATGTAAGTTTCGATATTTTTTTAAGCCCATTGTTGTACTAGTTAACCAGTATTGACATTAAATCCAGGTTTATCCTTGGCATAAAACAAAGAAAATAACCCTGGGAAAAGAATAGAGGAAATTTACAAGTTACCCTAAGGTATCAAAATATGCTAAATTCTTAAAAACTCTGAATAATTTCGTGATCATTAAGCGCGACCCTCTCAACGAATTTTGCTTCCAGAGCGTCGTTATTACACCGGATCATGAGTAGAATTGTGTGCGACATACTTCACAAAGCATGGCCAAGACAAAAAAAGAAAGTCTCGATAACACAACAGCTGTTTACCGAGACCGGAGAATAGTGTCATCTTCATCGATTGATAAATGCAAATCTAATATTTCAGCTTTGTCTCCCATTTCCCATCGAATGTTAAATCTTTTGGTTTTGAAGGTAAAACTCTTAGAAGCTGAAGCACAGGGGGCCCACACAATCTGTTTGTGTAGCCGATCGTTATTTTATAGTAAATGTACTGGATTTACCGTTTGCTTCACCTATAGCGATATATCGCTAACTATGTACATATATCAATGATAAATAAACGTTTAATTACCTTACCTGTGGTGTATAGTCGTCCTTTTGCCTCAAAAGCGGTTTTTTGAGCGATTTTGAATGAATTTGAGTACGCCGTTGACTGTTCCAAATTCATTCAAAATCGCTCAAAAAACCGCTTTTGAGGCAAAAGGACGACTATACACCACAGGCAAGGTAATTCAACGTTTATTTATCATTGATTTATATACATAGTTACCGATATATCGCTATAGGTGAAGCAAAACGGTAAATCCAGTACATTTACTATAAAATAACAATCGGCTACACAAACAGATTGTGTGGGCGCCCTGTGGCTGAAGTTAAGTTAAAATCATTGTTTACTAAACGAGTATGTTTTTTTTTTCACAAGAATCGACGATTTCGAGAAATTCAGGTGAAAAACATTCATGCGTATGTGTCACGTTATCCGCGAGATATGACATTTTAATTAGTTACATTCAAGGTCTGTTTTTTCTTTCGTGATTGTAACATTGATTTTTTTATTGCATGATCATCGTATATCCGTTTTTTGGCTAGGCGTACAAAGCTTTATTCAGTTTTATTTCCTTTACGTCAGAAAGGCATGCGTTAGATTATTCTTTTCCTAAGCACGTTTATTCAGTTGTAAGAAGTCCATCACAGTGTAAGGAGCTTTTGGAGAACTTTCGGAGTTATTACAACTGTAGGAGATTTGGAGTTCTTTTAACCCCGGGAGTCAAGATCAGACGTAAGTCACGCTTGTAAATTCAGTAGTTTGTTTTTCCTTCTTTTTTCGTGCACGGAGCATTATCGTAGTTTTCTTTTCTTCTGACGTAAAAATCGCACGTTTCTTTCTAGTTTTCACCGCAAGTGCTGTAAATAGTCGGACTAGCCTGATTTTAATAAACGCCATTTATTGAATCTTGCTGACCGCCTAGTGCTTCACTGTGGTTGACCTGGCGAACTCCAGTGCCTAACGCCACGCGTCTACGACACTGGGAACGCGACAGTATGTGCTACGTCGTAGTTAGTACACCCTGGCGTCCAAGAATAAAAAAAAGGAACGCCGCTGCTTTAACTGCTCAGACGTGCATACTACCTATTTCCCGACATTTCTATATTTAGTTTAGAGCAGAAGTTCTATTATCTTAAGTCTTACTTACCTCAAATAGTTGCTGCACTCGGTGGAGATGATTCAGACTAGAATGATGGCTTCCCGTGCAGCAAATCTATATATAATAAACTCTATTGAAATCGAAAGCTGAAATTATAACGCTGATTTAAGGTACACGCGTTGTTGACCAAGCGTGAGGCCGATATAGATAGCTACTGGCCAAGTTTTATTTGCGTTTTGTTATTGAAATGCAGACGGTACAGAGCGAGCAATACCGAGAGGGAAGATGCAGCCAAATCTCTCTTCACAACAATATTGGGTTCCTACTTCCAAAATCATCTTTCAAAACAAACGGCAAATAATTAGATACGAACGGTGGACAAAAAATGTACTACCTGTACGTTACACAGAGATATTATCGGAGATCTTAGCATCTTATTGCTATCTTTAATTCGAGAATAAATAAAGATTATTGATTGACTGATTGTTACTAGCCTGGGACCAGGCTCCGCGGTGGGGAAAAAGGCAAAAAACGGGGTCAAATAGGAAAAAATATCAGCGAGCGAACCGTGCCCAGCGGTGGTCTGAGGAGGGGAAAGGGCATTTTTTTCCCCCTTTTTTCACCAATGCGGAGCCTGGTCCCAGGCTAGATTGTGACAAGCTTTGTTTTGTAAAAACATTATGTGAACTTCGAGGTTTTGTTGTATTGAGATACCGTATTTACTCGATTCAGTGTCGAGTTAACGCCATAGGTAAACGCCATAAGTTGAGACAAAAATACCAATAACGCAGCCCGGCCTAGATTCACGTAGTTTAAACTCCGCACCCAAAGAGAGGAATGCAGCGTTGAAATTTTAAGGTTTTGGATTGGTAGAGGATGGTAAGAGGTAGTAGCACATGGAGGAGGTTTGACTATAATTAATGTAGGGGTCAGCGAGCCTTTAAGGGGGAGGCGGCCTGAGTGATTTCAAATTCCGGGCAAGAACTTCAGAACGAAAGGACTTCTTCCATAGAGTAGCTGCATATCTGCAGTCAAATCTGTCACAGTACAGGGGGGTTATTAAAAAAAGAAACTCGGGTCATTATTTCTACACCGACACATTGCGCTTTTTTCTCTTTTCGCAGCTGTTTTCTCTGAAAGAAGCCTACCCTACAACTTCTACCAGTTCAAAAGATAACATTCATCAAAAGTCAAAAGTCAAAGACTAAAACATTTTCAATATAGCGCTGTTTATTTTTCGGGAAAAAAAGACGTTGTTCACGGCTGAAGTTGCGGAAGCCAGGGCCTCCTTGTTCACGCCGGGTTATATCCTCCTATAGTTAGCCAATAATGTTCATTGTTTTCTGTAATGTACATGTAAAGAATATCTACACATTTCTGAACTGCTTACCCTGTTATGAAGGCTATTCAGTGAGAATCACTTTTATGTTAGCAGTGCTCCTTATTATAAGGCATTGCGCGAGAAAAACGTTTGGCGGTGACCTCAGCTGGAAAGTGTTCCAGCCAAATCCTTCTACGTAAAAGAGGAAACGTTAGTAAATACAGTCTCAACAACGTTTTCCTCCGATTGTTTGGAAACGATTTTGGAAACACCGACAACTTTTATCCCCGATTGTTTGGAAACGATTCTCAATCATAACCTCTTGTTAAAATCTTTTCAGTAAAATGAGCCAGATGTTTCGGCGACTGTCTTTTTTCCCCTCCTCGTTACATCACAGGTCACGTGGTTGGAAGCAACGACTAGCTAAGCAGGTTTGATGGAGGTAGGGGATAGGAGAGTTTCAAGTCACCCAAAATACTCTCCGACGGATGGAAGAGTCAGGAAAATTTACCTTCGATTACAAGGGGAATTATACGCTTCTCTAAGTAAATACATTAGCAAGTTAGCCGAAATAGATCTTTGTAGAATCGAAATTTAGTACACAAGGAGGACCTCATCGTTATTCGTTTTCACGGTTTAACTATCGTTTTCAGTAAGTCACGTGACTATTTTCTGAAAATCGTAATGAGTGCTATGAAAAATTGTGACGGGTTGTTTGGGAAAAGACGACCTCGCGATTTACATTTTAGTGAAAATTTCATCTTGTTCTACGTATTCAATCACACGTCTTTGGCCCGGCCAGGCCTTAATCACCTTTACAAGTTGGTGACCCCTAGGTATTGGGAGTTTCTAGTATTGAAAATGTTCATTGTCTTGTAATGACAGTAAAGTAACTCTACTGACGTTTGAACTGCTTGTTTTTATCATGAAAGAGCAGGTTTTATGTTAGGCCCTGTTCGCACTTCGCAAAATTCTGTTTGTTTTGTAAAAAGTGAGCCATTTCTAGTGCAAACGATTTTCACCTACCAAAATTTTCTAAGTGTCACAAAACTACAATTGTTTGTTACGCGACAAAATACTTTTTTCCTTGACAGCTATCCTTCGTCGGCTTATCCTATTTCGCGAACCTGACCAATGAAAGTTCCAATGAAAATTTCGCGTGTCTCAGGTACAAACAAGGTTGCCAAAACGAGAAATTGGTAATTAAAAAATTTCAAATTTTAGGCAAACGTCAAACCCTCCTTTTTCGTCTTAGTGCGAGCAGGGCCTTAGTAATGATCCCTTTTCTAAGAAATTACGATAATCCTTCAACAAATCGTACCCAGGGCTTTCTCCTTAGAAAATTGGAGGGAAAGCCCTGCAGACGAGGTTTGATTATTCTTCTGCGAATTAATCCAGAAAAGAAGTTGGGTTCCAATGCTAGTCAAGTTAATCCTCCGACGGTTAAGGGGACTCAACTTAATCCTCCAACAACGTTTTCTCCTACTGAACCAGTTCCTCTTCTGAGTAAACTGAACAAGATGTTTCCACTGCTTTTTCTCCCTCCCTGATCCACCGCGGGTCATGTGGTCTGCGGCAGCGACTAGCAAAGTAAATTTGATCGGAGGTGGGCAGGTGGGGCAGTTTCTGTTTGCCATCCAAAATACAAGGCAAATACAGTCCGAAGGGTGCATTGGAAGTGTCTCGGCAATTTCAGTGCAAGGGGAATGAAACTGTTTCAATGTCAGTACACTTGCCTGTTAGAGAAATACATGCGTCTGACATCACAGCTGTGCTGAACTGTCCGTCTGCCTTGCTGGATGACGCTTATGACACGTGACGGTTATTACCTTGCGCGCAACTTTCCTTTTAGTTCCTGTTAGTTCACCTTCTACTCGCCGTTGGCGCTGGAGGTGTAATACCGTGGGGGTTAGTCCAAAGATATATCGTCTTCCTGATCAGAGTCATCTGTTGAACACATAATCGTTTGTGACTGTAGCGTCTCACCACAGCCTCGAAGAAGTTCCACATTTTCGACGTAGTGTTCTTTTCTAAAGTCAACAGGTGTTCCAGTCTTGCACGAAACAGTTACTTTCCCGAAACCAACAATAACGATTGCTTGTTTCATCTCAACGGTCTTTTCCAATAGGTAATCCCCCTCTTTTAACAGAACAATTTGATTTAATTCCTCACGTTCTGTGATTTCTTGAAGAACAGTGCGCAATTCATCTGAGCTTTTAACAACCTGGATCTGTAGAACTCCATACCGTTGAATGACTGAAGAAATATCCCGACCAGAACTCAAGTGATTAAAGACAGCAGCAGCGGCCAAGGCTTCGTGTTTCCTCCCTAACTCTGCTAAACTCGTTGCCTTGGTGTGGTATCCAAGAAACCAAGAAGGATCTGCTCTGATAGAAGACTCTGAATCTTTTAACGCAAGCTCCAATAAGGATTCCCGCTCATTCATGTTCCGGTTTTTCTCTGCTGATTTCAAGTAGGTTGACGCTCTAGCTGTAAGGAGCTGTGGGTCTTCTGAACACATGGCTAATGCCTTGCTGTAGTGAGATAAGGCCTCATCTAATTGGCCAAGACTGAGGCTTTCCTTAGCTTTTTCTTTGAGCATTTTGATTGAATCAACTGAGGATGACAGTTCTATGTTCTCAGTGTAAACAGTTTTATCCAAACGCAGTGGAACACCTTTAGTGCAGACAATTTGGACTTTTCCCACACCAACCATTACTGCGTTCGCTGGAACTTTCATTGACTTCGTCAACTCATATCTTCCTTCCCTGAGCAAAATCACAAGATTCCTTCCGGCCTCTCTCTTGACTAGTTGAAGGAGTTCTTCAACTGTAGCAATCACGTTTATACTGTAATGTCCGAAGTGCTCCACGACGGCTGGTATTCCAGAGCATTGGGATGGGAAAAAGTGTCTGGCAACAGCAGCTGCGGCAAGACTTGGACCTCTCTGTCCAAGTTTAGAGAGACAAACAGCTTTCCAGTAGTAGCCTTTCACCCAAGAAGGATCCGTAGTTAACGCCACATTCGCGTCTTGACAGGCTAATTGAAGAAATTTTCGTTTTTCCTCTGCACCAAGGCCATGTTGCTCTGAAAGTTTCACATACGTAGCTGCTCTATTAGTTAGCAGCTTAGCATCGTTGGGGCATTCATTAAGTGCTCCGTTGTAAAGATTTAGAGCCCTGGAATAAAAACCGGCCTTGAAGCAATCATTAGCTAAGTTTTTAAAGTTCCTGGCCGAAAGCACTTTCATGTCGCAATGAGCTTGTGATGAAAAATTTTTGTTGGATGCTGGTTTCGCAAAGTACTGCCGGCGTTGTTCTTGGAGTTTGAAAGCCGTTTCCTGATTCCCGAGGAAACTGTGTACCATTTCCATATAGAAGTTCGCTTCTGCAACATCCGGGTGGTTATCTTCATAAATGTACGTTTTCTTTCGAAGTGATATTAACTTCTCTGCAACACTACGGTAAAAGTGTCCCTCTTGCTTGCTAAGTTTACTTCCTATCTTTAGATGGGCGCTGAAACACATCATTAATTTCACTAGGACCATAGACGCATGTTCATAGCTACTGTCGTCGACTTTAAGTTTATTGTCACCTGTAACTCCTGCGACAGCTCCGCTTTGGATATCTTTGTACAAGTCAGGCCACCGGTCTATCAGAATATTACAGAGTATATCCTTAGCCCCGTAAGGATCAAAGTATCTTATCACAGTAAGGGCGCTCGTTATACCCCTGAGGTAAAAATCTGACGCTGGGGGTTGTTTCTTGGCAATTTGCAGCATTTCTTCAGCATATCCTCGAGCCTCTTGTAGCTTGTCGTCATTATAAAAATGCATAGCTACAAATTGTAAGACACGAAGCAGTTCACGGTGGTCAGAAGGATAGATCCTACGGGCAAGTTCAAGAGCCCTCAGATGACGTTTCAAAACGCATTTGAAGTTACCAGCAGATACGAAATTCTCTGCCCTTCCTATGAGGATCTGGAGATTTACAACTTTCTCGTCACTCAACGACAAGCCTTCAAGCTTCAACAAAGCTCTATAGTTTTCCTCCCATTTCCCTTCCAATGCGTAGTAGGATGCCATGTGCTCAAGGACCTTATACTTGATATCATCCTCAATAACAAAACCAGACTTTTCGAACTCAGCCATCTTCTGCACAGTTTCTTGAGCCAATCTTTTTGCTTCACCGTAGTTCTCACGCCCAGGAACGTTCCTTTTACTAATAGCTGCGGAAGTCCGCATGATAAGAAGTTGATTTGGATCCGAAGAACCAGAACCTCTCACTTCGTGAACTTTCAATGTAACATCCCATAATTCCTTTCGTAGTGTGAAGAAGAATACATCATTCTCGATCAAAATGCCAACAAACGTGCATAAATCGATGATACTATCATCGTTACAAAGAAAAGGAGCAAATTTCTCTTCGTGTGAATCAATTTCATCTTGTATATGATTCTTAAGTTTGCGAACGTTTAGAAGAAGGGAAATGGCAATTCTTCTCTCTTCATCTTTCAGTTCTGATAGGTAACCCTTGACGGATCCAGATTTTGAAGATTTAGAACAATGACGTAGCGCAAAATTAAGAAGTCGGGAGGCCGCCACCAATGCCTTTATCTTCTGCTCTACAGTAAGACTGTCTTTGACCACTTCCTGGATAAGTTTATGGACATGAAATACTCTGTTTTGGTTGCTGACTGAGAAGAGGGAGTAACTTGACAGTACCCTCAGGAGCATTGCAATTTCAATATTGCAACAAGCTTTTTCTTTCAATTCGTCCTGATCTAATTCAGGCAAACCTGGATTGATGACCGCAAAAGGTACATTCTCTGATTCCAGGAAGGCCGCAATGCGCATCATGCTGGCAGCAGCTGGTGATTGTTCTTTGACATATGCAAAGTTCATCTCCCAAGTGGTATGAACTGATAACCGATGCTGAGCCTCCATACTGAGCGCTGTAGCAGGCTGTTTCTTTAACAGACGCAACTTGACCTCTCGGTACTTTTTTAAGTAATCTGTAAAACTCAACGGAATGGGACTGGCAGTTATGTATGCTGCCGCCTGCTCGAGGGCTAGTGGTAATGCTCCAAGCTCTTTCGTCAGGGCAACCGCGTCTGGTTCAGGGGATTTTCCTTCAAGACCTTTTCTATTCATTAGAAACATCACGCCTTCCTCCTCACTGAAACACTGCAGTTCTAAATAATCTTCACACGAGTTCTTCAAGAAAGCTCTTGCATCTCTGGCATTTTGTCTGGTTGTGAGTAGTATGTGGCCTCGCTTAGGTGATTTACTATTTCTTTGCCAAGGTCCTTTGCATATCTTCTTAACACCTGTTGGGCACGTTGGGTCTTGTAACTCATCTACATTGTCTACAACAAGAAGCCATGGGAGCTCCTTATTCGACAACCACGTAAGGAAACGAGTCAATGTTTCATCCATATTGGCGCTCTTTGGAGTGAAAATATTCTTAAGAGCAAGAATCTCAGCAACTGATTTATGTATATTATCATCGCTTTCACCGTTGATCCAGAACACGCCTCCTGGGAATCGACTTTTGTTAATCCACGCGAATTCTACGGCCAGTGACGTCTTGCCACAGCCGCCAAGCCCGCATATCGTTTTTGTACAACAGGAAGTTTCTGCACCACTTTGAACACGGCTCTCCAGAACAAGATTCTTTTCAAGCCAACTCAGAGCTGTTGTGCGCCCAGTAAATGAAGGTAACCTACTTGGTGCGGTGCAAAATATGTCCTCATCATCGCCCGTCTCTGCTTGAAAACCGTTTTCTTTCAGGCTATCCACCACTTCCTTTACATCCATGAAATCCTTCTGTAAGCCAGAAATCTTGGTTTCGGTTGTATTCATCTTGATGGTTACCTTTTGCACTGCACTTTTTACAATTGCGAGGTTAGTTTCAAAGTTTAATACTTTGGACTGTATCAAATTCAGGTCAGAAGCAACGTTGACCATTCTATTTCTTACTACTTCCACGTCATCATGGAGAACATTTAGGTCTTCTTGAAGGTCGTCTCTTTGATTCAGTACAGTGTTGAAATCATCAACACTGCGGAGTACTGTGGATATCTCAGTGGAGAGGTAGGCCTCTGCATCTCTCAACTGCGTTTCCAGCTCCTCCCGTAACTTGCCTAAGTCCTCATTGTTCAGGTCACCTTGTTCTTTCACTTCAGATAAGTCGCTCTGAATATCGACTCTAAGTTTCTCCACTTGTGCTTTTAACGTACCAATGTCGTCTTTGTTCACACCCGCTATTTCTTCTACGTCAGACAAATCTTTGTGGGCTGCCATGTACAATTTCTTAGTCTCAGCATCCACTTGAGCAACTTTCGTCTGAACATCAGTTAAATCATCTTGGCATTTTGTCAGATCTGATGCAAGTGACTGACGTAACAAATGAAGAGCCTCCATTTCAGAATCTCTGACATTGACCAGACCTTGATGGAATAAGTCTTGCAAGTGTTGCGAAGCCTTTTGGGCCTTTTTGTCCGCATTAAACACTGGGTCACTCAACAAATTATTCAGATGCGAAAATATGGTCGGCACATCGACATCTTGAATCTCTTGCTTTGGAGAATGCGCCCAATGATTCCTACACTCATCTCTCGCTCTACATAGAACTGTTTTATTTACTGGGGGAGTGAGAAAAGGACACCATTCCATTAAGTTTAGGAGACCACCAATGTCCGTTGTTTCAGCGTCGAGAACATCCATTTTCCTGGTTCCAAGAGTTGGCATGAAGAGTTTAGCTATTTCCCACGCCCCAGCCGGAGATCCCCATTGATTTTTGTCACTATTGTTCCAGCATATCTTTGGTCGTGGTGCCATGTGATGACGTGACAATTCCGCTTCCCATGTAGTACAAGAAGTACATTTGGCAGCACGAGATGGACAAGTGCATGGTGAAAGAGATTGGAGCGGAGGGCTCGAAATGAGGTTTCGGTACCAGGCTTCCATTTCCTTTTGGATTTTTGGTGAAATTCCATTTTTGGCAATGTTCAGAGCGCATCCAACCAAAACCCAGTTTTTGTGTTCTTTCTTGTCAAGATCTGCCACCCAACCTCCCGTCGCCATTATCTTGTCTTCTAACCAACGCTGAAAATCTAAGAAGGGCAGTTAATATGAAGAGTTCAGTTGAATCTGAAACTTCTCTCTTTCTACACTATAAATACATACTTTACGTCTTGCATATAACCAATTTTTAAAAGTTCGTGTCCAAATATAAATTTCACACCGTTTCTTCATGTCAAAAATTCAAACAATCCCTCCTAGCATGTACGCTTGACTACAAAGCTAAGCACCAGAAGAAAAAGTGTTCCAGTTTTTTTAACCCTTTACAGTCAAACCAGGCCAAGCGTTCCCGTCGCTAATGGACTAATAAATTCATTAATAGCAAATTGTTTCCGTTCGTTGGTTCCGTAGTTTATTCACGAAATCAATAATGCAATATTCAAATCGAGCCTCGATTCAATAATCGAATATTGATTGGACTAATAAACAAAAGCCTTGCCATATATGGACACCACGCTCCTCTCGCTCTCCAGTTGAAAAAATGGCGGGCAGGCGAAACAGTTTGGGACGGGACGTTAGCGACGGGAACGCTTGGCCTGGTTTGACTGTCGCCCAATATCCAAATACAAATTCTGTGAACTGATCTCTACACGATTCCATAAAGAATACGTTGAGAGAATTTGATAAAAGATCAAAGCATTTTCCCTTAGATGATTTTTTCATAAATTCTCACAACTTTTTCTCTTGATTGTGTTTTGATAATGTAAGGAGAAAATTGATGTTTGTCATTTCGAGTCATTTTTGGGACTTAAATATTCAACATTTGTAAACTTCCGTAATATTGATTGTTATTTTGATTTTCCACTTGATAATATTTTGTATCCGTCGCCGTAATTTTTATGCCACTTTCGAAAAGTTGTAATTGAGGAGGCCTAATTAACATAAGCTTTATAGTTTCCTTTGGACTTCCTCGCTATTTCTTCCTACATTTTTTTGTCATCTTTTCGTGATTGTAATCGTATGGCAAATAAATATTAAATACAAATACAAGGGTTAATAGACATTTGTGCAAATAATTTAGTATTTAAACTCAACTTTTAAACTCAATGTTGTACTAGTTAACCAGTATTGAGATTAAATCCAGGTTTATCCTTGTTTAAAACAAAGAAAATAACCTTAGGAAAAGAACAGAGGAAATTTACTAGTTCTCACCCTAAGGTATCAAAATATGCTAAACTCTTGAAAACTCTGAATAATTTCGTGATTATTAAGCGTGACTCTCTCTAAAGAACTTTGCCTCCAGAGCGTAGTTATTACACCGGATGATGAACAGCACTGTGTGTGCGACATACTTCACAAAGTACAGCCAAAACAGAAAATCAAAAGTCTTGATAACACAACAGCTGTTTACCGAGACCGGAGTTAAGTTAAATCTTAATCGATTAACAAATGCAAATTTCATATTTCAACTTTGCCTTCCATTTCCCATCGAATGTTAAATTTTTTGGTTTTGAGGGTAAAACTCTCAGAACTTGAAGTAAACCTTAAAATCACTGTTTACTAAACAATTACGTTTTTTTTCTTCACAAAAATCGACGAATTCAGGTGAAAAACATTCATGCGTGTGTGCTATGTCATAGTTAGTACGCCCTGGCTTCCAAGAATAAATCAAACGTTTCCGCGAAACAGTAACGCGGCTGCTTTAGCTACTCAGACGGACACATGACCTATTTCGCGACATTTCGATATGTAGTTTAAAGTAGGATTTCTTATCTTAGGTCTTACCTTACTTGATCATAGACTTGTTGCACTTGGTGGAGATAATTCAGACTGAAATGATGGCTTCCCTTGCAGCAAATCTATACCTCTATCGAAATCGAAAGCGGAAATGATAAAGCTGATTTAAGGTACACGCGTTGTTGACCAAGCGTGAGGCCGATATAGATAGCTACTGGCCAAGTTTTATTTGCGTTTTGTTATTGAAATGTAGACGGTACAGAGCGAGCAATACCGAGAGAGAAGATGCAGTCAAAATTCTCTACATAACAACATTGCGCTTCAAAAATCATCTTTCCATAAACAGCAATTAGAGACGAACGATGAACAAACAATGTAATCCCTGTATGTTGCACAGGTTACAAGCTTTGTTTTGTAAAACTATTCAGTATATGTGAACTTCGGATTTCTGTTGTATTGATATACCCGTATTTATTCGATTCAGTGTCAAGTTAACGCCACAGGTAAACACCATAGGTGGAGGCAAAAATAACGCAACCCAGTCTAGATTGAACTCCGCACCCAAACAGAAGAATGCAGCGTTGAAATTTTAAGGTTTTGGATTGGTGGAGGATGGTAAGAGGTAGCAGCACATGGAGGAGGTTTGATATAATTAATGCAGGGGTCAGCTAGTCTTCAAGGGGAAGTCGGCCTGAGTGATTTCAATTTCCGGGCAACAACTTTAGAACGAAAAACATCCTTCCATAGAGTAGTTGCATGTCGGCAGTCAAATCTGTCACAGTAAAGGGGGGTTTTTAGCGCTTTTTTCTCTTTTCGCAGCTGTTTTCTTTGAAAGGAGCCTACCCTACGGCTTCTACAAGTTTAAACGATAACATTCATCAAAATTAAAAAACTCAAAAACCTTTAATATAGCGCTGTACAGTTTTCGGGAAAAAACGACATTGTTCACGGCTAGCTAGGGCCTCCTTGTTCTAGTCAATAATGTTTCTTGTTTTCTGTAATGTAAATGTAAATAATATCTTCACATTTCTGAACTGCTTACTCTATTATGAAGGCTATTCAGTGAGAATCACTTTTATGTTAGCAATGGTCCTTATTATAAGGCATTGCCGCGAAAAACAAGGAAAACGTTTGCGGTGATCTCAGCTGGAAAGTGTTCCCAGCCAAATCCTTCTACGTACAAGAGGAAACGTTGCTGTCTCCGATTGTTTGGAAACGATTTTGGAAACCTCGAAGACTTTTACCTCCAATTGTTTGGAAACGATTTTGAATCATAATCTCCTGTTAAAATATCTTCAGTGAAATGAGCCACATGTTTCGACTGTTTTTTTGCCCTCCCCGTTACATCACAGGTCATGTGGTCGGAGGCAACGACTACGTAAGCAGCTTTGATGGAGGTAGGCGATGGGGGAGTTTCAGTTTGTCAAGAAAATTTGCCTCCGAGTACAAGGGGAATTATACGTTTCTCTAACTAATTACGTTAGCTAGTTAGCCGAAATACATCTGTGTGGCATTACGTTGGCGTACTAAGCACCCCGTTTCTGGGTGTTTACATGGCTGAATTGTTTTTACGGCACGTAACTGCTTTGCGTTTAATTCTCTGTATTAGTTCAGAGGGTTAGTTCACCTTGCACTCGCTGTCGACTTTGGAGGCGTCATACCCTGAGGGCAATGCCAAAGATATATCTTCTTCCTGACCAAAAAGACTTGTCGAACTCGCGGTCTCTAGTGATTCTGGTTCATCACCACAGTCTCCCTGAAGTTCAACATTCTCGACAAAATGTTCCTTTCTAAAGTGAAAAGGTGCGCCAGTCTTGCACGAAACAATTACCGGTACTTTCCCAAGACCAACAACAACGATTGCTGGATTGAACTCAACGCTCTTTTCAAATAGGTACTCTCCTTCTTTCATTAAAACAATTTGATTTACTCCTTCAGGCTCCGCGATTTCTTCAAGAAAATTGCACAATTCATCTGAACTTTCAACAACGTGGATCTGCAACGCTCCATAACGTTGAATGACTGATGAAATATCCCGACCAGAGCTCAAGTGCTTAAACACAGCAGCAGAAGCCAAGGCTTCGTGTTTCCTCCCCAACTCTGTCATAATCGCAGCTCTGGTGGAGTAGCTAAGTAACCAAGAAGGGTCAGCTCTGATGGTGGCTTCGGTGTCTTCCAGACCAAGCTGTAGTAAAGATTCCCACTCACACTTGTTGCTCTTTTGTTTCGCTGCTTTCAAGTAAGTCGAAGCCCTAGCTGTAAGAAGATGTGTGTTTTCTGGACATGTGGCCAATACCTTGCTATACAGAGACAAGGCCTGGTCTAATTGTCCACGATCGAGGCACTTTTTAGCTTCCTCTTTGCTCATTCTGATGAACTCCGCGGAGGGTGCGAGTTCAATGTTGTCGATGTAAACGGTTTTATCCAGGAAAAGTGGAACATCTTTGGCGCAAGTCATTTCGACCTTACCAAGGCCAACTATCACTGCATTTGGTAGAACCTTCAAAGGCTGCGTTAGCCCATATTTCCCACTGCGAACCACAATTACGAGGCTGTTTTCAGTTATCTCTACGGCGCGCCTGAGATCTTCAGAAGTAGCTACTTCTTTTACAATGTAGCATCCAAAATGCTCGACAACAGCAGGTATTTGGGTCCATTGTAGTGGAAACAGGCATTCAGCAACTGCAGCTGCAGCAAGTGATGCACCTCTTTTTCCAAGTTCAGCAAGACAAACAGCTTTCCAGTAGTATCCCTTTCCCCAAGAAGGATCTGCAGATATCGCGCTAATAGAGTCTTGGAGAGCACGTTGAAGAATGTTCTGTTGCTCTTTTAAAGGTTCACTCTGTGCTTTCTGTTTAGAAAGCCTGACTTGCGCATCGGCTCTGTTAGTTAATAACTTTGCATCTCCTTGATTCAGGTTTAAGGCTTCGTTATAGAATTCAAGTGACCTCGAATAGTCACCTAAACTGAAAAAACCGTCACCTGCATCTCTGTAACGACTCGATAGGTTCACACTTGAATCTGCACAAGGTCCGCTTTGGCACTGTTCAGAAAATCCCCGGCGATTAACTAGATGAAATACCGGTACCTGACCACAAAAAAATCCATCCTTTTCATCAGTTCCTAGGAGCAAATGCATTGTCGTTAAAAAGGAATACGCTTCTTGCTCATCTGGGAAGTTAGGGCCATAATATTTCAGTCGGAGGGACACAAATATTTCACCGATTCGTAGGTACATAGCCAACCTTTCTGCAGAAAAGTTTGGTTCACTCTCCTCGCTGAGAGCCATGCAAAAGCTCCTCATTAGGCAAAGCAAAAAAATAGCGACGAGTTCTTCGCTTCCGTCATCTAGATAAGGAATACAGTTATTTACATAGCCATCTTTTACACAACTATATATATGGGGCCATCTGATATCTAAATGTTCTAGTAAACCTGTTTCCGTGAGTACGTGGTTTGATTGACACATCAAACTGAAAGAGTTCCTTAGTCCCCTCATCATATCATCAGACGAAGGAGGTAGCTTCACATAAATATCTCGCATTTCTTTTGCACATATTTTAGCTTCCTCAAATTTGCCGTGTTTGGAGAGCACAATGTTGGCCAACTCAAGTAGATGCAGCAACTTTGGATCATCCCCAGGGTAAACTCTTCTTGCAATCTCTAAAGCTTTCATTAGGCGTTTAAACGCTAATTCAGAGCTATTGCCTTTCTGGTATTCTAGCGTCGCGACATTCATTTGCAGTTCTGCAGTATGAGCTTCGCTTATTGGCAAGTCCAAACTTTCAAGCTCCAACAAAGCATTGTAGAATTTTTCCACCTCTCCTTTAAAAAACAACTCCGCTTTTTGGTAGAGAACAAGGAATTTAACATCAGCTTCTATAACCACTCCAGATTTTTCAAATTCGAACATTTTTTGCATAGCACTATCAATCAAATTCTTCCCCTCTTCTTTTCCTTTAGTAGTGAAGTTCTTCTCTTTGATGATACTTGTGTCGACCATCACAGAGAGAAGCCAGTTCGGATCACTGTCACTGTAAACCAAAAGTTTCAAGTAAAAGTCTGACAGTCCACTACTAAGCCAAAAAAGTGAATTTCTGTTTTTAGAGAGTTCGTATACAAATTTGCAAAGCTCAAAGGTTTCGACTCTAAAGAGTTCACCGTTGTTATTCTCTCTTGGCACATTTATTTCCTCTTCTATGTAACTCGTCAACTTGAGAAAATTTCTTAAAAGAGAGAAAACAATACGTTGGTCTCCTATGTCCAATTCGTAGAGGTTGCCTAACTTAAAATTCTCGAATGCAGGAAATTGTAAAAACGCAAAACGAAGAGTGCGAACGCATTCCACCAATGTCTTTATCCTTTCTGATTCCGTAAGGCTTTCTCTGACTACTTCTTGAACAAGCTTGTGGACACGGAACAGTTTACATTGGTGGTCTACTGTGAAAAGAGAGTAGCTTGATAGTATCTTCAGGATATCACCAATATCTGAGTACGAAAACGAACTTTCTCTCAGTTCCTCCTGATTGAATTCAGGAGATCCAGGGTTGATGACATTAAAAGGAATAAATTCAGATTCAAAAAAAGCTGAAATGCGCATAATCTTTGCAGCAGCAGGTGACCGTTTTTTGACATATTCGAAGTTCATCAACTAGGTTGTGTGAATTGACAACCTATGTTGTGCTTCCAGACTTAGAGCTGTAGCATGTTGCTGCGTTAAAAGACGAAGCTTAACTGCTTTATATCTGTTAAGGTAATCCTTAAAATTAAGTGGAAGAGGGCTGGAAGATATGTACGCTGCGGCTTGTTCGAGGGCTAGTGGCAGGGATCCCAGTTCTTTCGCCAAACAAATAGCTTCTGGGTCAAGATCGTTCCCTCCTAGACCTGTCCGTTGCATTAGAAATAATGCACCTTCTTCTTCACTGAAGCAGTGTAACTTCAAACAATCATCACTTGAAATCTTCAAAAACGTTCTACTCTGTGTTGCATTTGCTCTGGTTGTAACAAGTATATGACCATGCTTCCTTGGAACGTGCGTTCTTTGCCACAACCCTTTGCATATCTTCTTAACGCCTGCTGGACAGTTTGGATCATTTAATTCATCGGCATTGTCTACCACAAGAAGCCATGGACGTTTCATTTTGGACAACCATGACACGAATTTGTTCAAGATGTCCTCTATGTTGTCGGTTACTGAGGCGCTGATATTGACAAACGTAAGTATTTCGACCACGGATTTCCGTACATTTTCATCATTTTCACCGTTGACCCAAAACACGCCTCCTGGGAAGCGATGCTTGTAACGCCAAGCAAATTCTATAGCCAGCGAAGTTTTTCCACATCCTCCAAGGCCGCATATTGTTTTAATCCAAGATGAGGTTCCGGGTTTCTTCTCAGGGTTCAGCAAAACAAGATTACTTTCAAGCCATTCTAGTTCTGATTTGCGGCCGGTAAACTCTGTTAACCTAATCGGTGCTGTGCAAAGAATGTCATCGTCGTCATCTTCCTCGTCATCGTTCTCGTTTCCCTTGTGTGGACCAACCTGGGCTTTGTGTTTTAATGTCTTTACTTCTTCTTTAACCTCCATGACATCTTCTTGTAATCTTGAGATCGAGGTTTTGTATTCATCGAAGTCATCACAAATAACCTCAATTGTGTTTCTGAGATCATCTCTTTGGTTTAGGAACTTGTTAAAGGCAGCAACTTCAATCAATATCGTGGATAAATTTTCAGAGACGTTTCTTGACTTTTCTTCCATTTGCTGCCTCAGTGTAGTGATCTCAGATTTGTTCGCATTACTTTGTTCTTGGACCTGAGATAAATGTCGATGTGTATATGCCAAGTCATCTTGGCCCTTTCTCAGATTGGCCTCCAGACATTGCCGCAACAAGTGCAGAGCTTCAACCTCAGACTCTCGGGCGTTAATCAGACCTTGACGGGACAAATCTTGTAAATCATTAGACGCTTTTTGGGCTGATAGTTCAGAGTTAAACACTGGGTCACTAAGCAGATTATTGAGGTGACTCAATATAGTTGGAACATCGGCATCACAAATTTCTTGTTTTGCAGCATGCGCCCAACGATTTCTGCATTCATCTCTTGCTGAATTCAAAAAAGTTCGACTCACAGGGGGATTGATAAAAGTACACCATTCTAACAAATTCAAAAGACCACCGATGTCGGTTCCATCTGCGTCGATAACATCCTTTGCTCGCCTACCAAGAGTTGGCATATAAACTTTAGCTATTTCCCACGCCCCAGTCGGAGATCCCCACTGTGTTCGGTCACTGTTGTCCCAGCAAATCTTTGGTCTCCCGGACTTGTGGTGACGTTTCAGTTCCTTTTCCCAGGTGACGCAAGTAGCGCACTTTGGTGCTGAAGGTGCGCATGCGCAAGGGGGAAGTGACTGAAGCGGTGGACTGGAAATAATGGACTGGTACCAAGTTTCCATTTTGTTTTGAATTGTTGGTACTATTCCTTTTTTGGCAATGTTAAGAGCACAGCCAACCATCACCCAGTTTTTGTGTTCTTTCTTATCAAGCTCTGCTACCCAACCGCCAGATGCCATTACGATGCGGATTTCAAGGTAAACTGAGAAACTGTACGTCTTAGAACTAAATGAAAAAGCCTGCGCTACAGTTGAGGCTATGTGTCTAATTCTTTGTACCTTGGTAATTACAGATATGCCCCTTTCCAGGCCCCTTGTGGCATTTCCTAACCAAGGATCTGCAACGAAAAGACCAACAAATCTTAACACAGGAATAGGTACCCTAAATGCCATAACAAGACTATGTTAAGGAAGACACTGTTAAAAGATAAAGTGAATAAAAAAACTAGCAATTAAAGCGATTTACAGAAGGTGGGGGTACACCGTCTACAAGGTTTGAATTCTTGTACAGTGAAAACCCGCGCATAAGAACCTAGTGGATTAGAACCTCCTGGCAAACTTTGTCACTGTAATACGAAAAAATACAAGAACCTGTTTAGCCAAGCAAGATCAAGCAGGTTCTTATATGTGGGTTACAGTTAAATTATGGAAAAAAATTTAACCAACTCCAAGGCGTTTAACCTTGAGATTGTAAATTTAAGTATAATTACAAAAACATACTGTACCAGACTGCCATTACAGGTATGCGTACTAATCCCTACAACAATGACAAGTTAATATAAAATAATTACAGACTGTAATTATTGTCTTAATGGATCTTGGAAAACGAGGATTGCAAACTACTGTATGTATTCTTGCAGTTTGAAACTGACTTTTGAAGATACTGTACATTTACAGTCAAACCAGGTCAAGCGTACCCCCCAAGAATCCATTAATGAATTTATTATTCAAAAGTTGAATCCGTTGCTAGTTGTAGATTTCAGATTGATCTATGCATTCTTGCATGTGTAATGAGCCGTGAATTCACACGCGAGGCAGTTATGAAATTTCTACCAGCTCCATTTTCCTGAAATTGATGTACATGTCTTCTAAGAAGTTTAATCCATTCAAAGATTTCCAATCTGACCAAATACAGAGAAGTTCTCGTAAAATATTCACTGCTCATTACGCATGCAGAAATGTCGCTTTGAATTTGACACCAGTTACGGGAACGACTAACGGGTTCATTTTTCAAATAATCAATTCATTAATAGAATCTTGGGGGGTACGCTTGACTTGGTTTGACTGTAAGGGCCAAATCCAAGTTTATTATTTTTCTGGTAATCAACAATTATCTCCTTCATAGAAATTAATGATAATAACTTTATTTATAAGATTAAGAACTAAAAACTATAAAATTAAGAACCTACTTTGCCTAAATTACCAATAAGTACCCCACAATATAGCAACCTATTTTGCCAGACTTCTAAAAAGTAGGTTCTAGGATAGGGAAACCTGGTTCTGTCTTCTTCTGCTCATGGGTGGGGTAATGATGGACCATGAGCTTGAGGCAGACTGAGGTCTCTCCTTTTCTCCTCTGGGGTGGGGCAATGAATGACTCTAAGAATGAGGCTGGATTTAGGATAGAGGTGTCCAGGATTTCTCTTCCTCACCTCTAAGGTGGGGTAATGATGGACCATGAGTATGACGCTGTATCTAGGATAAGGCAGACTGAGGTCTGTCCTTTTCTCATCTGGGGTGGGGCAATGAATGACTAAGAATGAGGATGGATTTTGGATAGAGGTGTCCATAGTTTCTCTTCCTCACCTCTAGGGTGGGGTACAGATAGACCATGAATATGAGGCTGTATTTAGGATGAGGAAAAAAAGTTCCCTCTTTTTCTCCTCTGGGGGGGGGGAGGGGAGTGAATGACTCTAAGAATGAAGCTGGAAAAGGATAGGGGGTGTCCAGGGTCTCTCTTCTTCCCCTCTTGGGTGGGGAAATGAAGGACCCTGTGAATCAGGCTGCATTCAGGAAGATAGGGAGCCCTGAGCCTCTTTAATCTTTCCCTTTAAGGTGGGAATGAAAGATTCTGGGAATGAGGGTGAGAAAGGTTGTCCTTTTTTATGGACTAGTGTTTTATGCTGAAACTTTAATTTTAATAAATTATAAGAGCAATGAAAGTTGTCAATAAAGGGGAGACAGATTAACATAATCAGCTAGATAAAGTTTACAAATAGTCAATGTACATGTAATGAGCCCATCTGACATAGTCAACACGATGACACATTTGCTCGTTATATACTCAAGCTTGGGGAGAATGTTAGCCATTACTTGACATACTTTACAGTATAATGAATAAAGGGAAAAGCAGTGTACTATAATTTTTTCTAGCATGTGATTATTCAAATCACAGGAGAAGACAGCATTAAGTAGAAAATATCATAATTTATGTAAGGGACAGACATACTGCATTTTACGAAAGACCTTCCTTCATTCTTCCCTCTCCTGCTCTTAAATTGCAGTGGAAATGACAAAATTATTAATATTCACGGGAACTGGATGTGCTATGAGCTGTTTTTGTGTTGTTGATGTAATTATGGAATCGACACTCAAAAACTCAACAAAGACTTTTTTCTTTCCATCCCTATGTTAATCTTTCCTGTTTTTGTGTACAAAATTGCATCTGATTATTAAAAAAAGTCCATGTTGCATCAGAACAATTACAAGACTTAAATCGTTAAAATAAAAAGCCATTTTTTAGACGGCAATTACACTTTTTTTGGTTTGCACAGACTATTGACTGCAAATTAACTTGATCTTGCTACTGGGTGGTTAATTGAAACACCCTAAGAATGGGGTAGATCCTAAGAATTTAATGCATGCATGGGGACTTATATATACAGCTGTATGCAGATGTCATTTTGCCAGGAATGTTTTCAAATCAACAATGTTTTACTAAAATTGCCCATTTTAAGAATTTCCTTATATTTTAATGCTACTAGTGAGCTCAATCAACCACGAAAACGACAAATTAATGAGAAAATAAAATATAACTCACAGGTTCAGTAAGCAAAACAATATTCTGAACTTGTAGCACACTTTTTGATATCTTATGTTACCAAACTTACTCGCTATACTATCAGAAGAGATCACCCCAACTTTGATTTCATCACAAATAACCATAGAGAGTCCCTGAAAATGCAGGACCCTATACCTTGAGGTGAGCAAACCCATACTTCATTTAATTTGTGGCAACTTTTTACAGAATTAACTGTAATTATGTTAAATAACAACTTCACTGCATATATTAATTGACAAGTCAATGTGGCAGTGATACAAAGCAGAAATTGGAGAGGTATTTTTCTCTGGAAATTCTTTTTCCCTTTCTTCCTTTTCCATTGTTCTCCTGCTACCCCTCCCAGAAATCTTTTGCCTGCCAAGCAACTGAGTACTAATTGATACACTGTGTATTGCTGGTTTGCACGTGATGTCACGGCGGCCTTGTTTGTAGTCAAGAACAAAGGCATTTCTGTCCTCTGGGAACTTAAGTCTATTTTCATGTAAATTGTTCAAGAAAAATTCTTTAGTTTTGACCCCCAACATGGCTGCCTTGTCACGTGGTTGCAAACCAAGAATACTCACAAGCTGTGGCAACGCATGCAGCAAGAACCCCATGAGCTGTTCACTGTAGCTTATTCATGCAAATTTGCAATTTGTAATGGACATTATCATTAGTGAATAGGTGCACCCCAACTAATAACAAAAAAATTTCCATTGGTATATTTCATTACAATCTATAGCCGTCACTGCCAGAGACTGTCTAAATCCCTGATATAGACAGTCTGTGTGATGGCTCCAAAAGCTTGTTCTGATATCTCACAGGTTTCCAGGAATATATCTGTATCCATTTGTGATTGCAGGGCTAGATTTCCTGCTACACTTTTAATGTAAGCAGAGCTAGATCACACAACACTCCACAACTCAGGCTATTGATAAATTTTTACCTTTGTGATGATACCAAGACAATAACTACTTTGCATTTTTATCTTGTTCTTTGTGGATGAGAACAACCCTGACTGCCTTAATTGAGGATGGCTTTAGATATTTCATGCTTTGTAATAATTAATTTGACACCCCCTATGTTACTAAGCAAAATTTTATCCTGTTATCATATACATACATTTTCACCTGTATAATAGGTTTTCGATTTTTAACTTTCCTAGCTTTTACTACTTGCATTACTATTTTAACATTATTTTAACACCATTTTAATATTTGATTTTTTAAATTTTTTTCTTTATTTTTGTGTCACCAATTCGTGCTATATGCACTAGAGACTCTTGACACGTTAATAAAGTTTATTACTACTAATACTTAACTACTTCATAAGGGCAGGGAGGTTTTTTGCTTTATCCATAGTATGCCTTGTGTTATCGACAAGAGTCACTTATAAGGGATCATACTCGTGAAGGGGTGAAAACAATTTTACACGATCGCCCAAACCAAGAGTCTTCATTAATATATCTTAAATTTGCAAACGATCCAAAATAAATTACACCAGCACAAACTGAAGAAACAACAAGGAAATAAAAAAATAAAAATTTCAGAACTTCAATTAGTGAAGATTCACAGACGCTAAATTACAATCAGGAGAAATCATTAAACTGCTGTACCTCTGTGATTTGGTTGGGTGAGTATAGATAGGTTATTGGTCCTGATTGTCAGTGATAACAATTGCTTCAATTCCAGTGTCACTTGGGTGAATTACCTAGTCTTCCACAAGCACAATTGTCTTAGAGGTACTGAATAATGCATCAGTCAATTCCAGGTGCACCCATATGGCCCCTCCCCCTGGCTATGTAGCTAACCCATGGGAATTAGCATATTTTTGTCTTGAAGGCAAATTCCCGGGGGCAGGGATACTTGAGCTGGCAAATGCCCAGTCCACAATCAATATACTGCAGCACTTTTCATTGATCACACAGTCAAATAGTGCATTTTAATGTGCAATTTTTCGCTTTGGTTAACATCTGCCCTCCTAATACGCCATTTGAATTAGGACTTCATGTGCAGCAATCACACCACATCTTAAATTTTGAATAATTTGTTGGTCTATTTTCCTCCCGCCCGCTGAATACTAGGGTATATAAAGAGGCCTCTGCTAACAAGGAAACTCAGTGCAAACCTGTCTGATTTTAGAACAAGCTTTTGGGGTATTTTGCAGGGGTATCTTATTGATCACTGCTTACATTGAAATTGGTTGTATCACGCTGTGTGTTTTGCAGTTATTTTGGGGTTTTTCAGTTCTGTCAGTCATCATAGCGGACCTCTTAGGAAACACATGTTGGCTTGCATGTGTTGAAAACGTCATAGTTTGCGATTCATGATTGGTGGATATGTTTCATTTCTCAAGGATCGTTGCTTTGCGATTGTCCTGTTTCGCACAAAAATTGACTTTCTTATTCTTGTCACTTGCAAGAATAAAGCAATGTCTGCCTTCTTTCTTTGCCAAAAAATCCACACACCATCAGGATTTCCTTTGATATTCTTGCCCAGTCTAAAGTACTTCTCAGCCAAGCTTGGCGAGCACGTTACATTGTGATTTGCACTACACTGCCCAAATGATTGACGGAACAGAAAAACCCAAAATCACTTCAAAGTTTGCAAAATGTGCAGTGCAATACAACAGATTTCGCTGTAAGGCAGCACAGAAAGAAATTTTTCCACTAAGGAGTACCTATAAACTATATCAGGGCCTGAGGGGTCAATTTAATAAGACTTTAACATTAGTATATTAATTCACAACTACTGTTTCTATTTGTATTCAGCCTCTAAAACAATGGCTACACTGGTAAATTACACTTGAAATAGTTTTATTAAATTGACCTCAGATCTCACTTACCATATTTATTCGGCTATAAGCGCGAGCAATTGTTACAAAAATTAAAGCTAATGTTCAGCCCAGTAGCGGGTCTCAGCTTATAGCCAAGAGTTTTTGACCAAACCTTTTTTCAGTGCATTGAAACTCTACTAAATGGAGATGTATATTCACTCATAAGCCGAGCAAATAGCAGCAAAAGATTGAATCAATCATATAACGAGCCCTGCCGGGGTAAATTCCAACAAGTGACGTCACCCAAAAAGTAGCGACAAAGTGTAAAATGAAATCGCGACAAGAGACAACCTCCCTCGGCCAAATTGCGACAGTGACGATAAAGCTGAGAATAAGTGACAAGTGTTTATTTAAAATCCCATTTATTTCTGGAGAGAAAGCTTTTAACAAACAAAGTTATCAATGAAAGCAAATATCCAAGGCTTGATTAAGCTGAACTACTGTGTATTATTCCTTTGAGTTTCAAATGTACTGATCTTAAAACATTGTTACAATCAAGGAAATAACTTTTTAGGTTTGCTCAAACTTGATTATTACTGCATTTGCTTTTTGTAGCCTGCATAACAGACGCAAAAAGGGGAGGGAAGAGGGAGAAAAGCGCGGAAGCAGGGAAAAGGGAAAAGAGCACCTGCTATAAGAGCCGATGTCCTTGTATTCCGCCCACCATTTTCTCAACTAATAATCCAATAACATCAACTGTCAAAATGTGACCAATCACAAGTAGGGGGCTTCTCAGCATGCTCCCAACCTAATTACTTTTTTTTCAAGCCATCGTAATTGTGCGAAATAAAACACTTTTACTGTTCTTGCTCCCGACGCAAACATGACAAACATAAACTAAGAGCAGTCCCAGCTCCTTTCTTATTGCTTGCAGTCTACGGCAAACAATGATCAGTTTCATGTGAATACACAAAAGCTTTGTTCTTTAACCTCATCAAACAGAATAGCTACAAAGAAAAGACCAATCGCCAGCCTGAGACTCGAATGATGAAAGGGGAATTATAAACAATTGTCAAAAAGCTCAACGAATAGTTTCTACCAAAGCTTCAGCTCTCTCTTTACCAACCATTTAGAAGTTCATTCATGACAGTATATTTTTTTGCGGAAAAGGGGTCTTGTGAATATCGGCATTGCAGATGTCTGGCAAGAATAATTATTGTAATCACCTTGAATCGCCGCTCGGTGTTTGGACAAATCCAGTATACAAAACCTCCTGAGCATCTCTGCCTGCTAAACAAGCTATTACAGTTGGTTCTAGTTCAGGTTTTAACATGAAATTGAAATTTTGATCTTCGAAAGCGTATGCCAGAAGAACACATTTGCTTGATGCCTCCATCATGTTAAGTCTATTATTAATACCACCAGGATACAAGCCAATAACTTACCTATTATGGCTCAGCCAATCATGAATTTGTGGATGATTGCTAGCATCCGCAGAAATGAACAAAAGGGGGTTCTTATAGTAGGCATCCCTAGCCCTCTCTCCCCAATCCCTCTCCCTTTTTCCCTTCCTCCCTATCCCCTCTCCATGCCTGCTATGCAGGCTAGCTTTTTTAGTCTATCATTTATTAATATTTGTGCAGTAAAATGCGGCATTTATTCAAGGGCGGCGTTTAATCAAATAAATATGGTGGCTTAATTTTACGTACGCTTTACATCTCTTATATATGCTTTGCTTCCCCCTGAACTTGTGACATCCTTGTTGACCTCTGTCAGAGGTGACAACGGTGGAGAGACCGTAACCTAGCTAACCACCCACCTTCAAACCACTCTCACAAAGTAGACCACTGTGCCTTCACGATTTATTAGGACAGTTAGTCTTAAAATGTGGAACATGGATCATCACTTAAATGTGAATGGCCATGTATTGGTGTTCAATACGCGAAATGTTAACTGAGAAATTGCAGTACTGTAATGTGTTTCTTTATGCGACGCATCACTATCCTCCTTTTCTAAAATTCCAACAAAGACAAAGATTTTTCGTTCAATTTCTGACATTGTTTTATTTCCATTGTTTTTTGACTTTATAAATATTTTTAGCACTTTTTACATTTTTACATATTTTATCACATTTTAGCGTTCACCACATTTTTATCTATTATAACTTGTTTTTAACTTATCTATGCTAATTTAGAGAACTTTTATACACTTGAAAATGACCTCGGAGAGGTCGAAACGTCGTGATTTTTTATCGCTAATATTTATCTCAAAATCGATTTCTAAGAAACTACTTATTAAAAACAGGTCTCACAACTAAAATCTCACATTGGTAAGCCTTTTACAGCAAGGGAAGAAGATGTCACGAAATGCGTAAACAATCCGCCAATAGGACAATTGCACAATGATGATATTTGGATTAGCGAAATACACAATGATGAACGAAAGGACCCGCATCAAAAAAACAAACTAAGAACTTTTAGGAAATTTAAACTTACCCATGACTACGAAAATTACCTCACAAAATAATGTAAGAAACATCAATCATAGAGTAGGAATCACAAAGCTAAGGTTAAGCAACCACAAACTAGCAATAATATTGAAACTGGGTGATACGTTTGACCCTATCAACCACCAGACCAAAGAATCTGTCCATTATGTAAAACTGGATTAGAAGATGAGGAGCATTTTTTGATGAACTGCATAGCTTATAGGGATCCTAGGAGAGAGCTGTTCAATATGCTAAAAAAAGAAACTAATTTTTTTCTTGACTCTATGACTCCAAGCTCTGCTTTTGCAACGTTGATAAGTATGAAGCAAGAAGAGAAGATGCAAAAAATTGTGGCTAAATACGTATGTGATCGCTTCCGCGAAAGAGAAAGACGCGTTAAATATAACCTAGTCTAGTTGTATAAATTCTACAAATGTACACCTGTGTAATCATTGCACTATTGTTATCGTTGTAAACACATGTGTATCCTATCCTATCCTATCCTACAACTACCAGAATTCATTTTGGTTTTCCTTTGTTATTTAAAGTTGTCAATCTCGTTGAGGATTAAAGAACAATAGCCTTAATTTGCACAAGAAAACAACAAACTCAAGGATTCTGGTAGTTGTAGTAAAATGACGTGATCGTGGAATTGTCCTTTTGTTTGGTTAAAAATGTGCTTCGAAACATTTCCTGCTGTGCTTTTTTTTATTGAAAGACGATTTATGTGATCATTTCAAGCATAATGCAATGAAGACAAGAGGAAAGATTGATAGCAGCGAAAAGCCCAAAGATCACATTTTTTCGAAAATGTTATGTTTTTCAGTAGTTTTAAGTCTTGTAACGAATGGGTCTCGGCGTATAGCCGGGTGTTTTGGATTTCTGATCATCATCTCACTCGATCATCATCATCTGATCATCATCTCACTCGAAATTCTACATAGATTTCTGAGTAGAAATGTTCAATAAAGTAATACTTACGTATTTCACTCCTCTCAGTAGTTGTGGGAACAGTTTGACGCTCTTTTAAAAGCAGTATTAAATGATTATAAAAATTATCTTTCGCTTGGTCCTACTTGGTTATGCTACACTGCTTGCAGTCCGCCTTTTCTCTTAAAATCCGTCCAGTTCTTATCTCATCCAGCGCGATTGCAAACCACGATGTTACTATTTAGGGATTGAGACGCCCTCGTTTCCCGCCAAGCGGCCTCGCCGCTCGCGTGCTTAGGTTTCGCGTGCAGTAACTTTGCAAAGAAAAATAACAGACTGCTCGCAGTCTTGTATAGGTTATGCTGATTCCACGTGTTCCAAGTTTAGGGTCTCGGATTGTAGCCGAATAAATACGTAATACAAATACGTAATTCGCTGTCCTTCACTGAGGCATTTAAAAATGCTTCCAAAGGCTAACATTTGAGCTTATCCATTACACCCCTGCTAATCACTTGGATTTGCACAGAATGGAAACCGAAAGTGCGGGTGTCTGCTGCTACGATCATCATCTCACTCGAAATTCTACATAGATTTCTGAGTAGAAATGTTCAATAAAGTAATACTTACGTATTTCACTCCTCTTAGTAGTTGTGGGAACAGTTTGACGCTCTTTTAAAAGCAGTATTAAATGATAAAAATAGGCTGCACATTTATCACAATCGTGTTTGACCAAGTTTAAGGCGGAAGCAGAAGTGGTATCCACTCCGTCACGGTGTTGGCGAGCCGCTTTTGCGGAGCCTGGGCTCAGTTGCATAAAAAGACGCATCGGATCCCATTTCCCATTACAGCGAAACCTGTATTAACATGCCTTGTCGCTCTCTGCTAATTTCGAAGCCCACTCTTTGGCGGCAAAACGATTTTGTCGTCTTCTTTTGTCCTGGAGTCGAGGACGAAAACGGACAAGCTCTTTTTTCTTCTTTCGAGGCATTCACTGTCAAACTCCAGGGAAAAACAGGGAGCACTATACTTGTAAACCACGAGTTCTGTCAAATTGCGTGATTAGCTTGGTTCAACAGCGGCACGCGTATCAAGTATGACAAGACTTGTCAACGATCAATTAAAATAGTTAGCATAGAAAAAACTTTTGCACACCATAAGTCTGCACAGAAAAAACATTTTTTCCTGGAATTTTTTTTTAAAAAAAGCTCTTGATGAGCTCTATTTAATCGTCTAAAAATTGCAAATTTAGAAAAATGATGATTTTTGACCCTGGATGATACCTTAAGCGGACACTACAGCATTCCCCGAGGGTGTCCGTTTAAAACAGGTTTCACTGTACTTCTTCCCATTGCTTTTGAACTTCGGATCAATTATTCGAGAACAAATTTCAATATTGTGACTTGATTACTTGCAGCCTTTCTGTTCGTCCCAAAGAGCTATTTCACGTTCCAAAAGTGCTATGTACAGTGGAACCCCGCTATAACGAACCTCGCTATAACGAAGACCCCGTTATAAAGAACAACATTTGAAAGCCCGGCAGATTTACGGTAAAATATGTTGAAACGAACCCCGCTATAACGAACCCCGCTATAACGAAAGATTTTGACGGTCCAAACGCACAATTTACCTCGCTATAACGAATATTTTGTCCTGTTGCTCGCTCGCAGTCAGTAACAACGACAGATTTGAGCGTAGAGTAGAATTCACAGCTTGCTTTATTCCGGTTTTCTCAACACGCGACAGAAGATAAAACGCTGTACAGATCAACAGTCAACAAATCCTTTGACAGCAACCTATCAGTCAACGGCTTATTATGTCATAGACATTGGCGTTATACAGTATTTCGACATCAATTAACTTCTGCTCTCTTCTTTGTCTCTTATTAATTCTATTACCGTATTTATTCGATTAACCGCCCTGGGCGCTTATTAAATTTTTGGACCTTGCGAGTGGGCGCTTATTCGAGGTGGGCGCTTATTCGAGGCTGGGCGCTTATTAAATTTTCACCATTTTCAGCAAGTGAAGTATGTTTATTTTGCAACAAAACAATAAATGCTAATAACAAAACGCGAAGAAGTAACAAAGCAAGGTTTCTGTAAAATACTCTGAAGAAAACTCCGTCCTCGGGAAAGTCTCTTATTAAAATTTATTCACTCAAGTGGGTGGGGTGGGGGTGAGCTCTTATTTGAGTTTGATTGGGAGGAGGAGGGGGTGGGCGCTTATTCGAGGCTGGGCGCTTATTAACTTTTTCTGCCATTAGGATGGGCGCTTATTCGAGGTGGGCGCTAATTCGAGGTTGGGCGCTTATTCGAATAAATACGGTAACTTCTTCACTTTCGAAGGCTTCTTGTGATAAAACAAATAAGTAGCCGGAATTTCTAGTCCAATGCCCTTGTTTCTCCGTTTACCAGTCACTTCCACTGAGATTTGTCCTCCGTGTTTTAAGAACAAGTGAAATACACGTGACGTTTTTTGGGTAGAGACAAATCGAGATGATTACTACAGGAAACGACATCGATGATTTCCCTCTCGGATGTTACTGTTACTTCTGAATTTTAAAGTTTTAAATTGAAAATGTTCTTGAATTTTATGTCTCGATTGACAACCGTTGTACTTATAGTTTACAATATAAAATGAATAAAAGTAGTGATTTCTACGTGTAGTATTGAATTTTTGGTAATTTTAAATTACCCCGCTATAACGAATATTTCTGTTGTTGACCGGATAATTCGTTATAACGGGGTCTTCGCTATAACGAAGACCCCGGTATAACGAACATTTTTTTCGGTACCGTGACACTTCGTTATAGCGGGGTTTCACTGTAGTGTTCATTGTATCCCACTAATAAAGTCATTATGGTCAGGAACAAGCTTTGAGTTTTAGATGGCATGCTTTATTTAGTCCATCGTTTTAAGATCCATACTGAAGTTTACTCCAAGCTAACGGATAGCCACTCCAGCGCTTCATTAGAAGAACGGAGGAATGTAACAGTTATCCGAAAGAAAGGGAACTAATTTCGTGGAATAGTTTTCTGAGTGTTTTATACAGAAGCAAGTATCCCAAGAAGTCGCGACCCCATGGAAGGGAACGTCGGACAATCTTGGACTCTGGATTCCACACCGTGGATTCCGGATTATAAATATAAAAAAACATTCACTTCAACTAAAATTTAGCAAAGATGCCCGTTTACGGAATATGAAAGGTTTCTGTAAAGAGGTAAACATATAAAGACCAACTGAGCATATAACTTCATTGTGAGAAATTGGAAGGCTCACCGTTACTCTGAAATACTAACTCATTAAACATAGGATGTTGTTTCCATGCTCAAAAAACACGCGAACGTAAAAAACACGGAACGTAAGAACCCCCGGCCAAAAGAACTCCTAGACAAAAGAACCTCTGGGCGCAAGAATCTCTGACCGTAAGAACCCCTCAAAGTAGCAACGGACATGTGAGGCGTGCGAAGCGCGTAAGACTTTTACGCTACACTTTACCGATTTTGAGAAAAAACGCGACTGTTTTGCAGTCTTGCAAATCCCTAGATGTGAGAACCCTTAACGTAAGAACCCCTGTTCGTAACGGAGCCCCTGGATGTAAAGAGCCATGGTTGAAAGAACCACTGCTTGTAAGAAACACGCCCTGATTGAAAGAACCCTTCGTTACGTTGTGGGAACCATTGGTTGAAAGAACCGCTGCTTATAAGAAACACTAGTCCCCCGGATGTTCTTAACTTTAAACACCCTTTAAACGCCATTTTTTAACTGTAAACACCCTCAAACAAATATATTACTCACTTATCTACCCCTACCTTCATTATGGAATTACAAGTTGGGGAAACACGTATCCAAGTAGATTAACTAAAGTTCAAACAAAACAAAATAAAAGTATACGCTGCATATTTTAGCCATAATAGAGAAAGTAGTACACCCTACCTCAAACTTATAGATATACTTAACATAGATAGCATTTTTAAACTCAAAATCTCCTTGCTAGCTCACAAAATCTCACAAAATGAAGCCAATATTCCTAAAGTGTTTCAAAACTACCTCGTAAAGGTGTCTGATATTCACTCACACAATAACAGATATGCCTCAAATCTTAACTTTCATGTACCACGTGTACGGTCAAATTACGGCAAACACACATTTAAGTTTGCCATAACCAAAACTTGAGAAGACATTCCTACTAAGATAAAACACTTAGCTACCATAAGTTTAAAAAAGAATATAAGCGAATTCTAGTTAACTCTCAAAGGTAACAATTGTAATACGACTGTCTCACATAACCTGACTGCTGGCATAATCGTTCATAGTACGTTGCCATGGCACCAAGCGCACATTTATCATGTATTTCCAATCATAACATAGCGGTGGTTAGCTCGAAAGCTAAGCTCCTCTTACCACCGTACACTTCTACCCAAGCCATTAATTTTCTTTTTTTTTCCTTCTTCTTCCCCTTTATTAGTGTATTCCTACCTTACTATATATAATGTAAATATTTTATAAAAGTGTGACCGAAAGTCTAACGAAAGCAGTTAACACTGCAACGACGTTCCTGTATGCTGATGATACTACCATGTACTGTGGTCAATCCGTAGACCAGGTCACAACAACGCTGAGCAAAGCTCTAGAACTCGCCATCCTGTGCAAACATAACTTCCTGGTACCACACACCAAAAAGTGCGAGGGAATGATCCTTAAACGAAATCATTTTATCGGTCCCTTAGGCAGTTTAAAAATTAACCAGCATCTCGTAAAATGGTCCTCAAGTTCTAAGCTGTTAGGTGTAACCACTGACAACAAACTTACGTGGACAAAACACATATAGCTACATATCAGAGCTCAAGAGAGGGTTCGTTAACAAGCTCAATCTAATCAAACGCAGCCGCTTTTTACCCAGGAATTCGCTTTTAGACCTATATTTTAAAGTCATTTTACCCTCGGTTACATATGCGTTACGAATTTGGGGGTGTTGTACAAATAAAAATGAATTTAATTCTTTGGAATCTATACATTGTAGGGCTGCTAGAGTTATATATAACCTCCCGCGCGACATGCCCTCTGAGGATGTAAGAAAAACAGCTAACTGGGACTCTTTATTCGACACTTATAAGGTCAAAATAGCCACCTTAATTTATAATATATACAACCGCATAACTCCAACATGTTTGGAACATATAATCCAAAAGAGCCTATATGGCCTATACCGGGAGGCTCCACCCGAAATGGATTCCTTTTTCAGCCTTAAGGTGTAAAAGGGTGGGAGTTTACTAGTATATGTCTAGGCTTAGCCTGCGTAGCAGGCGTCAAAAGCAAGAGAAAGGGGTAGGGAGGAAGGAAAAAAGGGAGTAGGAGTAGGTTAGGGTTAAGGCCGCTTTAAAACCCTAACCCTTCCCCCTCTTTCTCCCCTTTTTGCGCCTGCCACGCAGGCTAGAAAGGATAAGGAAATGGAACAACTCTGTGTAAGGATCACTGCTGTGTAAGGATCAACTGCAGCAAGGGAAAGCCAGATCTTGGTGTGGATCAGTATCGACAATATAGAATAACACTTAAAATTGAAAGCACCTTATCGCCTTGCCTTCAATTGTATAAAAATCTGGGATTTCAGTCTGTAAAAACGCCAAAAAGGGCTTACAGATGCATTTTATGGCTGTGAAATAGTCGAGAAACTTTCTAGTTTTGTGCTTTAATCTCCCTATTTTAAAGACAGTAATTCACAGCAGCTAAAGGGAATTTCTAAATGAGGTATCTGAAAGGGGTACCATTTGTCAACTCGAGCCGGAGCCTTCCCTTATAAAACATCTCTAAGTAGTATAAGCTGTGAAAGCACGCGGCGGGGGTAATAGCAGCATTCCTTTTGGCCCGCGATCAGGCGTTTTTTTAGAAGAGAATAATAATAATAACCAGGAGGCCCTGTAATTACATTATAGAGACAAAGGGAAGACATGATTGTAGAATATACTAACCATTCTAAAGTGAAGCCCACAGGGGCACAAGTAGATACCTAGCCTATTTGGGCAAGCGAAGCGAGCCTCGCGAGAACGCGCGAGCGCCCCTCGCGGCTTCGCCGCTCGCTCGCGCGTTCTCGCGAGACCCGTTTCACTCGCTCAAACAGGAGAGCTTGCTCGCAGGCTAGTAGATACCCTAAAGGCATTCCCCCAACTTTCCGCTTTTAAAGAGAGAGATGGCATAAATTACTGCTGATAAATATCTTGTTTGAAATTTTCAAAAGCAGAAATCCCACCGAAGGCTTAGACTGAGGGTAAAACTCTCCCAGTTGAAGGAAAAAGAAAAAGAAGAATAACCTTTTTACATATTGAAGTCTTTAAGATAAAAATTACACCCTAAAATGAGTGTAAAAACTCTCCCAGTAGAAGAAAACGAAAAAAAATCTTGAAAAAGATTTTTCCACAGTGAAGTCTTTAGCTAATATTTCCATCCAAAAGTGAGGGAAAAAATCTCTCTCAGTAGAAGAAAAAGGAAAAAATCTTGAAAACGATTTTCTCACAGTGAAGTCTTTAGATAATATTTCCACCCAAAAATGAGGGAAAAATTCTCTTCCGGTTGAAGGATTGCAGAAATTGTTCCAATGATTCATTTTTTTATTCAGTTTGAGCAGAGCTCTGACCATGGTATGTGTACGCAATGCCGTAAGTCACCTACAGTACTGTTATAACTGTAAATGATTCACTTCAAAATGAGAATTGTTGTCGAAATACTAAGTACTTTTGTTGATTAACATGCTAAAAACAACGGAATATGAGACTTTTAAGAATACAGCACCGATGATAGGCTCTCGGTCAGTAAAAAATATATTTCTTTACCTTCTACAATGGAGGCCAAAAGAACTTGGGACTGTGTGGAAAACGCTTCTAAGTAATTGTTACATAGAACTCTGCTGCTAATAACAATTTTTTGATCCGTTAAGGGTTCCTCCCGCCGTCCTCCCACTCTCCCCCCCCCCCCCCCCCGCCCAGCAAATGATTTCACCCATTTTGTTCAAAATTCAACTTTGTTGGGGTGGGAGGGGAGGGGTCGCTAGTTTTACTAAAATCACTAGAAAGGCCCCGAAACTTTTGACCTCCATTGTAGATCTAATGGACCAATCCTGGAAAATCAAAAATTACGATGCTATAATCAAGAGAAGAAGAGCTTTAGATATACTAACGCAGAGGAGGGGGGGGGAGGATCCAGAATTTTACTTACGAGTGGGTGCATCACTAAGGCCCGGTTCAGACGCCGAACTTTTCATGTACCGAACCTAATGCATAAATTGTTATAATGTATTTTGTAAACAGTTTGACCAAAATAAGCATTTTTCGCGTTTTGAACTTAGTTGAGCTGCAATTAAGATCGGCGTCTGAATCAATTCAGCCGGTCTTAATAATTTGGGTCGGTCTTAATTCGAATTAGGTTCGGCTCATGAGACGTTCGGTGTCTGAACCGGGCCTAAGGAACTACCATTTTAACTACAATGTTTAACATAATTCTTCAACCTCGTCTCATGTTTTACTTGCACCCCCTTCACCCTCCCCCAATAGAAGGCTTCATTTGAAATCAGTATTCTCGGGCTAGCATACCCCGGACTATGCCCACGTCTTTGCGATCGCCCCGCCGTCCCAGCTAGAAATGCAACAACACGACCCTACAGTAACGAACCTAGTACATATTTTCTACAAAATAAAAAACTCAAAAATGTGATCCTTCTTGAATCGTGTCAAAACGCTCTTCTGGATTAAAAAATTCCAACTATTTCCTCTCTTCTAATTCTAGCAACACGCGGATTTAAAATATACTTTAGCTCCTACACAAATGAAGCACGACACAGAATTGCTTTGTTTCTTTTGAGCCAACGATAGTCACTGAAATATTTCAATCAAAATGAACGATTCTCTTCGCCACATGTTTTACTCAAGCCCCGTGCAATCTAACGCAGCATTGTTGGCTAACAACTCCCAACATTGTTGGATGTCACATGTTGCGTCCGTTTGCCCATCCTGTAGCATGTTGTTGGGAGTTGTTGCTCAAAGTTTGAAACCGGTCAAAGTTTTGAGCCAGCAACTCCCAACATTTTTTTTGTTCCGTGATCGCCGAAGCATAGCACAACAATGTTGGATCCGTTTGCCACAGCTCTGTCAACATTAAGGAACTTTAAGATCCAACGACGCGGACGGCAAAGAGAACGTCAAAAAAACAATTGGTTCAATAAGCAAAACAACAACTTCGCACGTGCATCACGCTTTTTGTGTACATTTCTTTCCTGTTTTTGCACGACTACGACGTGAAAATGCCTAATTTTGCGTTTTATGGAGGACGTAAACAAGCAACGAGAAACTTTATTTCTCTTTCTGAGCTTGGCTATGGTCCCTTGAAATTCAGCTTCAGGGGGGTTCGCCTACATTTGACAAAGTAAGTGGGTAGGAATAATTGCTATTACGAATGAAGGAACGCAAATTCTTTTTTTAAGCGACGTTCTCGTTGCCGTCGCGTCGTTGGATCTTAAAGTCCCTATTGTTGGAGCCACGCACACGTATTACACATAGTTTACAAAGTCCTATGGGTTGTATCCTTCCCACGATGCACCGCAAGTCCTAACATTGATGGGAGTTGTTGCAGCCATTTGCACACCAGTCTCGTCCCCAGAGCCCGTCGTTTCTTGGTCACGTAGTCTGGATCGTTACAAATTAAGCCGAGTGGCTCTGGGGACGAGGATGTTTGCACACAACTGCCAACATGGACGCAACAACTCCCAACATTGCTGATTTAGCACGTAGCTTAAAAGACAAAACTGACTGGTTGAAAAGGTAAAGGTCGTTAAGGATGTCTTTACCCTGGCTCCAAATGTCCCTTGCTGGAATAATTAGTTAAAATAAAACAGTAAAACCACGTCTATTGTTTTAAAGTCCCCTAGGTAATTTTTCTTTGACAAGTTGTGCTTTGTTTTCGCATCTTTGCTGCTAAACAGAGCTTTGCCCAGCATCTTTCTTAGTTCAAAAGTTTACATTAAGCAAATATCTAAGGCTCAAACTTTTAGTACAACGCTGTTCAGTTTTCGGCAAAAAACCTGACAATTTTGTTCTAGTTGCGGAAGCTAACAACTTCTTGCTCTTTCTTCTGGTATATACTTCAAAAATGCCGTCGAGAATATTTGGAGGCCTACTGGAATTTTTTGTCAGGCGACAAAATCCTTTGTTTCTTGACAGCTAATCTTCGTCGGCTCATCTTATTTTGCGAAACCTGACCAATTAAAGTTCCTTTAATTGACGTTTCTGGATACACGAACAATTTGACGTGTCTCAGATGCGAACAAGGTTGTAGAAACGAGAAATTAGGGAACTAAAAGTAATGGCGTTTTTGAGCTCCGTACGTCAACCGGAAGTGAGGTCTTTTTCATTTTAAAGCACCTTGACGATACTACATTTTTAAGAGTCTTTAGGCTGCGCGCAAACGGAAGTAACAACTCCCAACATTGTTGCGCCAACAATGTTGGGAGTTGTTGCGCCCGTGTTGGCAGTGGTGTGCAAACGGATGCAACAACTCCCAACAATGTTGGGACCTGCAGTGCATCGTGGGAAGGATACAACCCATAAGTCTTTGTAAACCATGCGTAATGAGCGTGCGTGGCCCCAACAATGTTGCAAGAGCTGTGCAAACGGATCCAACATTGTTGCGCTACGCTTCGGCGATCACGGAACAAAAGAAATGTTAAGAGTTGTTGACTGAAAAGTTTGACCGGTTTCAAACTTTGCGCAACAACACGCAACAACATCCAACAACATGCAACAGGGTGTGCTAACGGACGCAACATGTAACATCCAACAATGTTGGGAGTTGTGGGCCAACATTGTTGCGTCCGTTTGCACGGGGCTTTACTCACGGCTGTGGAGACGATTTGTCTAAAAAGTTGGCCAAAACCACCCACCACTTCCGGTTGACGTTCGTCGCTCAAACACGCTTACGCTCACTAATGTATTGGTACGAACAGGGCCTTAGTGCTGATTCATTTTCTAAAAAATAACGATAATCCTCCAACAAATCGTACCCAGGGCTTTCCCCTTAGAAAATGAGAGGGAAAGCCCGGCAGAAGAGGTTTGATTATTCTTCTGTGAAGTAATCCAGAAAAGAACTTGGGTTGGCGGTAACCGCAGTTAGAAACCAATGCTAGTCAACTTAATCCTCCGACGGTTAAGGGGACCCAACTTAATCATCCAACAACACTTTCTCCTACTGAACCATCCCCTCCTCTCAGTAAACTGAATGTTTCCACTGTTTTTTCTCCCTCCCTGATCCACTGAAGGTTATGTGGTCTGTGGCAGTGAGTACAGTAAATTTAATCCGAGGTGGAGGGATCGGGGAGTTTCAGTTTGCCACCCAAATTACACCGGGAAAATACGGTCCGACGGGTGGAAAGGTTTCAGCAATTTCAGTGCAAGGGAAAAAAAACTGGTTCAATGTCAGCAGACTAGCCTGTTAGCAAAATACACCCGACTGATATCATACAGCCGCGATGAACTTTTCATATGCCTGGCTGCATGGCGTGTTATTATTTTTGCGGGCCACTCTCGTTTTTAGTTCCAGTTAGTTCACCTTGCACCCGCTGTTAGCGCTGGAGTTGTCATACCCTAAGGGTAGAGGCAAAGATATAACTTCTTCCTGATCAGAGTCATCTGTTGAACTCGTAATTGTTTGTGATTGTAGCGTCTCACCACAGCCTCTTTGAAGTTCCACATTTTCGACGTAGTGTTCTTTTCTAAAGTGAAAAGGTACTCCAGTCTTGCAAGAAACAGTTACTTTCCCTAAACCAACAATAACGATTGCTGGTTTTATCTCCACGGTCGTCTCCAAAAGGTAATCCCCTTCTTTTAACAGAGCAATTTGATTTTCTTCCTCACGCTTCGTGATTTCTTGAAGAACAGTGCGCAATTCATCTGAGCTTTTAGCAACATGGATTTGTAACGCCCCATAACGTTTAATGACTGAGGAAATATCCCGACCAGAACTCAAGTGATTAAACACTGCAGCAGAGGCCAAGGCTTCGTTTTTCCTCTCTAATTCTGCCAAACTCATTGCCTTGGTGGAGTAACCGAGTATCCAAGACGGATCTGCTTTGATAGAAGATTCTGAGTCTTTTAAAGCAAGCTGCAATAATGATTCCCTCTTACACATGTTCTTTTTTCCCTCAGCTGATTTCAAGTAGGTTGAAGCTCTAGCTGTTAGGAGCTGTGCGTCTTCTGGACATATGGCTAATGCCTGGCTGTACAATGACAAAGCCTCGTCTAATTGGCCATGATTGAGTTTCTCCTTGGCTTTCTCTTTGAACGCTTTAATGGACTCTCTTGAGGGTGATAGCTCGACGTTCTCAACGTAAACGGTTGAATCCATGTGCAGTGGAACACTTTTTTTGCAGATAATTTGGACTTTCCCCATGCCAACCATTACTGCGTTTGCTGGGACCTTCAGTGGCTTCGGCAACTCATATCTCCCTTTCTTCAGTAAAATCACGATATTCTTGCTGTCCGGTGTTCTCTCGGCTGCTTGACTAAGGTCATCGATCGTAGATATCAAATTTACACTGTAACTTCCAAATCGCTCGACAACTTCAGATACAACAGCGCATTGTGATGGAAAAAGATGTGCAGCAACTACAGCTGCAGCAAGTGATGGACCTCTTTGTCCAAGTTTGGCAAGGCAAACAGCTCGCCAATAGTAACCCTTAACCCAAGAAGGATCTGATGTTATTGCCTTGTTCGTGTCCTGGAGAGCGTTTTGAATGAGACTTTTCCTATCATGACACTGTTTTCCTTTTTGTTCTGACAGTTTCACGTACGTTATCGCTCTATTCGTTAGTAACTTAGCATCATTTGGGCAATTCTTTATCGCCTCGTGATATATCTCTAGTGCCCTTGAATAATTTTTTGCCTTGAAAAAATCGTTAGCAACGTCTTTAATCCTCCTTGCCGTGATTACGTTAAGATCGATCTGAGGCGTCGCAACATATCGGCTGCTTACTGGTAACTCATTGCATCTCCGCAATTGTTCTCCAAGCTTCGAGGCTTCGTCCTTAACACCAAGAATGTCGTACACCTCTTTAAGATACAAATACGCGCTTTTCACCTTCGGGTGGCTCTCTCCATACATTTTCTTTCGCAGTGAGATGAGCATCCTTGCAATATGTTGGTACAATTTTGTTGTATGTCCACTACATTTCCTCTTTTTTTGTTCAGCGCTGGAGTTCGAGATCTCAGAGAAACACTCCATGACCCCTTGTAGAACCATGTCTGCATGGTGGTAGCTTCCTTCATCAAATATATGTTGATCGATATCCATCTCGCCTGCAGCCGGACCGGTTTGGATGCATTTGTACATGACAGGCCACCTCTCTTCCAATATGCGAAGAAGTGTATTTTCAGCGCTCAGGGGATCGAAATGACGCATTACTACTAAAGCACTCGTTACTCCCCGGATATAACAATCTGATGAAGGTGGTTGCTTCTTTGCAATTTCTAATATTTCTTCGGCGTATTTCCTTGCCTCGTGTAGCCTTCCATATTGTTCAAAATGACAGCTGATAAACTGTAGAACACGTAAAAGGTTATGATGATCAGGTGCGTAAATGCGCCTGGCAAGCTTGAGAGCTTTCTCATAACGTTCCAAAACGCGCTGAAAATTACAAGCCGACGTGTAATTTTCTGCCCTTCCTATAAGGATCTGAAGTTCTACAACCTTCTCATCACTCATTGAAATGCTTTCGAGCTCCAACAATGCTTTATAGTTTTCCGCCCATTTCCCTTCGTATGTGTAGTAGGAGGCTATTTGCGCAAGAACTTCAAATTTGATATCACCTTGAATGACGAAACCAGATTTTTCGAACTCAGCTAGCTTCTGCACCGTTTCTTGAGCCATCTTCTTGGCTTCTTTGTAGTTCTCACTACTCGGAAAGTTCTTTCTACTAATACTTCTGTTTACCATCGATAAAAGAACTACGTTTGGATCATGACTGCCTCGCTTTTGTTGAATTTTTGACTGAAAATCGCAGAGCTCACTATTTAGTCCGAGAAAAAATACATTGTTCGCAATAAAAGATTTCGCGAAATGACATAGACGAACGAGGTTATCGCTGCAAAGAAAATGCATCGATTTTTCATCTAGATGTGATGATTCAATTTCGTCTTGTACATGGTTCTTCAACTTGCGTACATTTAGAATGAGGGCCATGAGAAGACTCCTCTCTTCATCTTTCAATTCTGATAGATTTGGCAAAGTGCCATATTTAACACATTTCTTATGGGTTGCATTGTTTTTGACTATTAATGCTGAACAAAGAAGTCGAGTGGCAGCCACTAGTGTTTCGATCCTCTGCCTTGCAGTAAGGCTGTCTCTGACAACTTCTTGAACAAGTTTATGGACACTGAAAACTTTGACCTGATGATCAATTGAGAAAAGAGAATAGCATGACAGCACCTTAAGAAGGGTGACAATGTCAAACTTCGAACGCGCGCACTCTCTTAACTCTTCTTGCTCTAGTTCAGGATATCCAGGATTGATTACATCAATGGGAATATTCTCAGACGCCAAAAAGGCCGCAATTCGCATCATACTGGCGGCGGCGGGCGATTTTTCTTTTACATATGCAAAATTCATCTCCCAAGTCGTGCTAACCGACAAACGATGCTGAGCTTCCAAGCTTAGCGCTGTCACAGGCTGTTGTTTTAAGAGACGCACTTTCACCGCTTGGTACTTTTCTAGGTATTCAGTAAAGCTCAGTGGGATAGGGCTTGTTGTTACGTATGCTGCTGCCTGCTCCAGGGCTAGTGGCAATGCACCTAGTTCTTTCGCCAAACAAATCGCATCTGGGTCAAGGGATTTTCCATGAATACCAGTTCTTTTCATTAGGAACAAAGCTCCATCTTCTACGCTAAAGCATGACAACTCTAAAAAATCATCAGTTGAGTACCTCAGAAAAGCCTTCGCGTCTTTTACGTTTTGTCTTGTTGTTAAAAGTATGTGGCCGTTCTTTAGTGATTTAACAGTTCTTTGCCAAGGTCCTTTGCATATCTTCTTTACACTTGCTGGACACATAGGATCTTGCAATTCGTCCACATTGTCCATCACAAGAAGCCACGGAAGGTCCCTTTTGGACAACCACGTAAGGAATTTGTTCAAGGTGTCATCGATGCTGTCATTTGTTGAGGAAGGAATGTTTCTCAGAGAAAGTATCTCCGCAACTGATTTATTTATATTTTCATCGCTTTCCCCATTGATCCAGAACAAGCCACCTGGGAAGCGATTTTTGTGGCTCCAAGCGAATTCTACAGCCAGAGATGTCTTTCCACATCCTCCAAGCCCGCATATTGTTTTAGTACAACAGGAAGTCTGTGGGTTGGCTTCAACGCCCTCCGAAAGAAAGTTCTTTTCCAGCCAATCAAGAGCTGACTCACGACCCGTGAACAATGGTAACCTACTCGGAGCGGTGCACAACACGTCATCATCACTGTCACTCGGTTCTTGTGTGGCTTGCCCTTTTTCCAAGACTACCACTTTCTCTTGCAAACTAGACACCTCTGTAAATGTCTCCATCGCTACTTTCTGCACTTCCGTTACTTTATCTTTCAAACTTGCCAGGGAGGTTTCAGTGTTGGCAACTTTAGACTGTGTTACACTCAGTTTAGTTTTGACAACTTCTAAGTCATCTTGGATAGCTTCGAAGACTTTTTGCAGGTCATCTCTTTCATTCAGAAATCTGTTGAAATCATCAACAGCTTTCAGAATGGTAGAGAAGTCGTTAGATTGATGTGCCATCAACGTATCCAGCTGCTGTGCCAGCTTGCTTATCTCTTCTCTGTTTAGATCCCCTTTTTCTTTCACGTCAGGTAAATCACTCTGCATAACCATCTTGATCTTTTTCATCTCTGCATCTACGTTCATAATGTTACTCTGAGCATCAGACACGTCATCTTGGCATTTTGTCAGATCAGCTACAAGTGATTGGCGAAGCAAGTGAAGAGCCTCTATTTCAGACTCCCTGACGTTTACCAGACCTTTACGAAACAAATCTTGCAAGTCTTTCGACGATTGCTGGGAGTCTTTGTCAGCACTGAACACAGCGTCATTGAGCAGATTATTAAGATGACCAAATATGACTGAAAGATCGGCATCTTGAATTTCCTGTTTCGGAGCGTGCGCCCAATGATTCCTGCACTCATCTCTTGCCGAAGTCAAAACTGCTCGACTTGTAGGAGGATTAATAAAAGGACACCATTCCAGCAGGTTAAGAAGACCACCAATGTCGGTAGTTTCGGCGTCAACAACATCTTTTTTACGACCTCCAAGAGTTGGCATAAACACTTTAGCTATTTCCCACGTCCCAGTCGGAGATCCCCACCGTGTTCGGTCACTGTTGTCCCAGCAAATCTTCGGTCGCCCGGACTTGTGGTGACGTTTCAGTTCCATTTCCCAGGTGACGCACGTGACGCACTTTGGTGCTGAAGGTGCGCAAGCGCAAGATGGAAGTGACTGAAGCGGAGGACTGGAAATAAGGGACTGGTACCAAGTTTCCATTTTGTTTTGAATTTTTGACGTAATTCCTTTTTTGGTAACATTCAGGGCACAACCAACCATCACCCAGTTTTTGTGTTCTTTCTTATCAAGCTCCGCCACCCAACCGCCAGATGCCATTATGATAATGATTTCGAGAGCAACTAAGAGACAGTACGTCTTGGAACTAAACGACAAAGCAAGAACGACGCTTTAGGCTATGAGTCTAGTTCTCTTTACCTTGTCCTTTTCTAGGCCCTTTGTGGCATTTCCTTACAGAGGATCTGTAACTGAAAGACCAAAAATCTTATAACACGAAATATTTACCTTAAATACGCTAAAGTTCCCCCATAAAGCAACAACGGCGATTTTATCAAGAACTTAACAAATAAGAATTTTCAACAGGCTCATTGAGGGACAAACGAACGGATATTTTAATAGATATTAGATATTATGGATCTGTGCAGTATAGGTGGGAGACGAAAACTGACTGATATAATGCGAGGTGAACACATGAATACAAACGCTGCTATCTTTCGGTGTCGAACGCAAGCAAGCACTGGAGAAAGAAACTAACTCCCATTTTGTGGGTGCTTGATACCCAGCAATGATGGCAGCTTGCCACAGTTTTCATACGTCAACTGTCACTACGGTGGCTTGTGCATCAAGGAGACACGCACTTTTATTAGAAGCAAGCGAAACAACAGAGTAAAAGAAAATACAATTAGCTCAAAAGGTTGTTTCCTTGGTCTTAAAAAAGGTGAATGTTTGGAATAAAACTGCCCCCCCCCCCCTCCCCCATACAATTAGCTACTCACTCAGTATCATGCACAGTTTCATCAAGGTATTAAACCCTTTAAACCCTAATATCGAAAGTTAAATTCTCACTTTCTGTCTCTATGTGTTTCCTATAGCAGCAGTGGGGAGAAGCTGTTAAATTATCAATTAAATTCATCTTATGTGATCAAGACCTTAATTCGCATAACCACTCTGTTTTATACATCATAATACTACAAGGAGAAAATCAATGCTTATCATTCATAGGGATGAAAGTACCAAGAGTGAACCTACGTTGGTTGACATGCCTGTTTGGCTAGTTTATATGAATTTGTCAGGCTTGATTTTCTCGCTAGCTTCTGCTATAGCTCAATTATTATGACAATTATTTATCACTTTTTCCCCCTTTCTTCCTTTTCCCTTGTTCTCCTGCTACCCTACCCTAAAATCTTTTGCCTGCCTGAAGCAGAGTACTAATTGAAAATGCATAACGTAAGGTTGAGTATGAAGGTCCGGGTGAACATAGTCCTGAATAGGACTGTTGCTGTTGACAGTGACTGACGTTTCGACAACCTGGGCGGTTATAGCTTCTGACGTGACTCTGAAGATAACTACCGCACAGGTTGTCGAGACGTCAGCCACGTACTGTCAACAACAACAGTCCTATTCAAGATTACGATCACCCCGACGAAGCCAAAATTTAATGAAGTCTGTGCTCTGCCCAAAAACTCTTGCTCGAGAATGCTGGAAATGCATTCAGCTCAGAGGCTCAAGTTTTTCCTGGGGAGCATGCTGCCAGACGCCCCCACAAACTTGCAAGTCTTTTCCATCTCCGCCTACTCCAAAGCTTTTAATGCCACCTACTTAAAACCTTATTGAAAACCCTGCTTTGCGTTATAGAAAAGAGTCACCAAGGGATGCTCATGAAGGGGTGGAAACAATTTTACACTCTTACTGAAATCAAAAGTCTTAGGGCCTGTTTACAAGGAGAGAGGGTTACCCTTGTGTTAGGGTTACCCTAGCAAGAGGGTTAAAGTTGGGTTACCCTGTCGCCCGCGTTAACTTTACCAGCTTTACTGATGTGTTTCGTCATGCGTGACAATCTTTGTAACGTCCAAGATTTGAAATAAAACTTGAAGTTCTCTATGGAAAACACGTTAAATTCACAAAAAACGGAAAATATTATCATTGTATACAGAAAACACCTTATGTATTGTTCAGATGTTTATAATTTAGCTAAGGAATTGGATAATTCCTTTCAAATTGTCAAGATTACTGGTCACGCGTGACAGAGGAAAGTTGTCCTGGGTAGGCGAGTTATCCCTAGCAGGGCATTTACAAGACAGGTAGGGTAACCCTCTTGCTAGGGTATTCCTAGCACTCAGGTAGGATTACCCTAGTGCTAGGGTAACCCTACCTGCCTTGTAAACACTTCCTGTAAAAAAAGAAGAAATGTGTGAGTGCTAGGGTAACCCTCTTGCTAGAGTAACCCTAGCACCAGGGTAACCCTCCCTCATTGTAAACAGGGCCCTACGCAAAGTACCAAGCTCTCTGAGAAAAATCCACTTTTCAGCATAAAACAACCGAATCTGGCTATTTAACCTAAAATCAGTTGAAAATATCAGCAAAAGGCGATTTTCAGGTTTTTTGATGAATTAAACCCATTCACCCCAGTGAGCCGCCCGTAACCACCCAAGCAGATCCGTGTCCTTACTACGTCAAACCTGTCTTGCAACAAATCAGCTTGTTAAGGTGGCTCCGTAATTAATACAAGAGCATTTAACTGTGACAAATTTTCCGTCATAACTTTTTGGTTTTTAACGCGATGGCTGCGAAACTTGGCAAAGAACAACAGATATCAATCGGCAATAACACAAAATATTCCGATTTCACTGATGGTAAATATTTCTTGAGAAATTAGTGCTTAAAAGGACCCTACTGTTCAAAGAAAATCGCGTCTAGTAAAAAATTTTGCTGATATTTTTTACTGAAATTTCTGGTATCGGCTTTAAATGATATAATAAATATGCCAGAGGAATTTCAGAAAAATCGTTGGAGCAGAAGTCCGTAACTAAAAGTCGGTCAAAATTCAGCTGTGAAATTGTTTTGGAATTTCAAAAATAAATTACTATCAGGTAGAAGGAGCCGCCAGTTTGAATTTTAGGGACAAGTAAATTCAACGCTTGCTAATTCTTAAAACAAAAGCCGATTGCCTATCGTGCTATTCTTTGAAAGGTACTTTTTAGTTTTAGAAGAACTATAAATTGCTCCAAACCTTGCTCTGAAGTAGAATGACTTGTTCGTCGACAGTTTTCAAATATCCCTTGGCAGTTTTGGCTCAAACTCCTGCTGCATACATTTTGATGTATTGCCATGCATTTTCAACGACTTTTACTGCCGTTCGTTGCTTCCAACTCAGAAAAAAGTATTGAGATTGGACGCTACCTCGTATCAGAGCTCAGAAAGAACTGTCCAGCACTTTTGTTTATGACTACAAAATGAGCACGAGCGGCAGTTCTGCGTGGAATTCGCACCCTACCCAGGGGGGACGAACGACAATGATGACCATGCTTGTGATCCAAATAACATCACAGTGCAAAATAAAATTATCGCAAAAATACTGCCCGTTAATAAATTTACAACTCTAAAATTTTTGTCACTCCTTCCTTCAATGAATGGGTATTTTTTTCTTGATTATTATGTTTTGCTCTGCAATACATGTGTATACAGATCGATTCACAGACATGGGCATCATTGTCACTCGTCCCCCCTGGCTGAGGTGCGAATTCCTCGCAGAGCTGCCGCTCGTGCTCATTTTCTGGTCATAAACAAAGGTACTGGACAGTTCTATCTGAGCTTCGATACTAGGTAGCTTACAATCCCAATACCTTTTTCCTGAATTGGAAACAACGTAAAGCACGAAAAGCCGTTGGGGAGGCTTTGCAATACATCAAAATGTATGTAGCAGGGGGTTGAACCAAAATTGCCAAGGGATATTTTAAAAATGTCGAGGAACAAGTCATTCGATGTCAGAGCAAAGTTTCGAGCAATTTATAGTGATTCTAAAACTGAAAAGTACCTTTTAAAGAATAGCACGATAGGCAATCGGCTTCTGTTTTCAGAATTAGGAAACACACTGAAGTTGCTTGTCCCGAAAATTGAAACTGGTGTCTCCTTCTTTCTGATAGTAATTTATTTTTGAAATTCCAAAACAATTTCACAGCTGAATTTTGACCGACTTTTAGTTACGGACTTCTGCTCCAACGATTTTTCTGAAATTCCTCTGGCATATTTATTATATCAATTAAAGCCGATATCAGCAAAATTTTTTACTAGACGCGATTTTCTTTGAACAGTAGGGTCCTTTTAAGCGCTAATTTCTCAAGAAATATTTACCATCAATGAAATCGGAATATTTCGTATTATTGCCGAATGATATCTGTTGTTAATTGCAAAGTTTCGCAGCCATCGCGTTAAAATCGAAAAAGTTATGACTGAAAATTTGTCATAGTTAAATGCTCTTGGGTTAATTACGGAGCCACCTTAACAGGTTTGAAGATGAGTGGTAAAACGCTTTGACTCGTTTTGCAGCAATGTTGCAAGACAAGTTGCACATGTTTTGTCGTCCATTTTTCCTTATTTTAAGACTTCATGCGCTTGATGACACCACTTCATGATTATTATTTTATTATCGTTGTTTATCCTCTTTTGAATAGTTCATTGGTAGTGTGTTGTATAAAAGTTCTCTGTTTTGAATATTTTAATTATATGAAAAAGACAAGGAAGTTCCTCAAATGATAGATAGATCATGGTAGAATTAAATTTTATTCAAATCTTAGATCGACAGAAATTTTGTTCAATAACCAAACAAATGTCAATTTAGGTTGAATTTTAGCTCCCAACTTCCGGCTTGATAAGTAATGAAGAAATGCAGGCATAAAATTGAGGAGACATACCCAGGGGTGGATCCAGGATTTTTTTTAGGAGGGGGTACACTCGCCTCTTGCTCTACTTCAACACCAATAAACCACATACTTCTTTTTTTGCAGAATACCAGTTGTATTAGAAAACCGCAGGTCATCTCAGGGGGGGGGGGGGTGCGCACCCCCTGCACCCTCCCCCTAGATCCGCCCCTGATACCTTAAAAACCCTCTATATTCAAGTTTTTCCTGTCCCTGACAGATAAGCCAATCTTTGAATCTGCTGATGTTTCCAGTAAAATCCTCCATGTTTAATAGTTTATATGTCTGGATAGGAATGCATGTGTGTGCCAAAAGCTCAGGGGTGGCCCTGGGGTTGGCAAACGCCTGACCTCCGGGCAGCACAAAATTTACTAATACCCACATCCCCCGGGAATGACGAGGCGTGCAAAGGCCCCACAGTTGTCCGGGGAGTACATGGGCCTACCTCCAATTGACTGATGCATAATGACTGAACCAAGAGACCTTAGAAGACAGTGGAAAATAAAAAATCACTGCCAGAGATTATCAGCAAATTCAAAAAAATGTCATTCATTCCTGTAACGAATTGCTGGTTTTCGCATGACGTCACTAAAATTCAAACAACAAAACTATCGATCCTACAGAGATCTTACCTTCATGATGTATTAGAGCAGCTGAAAACTAATTTTCATACAAATTTTCGCTTGAAAAGGGTTTTTGGTTTTGTGATAGAGTACGCTTGAATTTCTAATCTTTTGCGTGACGCGGCATTTACATGACGGCCAAGGGAAGAAGGGAGCTGTCCTGTAGGTTAAAAAAATGACTTATTTCAGGGAATTTTCCTATCTTAACAGTTCATGTATTAGAAAAAGTATCACTTTAATGTTTATGAGTTCTTCGAAGAATAAATTCACGCTTTTGCAGCAAAACTCGGTAACAGATGTCTCCGCTGGTTTCCGTCCGCCATGTTGTAGCTCATCCGGATGTCAGCACCAGCGTGGCGTCTCCACACAAAACTCTATAAATTTGGGTAAAACGTTTCTTCGAATATCTCGTATACGAAATATTTCTCTGACCTGAATCTTGGCGAGAGTCTTCGCATATTTACCTCCTTTCATTTCCCAGATTCCGGACTTTATCTATTGAACGGTTTTGATTTTGATTTTGATCTATTTTGAATGGCGTGACACGAAAACCAGCAATACTCTGGCCGAAAACTAACAAATTTCAAAGTGCTAATATATACCTGCCAACTTTTTTAAATTTATAGGCGTGACATTTTCATCCTGAGTTTGCCCGTATTTTCGTAGGGTTCTGGTATTATAAAATATCCGAAGACGTTCCGAAGAGTTCCGTTTGACACAAGCACAAGAACACGAATGAACACGATTTTGTCTGCAGTGACTTTCCCTTCTAAAATAAGAGAATTCGGAGAAAGTCGATCAATTCACATGGACTTTTCTTTTGTGCCATTGGTTCCACCCGTTTCTACCAGGCGTGCATGAGATAGAAGTTTTGGAACTGTAAGCGTGACAATCACGCCTTAGGCTTGACACTTGGCAGGTATGCAGTAATATTAACAGCTCTAAATAGAAAATGTTCCAGCAAAGATTTTTATTCTGACTGAGAAGACACAGAAATTATGGCAGTGACTTAAGGGGAAAACTAATTAATTTCAGCAATACGGACTATCGTGTGATTTTTGCATAAGTAAATGTTTAATTTCAATGAGCACATTCTAGAACCGGATACAGCAGACATTCCTTAGACCCAAGCTCTTGAGAGCCGACTGGCCCGACAGGAGAATTTTGCAGAAAATAACTCTATCACTTTTTAAGGGAGCACAAGAACCATATCAGAAATCGTTTAATTTGCCAGCCTTCACTGGGGCATTTAAAAAAATGCTTCCAAAGGCTAACATTTATCCATTACAGCCATGCACTTGGATAAAATGAAATCGAAACTGTGGGAGTTTGCTGCCCCGATCATCTTAAATAATCGGAATTCTAGATCGAGGTTGGAGTAGAAAAGTTCAGTAAAGTAATACTTACATATTTCGCTCCTCTCAGTAGTTGTTGGAACAGTTTAAGGCTCTTTAAAAGTAGTAATATAGGTTAGAAGGTAATCAAAATTGCGTTGACATCAACCACGTTTTAAGCGGAAATGAAAGTGTAATGGGATATGTAAGCTTATGTATAGGTGTTAGTCTGTGCCAGGCTCTCAGATAGTGTAGTGGGGATGTATTAAACCCGGGGGAGAGACTCCGCATATGAGAGGTGTGGGGATGCTCGTCGGAAATTTTGAATTAAACCCCTAAAGGAGACCGACCTGGGCGTGGCACACGCTTTTTTGACCCCTAAAAGAGACCATGTTAAAACACAGACAATATAATACTTTTAAATTTTTTCGCGTGCAACCCTAAACGAGACCTTCACGGCTAAATATGATGGCGTTTTGCCCAGAACACCCTAAGTGAGACCAAAATCCGAAATTTACACCCCTAAGTGAGACGACGAGCATCCCCACCCCTTTCATATGTCCCCCCCCCCCCCCCCGCGGGGTATTAAATTTCGGCTCCACTACGCAGTACTTACAAAATGAATTAGAAAAACCATTAGCTTTATTTTGTCTGTTTCGGCCGAGCACCACAGATATAAGAATACGTTATACAACATCTTCTATTACATTCAAACATGTGGTGTAAAAACTAGAACAGAGCTGAGCGCTAGTTTACACAGAATACTGTCAGGACAGAGGCCAGAAAAAACTAGACTGCAAAACAGTCAGTTTTTTCCTCAAAATCAGTAAAGAAATTGGTAAAGCGTGGCGTAAGAGTCTTACGCGCGCGAAGCGCGCGAGCCTCACACACCCGTAGGGCGTGTGAGGCGAGAGAAAATTTAGTATTTTTAGGGTCTCTCCCCAGTCTCGCTCTCTGTTTTCAGCTTCGTTCCAGACCTTTTGTTTGACTGCTCGCGCGTACTTGAATACGCAAAAATACGGACTGTTGTGCAGTCTAAGAAAAAACATGCCGGGAAAAAAAACCACGGCAGGAAATCTGGGTAGGATTCATGGCTGATGCTCTGAAAAGCCCATCCTACGAAGGCTACACGGCTGAAAGGTCTTTGTCCTTATTTACTAAAAATTTTAGGAAACGCAAACAAGCTAAGAAACCCCTGCGAAACTCGAACTGTCACTAGTAAATCAAATATATACTAAAGAAAAATAAATAAAAAATAACGTGAGCCTGTCAGCCTAGAATACTTCCTCACGTGATAAGCATCCTTTTTATAGGACTCCATTCTACCCATACTGCACTTCAACTGTCCCAGTCCCCACTGCTCCCGTGCCGCAGAAATATTTCATTTCCGGCTAATTCGGAAATTCCATAACGAGAAAAGCGAAAATAAGACGCGCGCGACGAGGGAAAGCGGGCGGTGGCCCGAGCTCGTTTTTCGCATTTCTGTTTACTGAACGACTGTAATTTTCCCTTCTATCTTGGAGCCTGGAACAGGCTATCACGGTGTTGGTGAACTGCTTTTTTGCCCCCGTTGAAGGTTTGTGTTGCAAACCGAAATATCGGGAAAATATAATTCACCACTTTATTTTTGTTTTCTTTGTTTATTTTTTCTATCACTCCTCCTGCCGTAAGAATCAGTTTACTGTTTAAAATTTAAAATTTGGTGCTTTTTTGGGGAGGTCCAGTTGCATAAACAAAAAAACACTAGCTACAAATGCCAGAGCTTATTTCCCAACCCTCTGAATCAAAACTATTAAAGATAGGATGGATCGAAATTTTCTCTGTTTATCAAGTAACTAGCATCAGGTTCACCCAGACATTCTTTTGGCTGGTCACGCAAACTCGTGACCCTGCTCGTGACGAAGCCTGCATGCATGGGAGGCTACCAAGTGACTGACCGGCAGCGAGAGTTAGAGTAATGCTGATATCGCTTTTTAAAGGTGTTTCCAGCCCATCCGAGTTTCACACGGGGAGGGTACTCGCTAAAATGGCCTATACGTGAAGGCTCCTTCCGAAAGGGGAACCTTCTTCAGGCAGGCATTAGGTATATGAAAGGGATAAGATTTTACTAGTTGATGATGAAAGGGTAAAGGAATCGAAATCTGGCATTTCGGTCTGGAAAAAGGCCCAAGAGGGCTTACAAGATGTATTTTATAACTGTGAAAAAGTGGAGGAACCTGGGAGGAAATGTTCTGGTTTTGTGACGTATTCTTCATATTTCAACTGACAGGTAGGTGAAAGTGGTAAAATTTGTCAGTAGAAGGTATACGAAAGGGGTACTTTTTCTGTCTGGTATATAAAAGGATTAAGCATCAGTCAATTCCACCTGCCCCCCCCCCCCCCCCCCGGGCATAAGCTTTTTTTTTTGCCTTGGATGGCAAATTCTCGGGGGTGGGGACTCTTGAGCTGTCAAATCCCCCGGGGTGGGGACAAAAAAATGCCCCGTCCCCCGTCAACAATGCAACATTTTTCATTGATCGCACAGTCAAATAGTGCCATTTTAAGCATTTTAATGTGCGATTTTTTGTTTCGATTAACGTCTTCCTTTGTAATAGCGCTAGGATTCTCATTAAGACTTCACGCTGCGACGACATGCGCCAGTTTATGGTTTTAGTATTGATATAAAATTATTGACATTAAAATAAATATTCATAGAGCGCTTTAAAGTTATATGTTATGAATAGTTAAATTATAAATAAATAAAAGGATGTTCTTCAAATAATATCAACAGAAATTTGATTCAATAACCAAAAAACGTTGATTCACATCGATAGCTCCAATTTCGCTATGCAATTCTGGCTTGATAAGCAATGAAGAAATGCATGCATAAAATCGAGAACTAGCCTGCGAGCAAGCTCTCCTATTTGGGCGAAAGAATCCCTGTTTGTAAAAACCCTTAGTTCTAAGAACTATTGGTTGTAAAAACCCCTGGTTGTAAGAATCCTTAGTTGAAAGAAATCCTGGATGTAGGACTGTTGGAAGTAACACCCATGCACGTAAGACGCCTGGATGTAAAACCCCCTTATGTGAGTCCCATGGTCGTAAGACCCCTGGATTTACAATCCCTTTATGTAGGACCCCTGGACGTAAGCCCCCTGAATTTAAGAACCTTGGATGTAAAACCCCTGAACGTAAAACCCGTGGTCGTAGACCCCCTGGATATAAGACTCCTGGACGTAAGACCCCTGAATGTAAGACTCCTGGACGTAAGACCCCTGAATTTAAGACTTCTAGACTCCAAAAACAAAACCAACATGGTACTGTATTGGTTTATTTAATAACCGACTCCGTTCTTATCGAATGGCTTGGTTACAATATTCACTCACTGCAAGGAATGTCCTAGCAGGCAATTAAATAATACAAAAAGGTTTCAATGTAGTGATAATATTATTATAATAAATAGAACTGATAATAGGGAGCTTAAGCAAAGGCGTTTTTGAGCAACTTACGTAAACCGGAAGTGAACTCTTTTTCTCTTAACATGCCATGCCGCTGACGAAAAGTCCACTTCCGGTTGATGTGAGTTGCTCAAAGACGTCTTTGCTGAGGTCCCTAATGTGTTTCTGTTGTTGCGCGACATAAGCGTTTAATTAAGCATCACGTTTACGTACCCCTCCATTTAACACGTCCGCAGTTTGTAGTTTGCAATGCGAAGAAAACGTACAAAGTACAAACAAGTTCTTGAAAAAATGCATTTCTGATTTGCTTGTTGTTCTGGGATACATTAGCAATGGTATTGTGATCTATTGTCATCTGATCTGCCGATTGCCGTTTGTTATGAACATGATGCTTAATTAACCTCGCTACCATCATCTTAGCATGATGGGTATCTTCTGCGGGACTTTGAACAAAACATAAGATGAAAAAGGAAAACTCTCAGAAAATTTGGCCTCAGAAAAACGTAGCTAATGACAGCCTAGCACGGCGGACGTAATATCATCCATATTCATTTAAAAGAGACGACAGTTGGACTCTCACCGAGCAAAACAGAAACAGTGTATTGGTCACTGAAAATTATGACCGTCAATAGCGGTTCCAATAACAGGATCTCTAAATAAATGGTAAATTTAAAAAAATTTTTCTACACATGATACACCTAACCTCATTCTGACAAAGTTTAGTTTCCTACCCCGTGGGTACTCAACAAAGTTTTATACGGAGAGGTTCCGCCCCAAGGTCCAAACCCTTACGTTTCTAAATACCAATTCTGACGGAATAGGTGCCCCTTTTGTATACCTTCTCTTGACAAATGGTATCCCTTTCACATACCTAGTTTGGAACTATGCATCCCCTTTAACTGCTGTTAATGTTTAAAATATGAATAAATAACAAAAAAAAGAACATTTTATCGACCTTTTCACAGACATAAAATGCATCTGTTAGGCGTTTTGGTCTTTTTACAGACCGAAAAGACAGATTTCGCTGCCCTTTCATATACTTCAACTAGTGAAATCCCTACCCTTTCATGTACCAGAAACCTGAAAAACGTACCCCTTTCGTGCGGAGCCTCCCCGCATATGCTACTATAGAGAGTACCCCCATGGGTTCCTACCACACGGGCATGTAGCTATACATCACCATCCTAGTCTAGGCCTTCTCAGCTCCGCTACAAACGGACCCTTTCGTACCTCATTAAAAGTTAACGCCGAAAAAGACTCTTTTCGCTCTCTCTTTCCATAAACCTTTGCGCGGACAACGGGACAAGAGAGAAAGCCTGGGGAAACTAGGATGAAACTGACTGAGGAAATTCCTAAAGGCAAAAAGACTCTGATATGTGATATGTTGGCATCAGTTCTTGTATTCATAAATAATTTCTGAATGCACTGGAGATTATTTTTATATCGTTTAATACTATATACAACTAACACAGACAACACACTGGGCTAAAAGATGTAGGGAGTTTTCACAGGAACGCATGGGTTGATACACTTTATGCGACATTTAAGTCACAACTGCAAAACATTGTTCTCATTTAACGGATCGCACTTTGCTGATGGCTGTCACCTGTCACGTGATGCCTGAAAAGGAAAGGCATACGATAGACTGCGAAGAGTCTCTTTTTCTTCAGATTTAGTGAGGTTAGTGCACGCGCGCGCGCAAGCGGTGAACGGCGAAGCCGCGAGACTTGAGGTACCAGGCTATACCTCTGGTGTATCCAGTCACGCGCGTGGCCATTTTCGTGTCTCGGGCGTTACGTTCGACGAACTAAGAAAAAAAAAAAGAGACTGTTCGTAAATTGGACAGGTGAGGTCGTGCGAGAATTTCTCTTTTCAATATCATGCAGGTTTTATGATTAACGCAAAAATACAGCTATTTTTGCAGTCTACCGACTTACTGTTCAATTCAGTTCAGTGCATGGAAATTATAATGACTTGGAGTTGCCAGTTTAACTTTTGTTCCCTTGATTTTTTTTAATTACAGTAACAAATCCATGCAGAAATTAGGGGAGCAATTGCATGATTATACTTCCTATACTTCTATTATAAATTAATTTAATAAATTATCAATTTTAAAGATATTTATAAGGTAATTGTTGTCGAAGACGACGTGTAAAATAAGTTACTTCTTCTCTGTGTTGCAATCGTGACTTGTGGCTGCAAAACCCATTATGAATGAAGTAATGTATTCGTTTGTTTGTGAACGAAAGTGATTCCTCTAGGTATTAGGAGTTGTCCTTCGATCTACAAAATAATGACATTTAAATGCAAGTAAGCTACTTTAATATGGTTACGTATTTTGCACACAGTTACTTAAATTGCAAAAATCTTGACAAAATGCAATGATTTTACAATCGTTAGGAACGAGTTGCTAGAAACCCAGGTTAGCCTGCTGGCAAGCTCTCCATGTATAGCGAGAAAAGTGAGCCTTAAGAGAACAAGCGAGCGAGCCCCTCGACTCACGTCTCATTTTGCGTGCTGCTCTCGCGTGACTTCTCGCGACTCCTCCCCTCCCGGGTAACCTTTTTTTTCCCCGGGTAATCTGGGTTAACTGCAAAGAGAGAATATGGGTTACCATGTTAACCACAGACATGGCAAACACACTATTTGAGCGCTTGTTAAAAAGTAGTACAGCTAGTAGTACTGCGTGACTGAAGATTGATAGTGTTCGACCATGTAAATCTTATCACGATGCTTACTTTTGCTATATTTTTTATTCTGAGGTTTTGAAGGGCTGTGAGCTTGTTTTACGATCCTGTCTAAGCCGTCACTAAAGGCAGGGTTAAGACAAGACCGCAAAAATAGAGAAGATAAGATGAGTACTTTTCTATATTTTTTACTTTTTCCACATGAACCCTAAAAGCAAATCGTTGCTTTACGCAGTATTGCTAGTATAGATGCACCAATTTCAAAAAAACGCCATCATAGTGAGTTTGGGATGACAGCTTCTTTCAATACTTCACAACACAACATCAACTTGTGATGTAACTTTCGATAACTTCCTTGAAAAACATTCAGGTCAGCGGTTAACATTATTCCGCCTCAGGCCTTTTCAAACGACCACAGACGAAAACACCGAGAAACCGGAAGAAATAGAACAATGGTAAGAAGAGGACGTATATTGACGTCGTTGAAATTCAACGCGGTATAAATACCTGTTGGATGCCTTTTGTATGTATCGCGCCTCCTGTCGCTTGCTGAGTCTCTGTTCTCTCCGTCTCTGCGTGGACCGACGTCGTTCCCGGTAACTTCTGAATGTATTTTGAATGATGGCTGCCGCTCGTCTGCTTTTCTTGAACCTCTCGTGCTCACGGTGAGTGCGATATTGGTTTTGGATGATTAGGGCTGCGCGTGTCATCTTTTTAAACGCGATGTACTGGGAAAAACAAAAAAAACATGTACTACTTAGGTAGGGTTCACGCTTGCTGCCAGGGCACGGTGCCCGAGTAGAGCATAACCTTTGCAATAATGTGAACACACCGTTTCTTCAAGTACCCACTCGAGAATTGAGGCAAGATATGGGTGCCACAGTACAGGGTCGGGGCAAGAAGTGGGTTCCTGAGTATACTATGTACACGTTTTCTGTTAGGTCAGAGGCAATCTATGGTTTTGCATACCCATAGCTTCCCGCTACGTTAATAACGACAGCTCTCACGTTTTCCCGCCAAAATGACGTTGGTTCACGCGCGTGCACTACTTAATACTGAGAAAATCTCGTACTCGTAGTCGTCCTCGTCTCAGAATGTAAAGCTCTCTAGTATATCCAGGCAATAGCCGTGCAATTCAAAGTTGTTCAGGTTTGGGCCAGTAAAGGGTGAACAGAGCTTTAGAAGGACGATTACCTCTTTATATCTTCGATAATGATGTTGAATCAAGATAGCCGCCTCTATTTCTTGTTCCTGTTGATGACGTCTTGTCTACAAAGAACACGAATTTACAAAAAGAGAGGCCAGTAAGACATTTGTTGTAGTTGTTGCGGTGCCCGAGGGGGTAGGGAAGGAGGTGTTGCTAGAGATACCTAGTCCTAAACCTCCCGACCCTCATTCCCTCATGCTTTGGAGTGACACTTTAGCCTGGGACCAGGCTCCGCAGTGGCAAAAAGGCAAAAACATCAGCCAGCGAAGGGGTTGTGGTGATGAGTGGGAGGGGGGGGGGGGGGGGGGGGGGAGATGGGGTAAACTGAGTTTACCTTGTAGTTCCTGTAAGCACTTTGAATTATCTTTGCAGCTTCATATAGTTCCCATTGCTCACGATCTGTTAGCGTGAGATCAGACAAATCTCTTTCCAGAAGTTTACGAGAACTGTAAATAAACTCCTGGAATTCTGTTGTGTCCGGTCCGACGGGTGAAGAATGGGGCGAGTTTAGAAAGCCGGGAGAGCCTGGAGAGAGTGAAGATTTGGAAGAGCAAGGCGTCAGAGGAGAGGACTGGGAGGAAGCCGAACTGAAGGTGCGCAGTCTCATAGCGGAGCTCCAAGAACCAGTAACAAGTTCGGTATTTTCGTGAAGTGGTGATAAATGCCCGGGTATACGATGACCGAGTTCGGCTTCTTGTTCGGCTTCGCTGATCATGGAGTGAATATGTACTAAAGTTTTAGCCAAAGTGTTCCCTGGCTTTTTCGAAAACTGTGGTTCCATCTCATCTTCATCAACAAACATCGGTGAGCCCGCTCGCTCCTCCATGGTGGTGTCCACAGGAGGTGCCAAAAGGATGCGAGATTGAGGGGCCAAGGCGGAAGGTTGAGGAGAGCTCTCGCAAGACGAGGCCATTGGTGATGAGGTGACGTCTGAATCATGGCCCAGACCGAGAAAAATGTTCCTGTAGAGAAATAGACGGAACGCACGAAATATTAACAACAGTAATTCAAAGTGCATACGAAGCCAAGTTTCACCACCAACTTGGACGAAAACAAAAGCTAATTAAACAACTCGTTCTATGAGCTTCACGATATCTCTAAAAATTTCCTTGACTATACGCACTTTAAGTCAACTACATGTTATTCTCATGTCCGTAGATATAGACTCAATCAACCATTGTTATCTTTTTCTAGAAGTGGTGTAAGAATTTGGAACAAAATTCCTCTTAAGTCACGCGAACAAGGGAAAAGACCCTTTCAAGCGTAAATTACATAAGTTACTGCTCAAGGTTTTGGATACTGAGAAGGTGTATGTTGATATGAGTGCTATTACCAGTTCCTACCTGAACTCCGTATTCAGTTAATGTGTTTTCTTTCCTTCTATCCATAGTTTTCTTTTACCATCGCACTTAGTTTTAGTTTTATCATTTACTACTATCCGTTCTATTTGTGCGACATTTTTTTGCTTCCTCTGAATTCACTTTCTTTTCCCCCGACTTTTGGACTTTGTATTCATTTATAGAAGACTATTACTGTATTGTTTCCCACTTAGAATAGCTGCGCTAATTGTGCGTACCATAACTGTAAAATATTTTCAGATTGAATAAACTATTGTTGTTCTTTGTTATAGCTAACTTTGTGATACTCTCACTCGTATACTTCGTTGACGTTTTTTTTTTTTTCTAATAAACCCACCTGTTTGGAAAAGATGTGACAGAATCCTCAATAATGTCCACTACATCCAGGAAACCTCGATCTCTTGCCAGCTGCAGTGGCATACGCCCGCGAGCATCGGGCTCCAGTAACGCTTTGGGCTCTGTCTCTAACAACATGAGTGCCGCGTCTGTCCATCCCAATGCGCATGCCCATGTTAGAGGCGTACACGCAAACTCGTCCTTTCTCAGAGGGTTTAATTCGTCTCTGACTAGCGCGCTTTGGCTTTCCCGCCAAAACTTGAGCAGTGTACAAACGAGTCTGTTATAACCAAGGGCAGCGGATAAATGAAGCAGTGTCATGCCTCGAAATGGCTTCTCGATCTTTGTTAGATTTCTAATGGGGCAATTGGAGCGATGAAAAATCTCGCAAGCAGCGATGAGACGATCTTCGAATGTCATGCACTGATTTCCTTGAGATTGATTCTCGGAATTGTTTGTCTGGCTTGCATTGAGTCTAGACTCCAGTCTCTCCAAGCGATCCAGCAAAGCAAGTTTAAACCGGTCGTTATCAGTGGTAAGCCACTCGTGACAGCCGGAGCTGCCCGCCGGCGAATCACGTGCACGGTATTCAAACACGCAGGCGTTGCTAACGATAAATCCATTACAAGCCACCTGAAGGGTGACCAGGCCTGGGTCATGTGACGGACAAAAGCATCTCAAAACGCCTGCTTGGTACAAGATCGCAGGCACGCTACAACCGTCAAATAAACACGTGTAGACGCCCTGCTCGGTCCTCCATTCACCAGTAATGAGCACTTTAGCTCCGCCCTCGGGATAACACCACTCGGGTGAAAAATCCGTAATGCGCGCAGAGCCTGGTACGACATGATTTCGTGGATGCGGAGAGGAGGTGAAAGTCGTGGTTTCTCCAGCATCAATCGACCGTGAAGTGTTGTTGTTTATGTCACTTGATAAGGACTGATGGTTTGAGTTTGGCTTGGCAGATGAGCCATGAGCAACTTGGTTTGGTGTAGGCTGTGAAACCACCGGAGTCATACATATGTCGGGCACAGTAACTTCACTGCCCTCCCGTTGGCCTCCAGCAAGAGACTGGGTGCTAGCCCTACAAACCGATACCCCGGATGATGTCGAAGGCGTGTTATTTGAAACGCTGACAAAACATGACGTCACAACGGTGTTTCTTACCGGACTGACAGGTTTCACGAACACGTACGAAGTTGTCGATGACAAACCGGAAGTGGTGACGTGGAAAGTCCCTGGTGGTTGACTGACTAAACTGTCTGCAGAGAACGAATTGAGCGTGACTGATGACGATTGCGTTGATGTATTTGAAGCTGTGGAATAAGTAGGATGGAGATTTTCGCCGACAGACGTTGCAGGAACGTTTTCGCTTTGTTTCGGCGGTGAGTTAAGGCACTCCGGTATCACGTTACTCAGATTACAATCGAACATGTCATCAAAACCGAGCAATTCAAGAGGTGAAAAGTCCGTCGTATCAACTGGTACATCGTTGCCGCTAGACTGGGATGCCCCGGGGCTGCAATCAGCCAGCCAACACATCCCTTGCGACAACCCCTGGTCACTTTTTGCTGAATCAGCGAAATTTAGCGGACAATCTCGGGTTACTGGAAGAGGTAAGCGAAACGGGCCGTCAAACATAGCTTGATCAGAGTCGGGGAAACTCTGAGCACTTAGTCCACCGCTCAACGAGTCGGATCCTGAGAAGCTAAGCCGGGTGCCCGCATCAGACATATAACTGCCATAGTCGCTAGACGGACTGCTACTCAAGTCCGCCACACGTGGGTGAACAAAGACTGAATTCCACTGAATTCCAGAGTTAGAAGACGTCTCTCTCGAGAGCGGATTAATTGAAATGGCGTTTGACGCATGATTTTGTTGAGGAAACTGAGAATTTGTTGCCGTAGTTACAGTTGTAGTGCTGACCGTATTCTGAACCGGACACGATAAAGCCGACACTGGTGGATTCGTTACCATAGGAACGGCAGAAAGTACGGATACGTCTCTAGGAGACTGTTGGTTAAAGAAATTCTGCGCGCAGGTGGCAAACACGTGATTATCACGTGTGCTTGCTGATGTAACTACTGACTGGCACATGCTTTGACCGCGTTCGTTTATTCTCCCAGAATCGTTGCCTTCATGAGAAGAATTGTCTTCGTCTAAGGAAGGTGACCCCTCCCTATGACCCGTCACAGTTAAGCGTCCATGTTCATTTCTAGTGACTTTCATCACCTTTAGGCTTAATTTATCATTTTGTGGCACGGCTTGTAGGCTTTTATTTGGAGAAATGGAGATCTTGTAGATGGCCTTGTTTCGTTTTTGTTGTTGTTTGCCTTTGGTAGACGAAGTGTCACCCTCCTCTGATGAAGATGGTGAGGCAGGGGGACTCTCCTCAGAAACCTGCGAAAGATAAACATTGTGCAATTTTACTGTCACGGCAAGCAAACGAAACGTCGAGGAAATTAAAATACCTTATTGGTACTAAATTTTGCGGGTCTTTAATTTAACGCTTTTCGCAATTGTAAAGAAAATTAAAACACACCCGTAAAATTCCGAAAATAAGCCCATCCAAATATAAGCCCCCCGGGGGCTTGTACTTGGAAAATTGCCCTCAAATACAAAGTAAAACAAAGCAAAAACGGTAAATTTACTTCCAACTATAATGAGATGTAAATTTCCCTCCGTAGATAAGCCCATCCGAATATAAGCCTCTCCAAAAATATGCCCCTCAAAAAGGGCCTTTGAAAAATATAAGCCCCGGGGCTTACTTTTGGAATTTTACACCTCAATGGCACTAAATTTCACGGGTCTTTAATTTCGCGCTTTTCGCAATAACTTTATTGTAAAAAAAATTGCGAAATTGAAGACCCGCGAATTTTAGTACCAATAAGGTATTTTAATTTTCTCGACGTTTTGCTTGCTTTTTCCAGGAGGTTTCCAACCAAGATGGAAAATCACGGAAATTCCAGGAGGTAGGGGGTACGACAAGCACCCCCTGGAATGGAAATCTCAAGGGGGTGGGGGTCTAAAGAAAACGTGCCCTCCGTCAGGAGGGTATGGATGTTTTCTGGAACTACACATTGGCCAATAAAACTGATATCCTTTCGCATAAAAAATATTACTGTTTGATAACAGCCATATTGGCTGGTTCTGGGATTGGAAATACTTACCGTGACTTCAGGCTTGACATCCTGAGAAACACCCGAATCTATTGAAATAAACAAATTTTACTCACTTTTTTCCGAGCTGGCTAGATAATCATCCTTAAATTTTCAGTTTAATAGCAGCCGTTATTGGAGTGGCTAGAACAGCATTCAATCTCTAGGGTAATTACCGAACTAAAATGGCCATGAAAGTTTTTATCAAAATTTTATGACTGATTCGAGTAATGAAGCAACTCATAAAGAAACCTTTTGAGATTTCAAATGCAACAGCAGGAGAAGTCGCTAAAACCTGTACATGGAAACAGTGCTGTCTTGTTTTACAAGGAGACAGATAATTACAATTAAACTAGTAATAACCAAAAGTTACGGAGTGCGGGCGACAACGATCGAGGGTCAAAACGCTTTTTCTCCAGCGCTGTGCTTTTCGTACGCGTGATCAGATAACGAGTGAAAGAATTTCCAAACGCGCGTGATCAAAGTGCGTCCTGTGCATTCCATTCGTTCTTAGTGGAAGTCCAAACGAATGCTGGCTACATACATGCCACGCATGCGTAATAACAACCCGGAGATTAGGATTGCGGGCTCCAGTTGTCGCCCGCAAATACGAAAGAAAGAAGACAGAGTCTATTCACAGTCCCACTATTTTCTTTTAAAAGCTCAAGGGTACAAATGAAAAAAAGCATGAACCCTTCTCCCATTCCTTACAAACAAAGGAGGTAATCTAACTCCCATCTGTTACATGCACTTAAAAAATCCCACAATCGGTCACAGGTACCACAACCATAATAGTCTATGAATTGACTGATGCATATCCAGAGCACATACTTACAGATGGCTTTCAGCTGCTGTGAAATATCATCATGGCTATCTGGTGACATGTATACCGACACTGTAATGGGCTTGCTGCATTCTTCAACTAGGTTCAGGTAATGCACCAACACAATCTGAGGATTCTACAACACATACACAGTTTTCTGTATTACTAATAACCCTAAACCAAAAATTCCAAATTTCTAAAGTTGTAAAATCCTTAAAATTGAATAGCACCATATAAAAGTTCAACTCAAGAGGATTCATTTGAATGGCAACACCATAGGATTACATCCACAGACTCAAAAGTTAGAACTACATACTAAATAAATAGTACCATGTGAAAGTACTGCTGAAGAGGTTTCATTTGAATGGTAACATCATAGAATTTCATCCACAGACTTAAAAGTTAGAACTACATACTAAATAAATAGTACCATGTGAAAGTACTGCTGAAGAGGTTTCATTTGAATGGTCACATCATAGAATATTATTTCATCCAGACTTAAAAGTTAGAACTACATACTATATAAATAGTACCATGAGAAAGTACTGCTGAAGAGACTTCATGTGAATGGCAACACCATAGGATTTCATCCACAGACTCAAAAGTTACTATCACGTACTTAACTAAATCTATACTACCATGTGATAGTACTGCCATAGACTATCCTTTTAAATGGTAACAACATAGGATTTAATCCACAGACTCAAAAGTTAAAATAACATACTAAATAAAATCTTTAGTACCATGTGAAAGTACTGCTGAAGACATGTCATTTAAATGGTAACATCATAGGATTTCATCCACAGACTAAACAGTTAAAACTGCATACTTAACAAAATTTTTAGTACCATGTGAAAGTACTGCCAAAGAGAATTCATTTAAATGGTAACATCATAGGATTTCATCCACGGATTTAAAAGTAAGAGGGACAAATAAAAGACAACTCATCCTGTTGTGACTTTAACCCTTTTTGAGTGGCAAAAGTGACCAACATCAATTTTCACCTCACAATATTCATACATCATTAACAGAAACGCCTAGGAGAATTAATAAAATCATCACCACAGGAGAAGCATTTTGATCTTTTACTAAATCCTCTCAATTTATTCTCAAAGGAAATGTATGAAAATCGATCAGGAGAATTATGTGGATATTAGGGTTTAAAAATTTTAAACAAGTGAAATACCTGAAGCAGCCAATAGCAGCGGCGATGAAATGTGGGCACCAGAGCTGAATGTGTGTATAGTACACTCAAACACTAAAACAACAGAAAATAATAAAGAAAAAGGGCTCAACAAATCCTCAAAATTCAAATAATCTATTCTTGAACACCATCATATTCTATTTTTTCAGTGATTAACAGAAGCTTCAGCTCTGAATATTGAAAGAACATAGCAAAATTACCTCTCTAACTCTAAAAATTTCACTCTACAGGTAACATCGAAACCAAACATTTTTTCAAATGTGCGACACTATTGATGTCAACCTTCTAGTTCCGCACAATTTTTTATATATGATACAAAAGGCAAATCCAATACTTTCCCTGTAAAGTTGATAACTTTTGCCTTTTCCTTCCAAGGCAGTTTTTTGGTAGTTTATTTTAATGGCAAATATTATTTATATAGCCGTTGGTATCCAACTGGTATCTGCCTTCCTATGTTTCTGAGGCAGTATTAATTTTTATTTAACTATTACCTCAATTCCTTCAACTTTCAGTCGAGTGTGATCTTCTCGGATTGTGTTTCCTGATCTTCTTTTTTTCCACGTGTAGCCATCCTTACGATAATGTTTGACCTGGAAAGACAGAATGGTCACAGATTAACAATGTGACATGAAGAACTTTAAACATCACTCCCTCCTTCATGGACATGTCCCATAAGATTATCACATTTCACAAAACGCTACTCATAACTAGTGTTGATATGAGGAGATTTTACTTGGGGAGCCCCTAGACCCCCTTTTCTACTAAAATAGGGGTCATGGAGAATGATAAGGGGACTGAAGTACCCATATACGTCAAGATACATTGTAAACCACTCAGATAAGTAACAAGACCCTACAAATGGTCCTTGCTTCATTAGTATCCCATTTAGGACCTTATGAAAGCTGTTTTGTGTTTCAATAGCAGTCACACACCACTACATGTACATGATCGTCGAAGGAAGACGTAACAGTTATATCAGTGTTCACTGCTTTCACACATTTTAAAATGTGTTGGGTAAAAAGCTGGGGTGTTTCCTTGTCTGTTTAAGAATGACTCAACTACAGTGCACTTCTAAACCTTTCTCCTGGATAGTACAGGTACAACACTGTATGACCTCAGCTCTTTTCAAGGAGAACAAAATGAGCTTTTTAGCTGTTCAATTGCCCAGCTATTATTGCATATATATACTCAGCAACTTGAATTTTTGGTGACAGCCTTGCATTAGGGTAATGCCCATGCAGCCATTTTATACTTTATTGGCACGCTAATAACAACACTGTATCACTTTTTTTCACTATGGCTGGATTCGGGGCTGGAAATTTGAGGGGATGAAACTTGTATCATGATTAGAAAACCAAGTGGGAAAGATAAACCCATCTTGCCTGTCTGCTAAGCTCAAAATTGTCACATTTTATTCCCACATTTTATAAATCAACATTTGCAACAAATTTTCCTGACAGCTGATGAACAAATTCTCCCAATAAGCAAGCCCTACAAACCTTGCTTCTGTCAAAAAGAAACATAGATCCATTTTGTGGCCTAAAAGAAATCAAGACACAAAAATAATAACAATTTCAGTACACACATGTACATCTTTTCTTTGTGCAGGTTATTTCACAGCCTACAGTGTAATATGAGCAATATGAGTAATTAAACAGTATGCTGTGTTATTTGCGTAATGTTTCTAAGTTAATACAGCTTAACCCCAATAACTTGAACTCAGATAACTCACACTCTCCACCAACTCAAACAAAGTCCACTTTCCCTTGGATTTCAACCCACTTTTCAGTTGTTTTTACTTCGTTAACTTGAACTTGGATAACTCTAATTCCCCCCTAACTTGAACCAAATTTCCTATCCCTTGATAAAAAATTCACTGAAATTTACCCTGATAACTGAATTTGATTCCGGTTCTTGTAACTTTACTCAGATGCCATCCCATTAGCTCTTCTTTTTGCATAATCGGTAAAAACACTAAGACTAACACTGGTCACCTACAGTGGTATACATCAATTTGATTTTAATTGTTGCAACAAACAAATCACATTTTCTCATAAAAAAATGCCTAATCATGTTACTGTTTCTGATGAAATACAGTGTAAGTTAAATTTGCCCTGCACTATACACTGAAGTGCTGAATAATACATGGAAATTTAATTTTGCAATCAACCCCATTAACTCGAACCCCCATTAACTTGCACTGTTTTTCATTTCCCTTCAGAGTTCAAGTTACTGGGGGTTCTATTGTATCTGAAACTTAATAAAAATACTTTGTCCCAAAATAATTAGGACTAAATGAGTTCACAGTACAAGGATGATAACTATTCTGTTACTATTTTGTACAAGTAATAATGTCAACATTAATGAGAGAATCCCCAGAAAAAAAATATTTTCACCCTCTCTTCATAAGGGATTAAAATCTTAACCATAACAAAATTTTAATCTCTGCTTGGCCAATAAGGTTGTCTGATAGCAGCAATTAAGTCACCAGAGAAAAATGTCATGCTTTATGCTGTAATCAGGTCTTCTGACAGGGTGCCCAAGCATTCAAGTACATTATGAGGTATTTCTAGCTAGGAGGTCACATAATGCAACAAAAAAGTGCTATTGTGGGATAAGTAATAATTTGTGCAATTTCTAACAAGTATAAACAATTGCTTAAGTGAAACAAAGCTGGGTGGAAGAGCTGGGAAGTAGCCAAAGCAGTTGTACAAGACAGAAAGTGTTGGTCAGACAGCGTGGAGGCCTTATACGTCTACTGTCGGGATGAGACTTGATGATAAACAATAACTATTATTTTAAGCAATTATTGCCTAAAATAATAGTTCTTCGTTTCACACCAAAATTAGAAATTTCAAGAGCTCTGCATGATGTTTCCAAAACAAAATACCCTTAAATCAGCATTGTAACCTTTTATGAATTATGTGATTGGCTGCAATTTGAGATCAATTATACAAAACAGTACTATCGAATGACATCAGAGGCCCTGTGTAATACTTGTCTTACACTTCAATTATTTCTTTTCTAAAATGCTTCACACCGAAAAAAAGTACAAAACATGGCATTACACCATTACGGCCTGCGTAATTAAAGTTCAGTAACAATCTATTTTTAAGTTAATTCATTAGTAAAGGCAAATAATTTGTAGCTACCTGTCAGCAACTTCTCTTGTTACCCACGCATCATGGTTGCTCAAACTTGTTAGCAAGGAAAGTACCTCCTAAAAATAAAAAGAATGACATGTATTGAATATTTAAATCTTCAGCTTCCTTGTCATCTTTGCAAGAAATAACGTGAAAACGATCTGAAATTTATTACGCTGCAAGCATTGAACATTAAGGACAACACATCCCTGCATGGATTAAGATGAGGGGAAAGTAATAATTATGGACCCTGCAAGAGACTACTAGCTCCCTAAAAGAGACAACAAAACAACTGTTTTCTCCATGAACTGATTATTCAGTGGCTTACTTTAAATAGCACTCAGTATATGCAAAAAGGAATTAGTGGTAGAACATTTATTGTCATTGTTTTGTTGTTATTGAAGATTCATTTGATACTCAGTGTCTCGGTATTTTCTAACATTTCAAGTTTATTGACCATTCACGCGTCATAATCGGGCTTGCCTCTTTTCACTTGTACATCACGAGCATTAACAGAATGGTAAACAGAATGATTCGACTAGCGTGAATTGTCTCTGGGTCTTCGGTTTCTATATCTCAATATTCTTCTCTTCATGTCAACTGCTAGCTCAAAACTGAATTTTAAACATGGCGCTCGAATGCAAAAGTACCCTTCAGGGAATTTAGGGAATGCATTGCTATCGGCAACAGATTTAATTTATAACAACATTCATAGACTGCATGTACTTCCTTGTTTATAATTCCAGTTCACTTTACTGATCATACTTAGCCCATTCACTCCTGGCGATTTTGCCGAAAAACGCGTTTTGAAGCTAGTCTAGTGGTTTTCTGGTCACTGTCGTGCTATAAAGAGCTAAAACTTACCACAAACCGGTTTACAGGTCGCACACTTCGGGGCCTTCTGATCCCGATGCAAAATATCAGCTTGCGAAGTTCGGGCATGCGCAGAAAGCAAAATTTCGAGATAGCTTTTGGGTTTAAGAGTGACACAGCAGTCTTGACTTTTACTTTTCGCTTTCTCTCCTCCCTTCTTTTTTCGCTTTTCTTGCCTCATTTTTTTTTCTCTTGCTGGGCATTTAGTAGGCTTCAGGGGCGAATGGGTTAACTGATGCCCAAGAGAACACTACTAGAAGTAGCATTGTGTAAGTTTGGCATCTTCAGGCCCCAGTTGTTGAAAAGGTGGATAACGCTATCCACCAGATAAGTCTCTATCTAACAGATAGTGCAATATTAGCATCCTGGCTGGTACTTATTCTCTGAATAGCGATTTATCTGGTGGATAGTGTATCCAGCTTTTAAACAACTGGGGCTAGGAGCTTATAGAAATATTGTCAGGTAAAGAAAGGTAACAACAAGACAAGGTTCAATAATTATTGCATTGAGACAGATTATGGTGTCTAGAGATGACTCACTCCTCCAGAACAGGCTCTACATGGAAACACCAGTGCCGAAAAGCAGCTTATACTAATAACTTATACCAGTTGTCTGTTGGTTGATACATTATAAATAACTTATTTACAGTATAATTTTAGCCATTTATTCCAGTGGCTAGAGTGCCAGAGTGAACTCTTCCCAGATTTAGGTAAGCCACTGATCTACATGACCAGCAATCTGACCAGACTCACATTTCCTCCATACCAAAATTAATGATAATATGCCTCATTTTACATTGCACATGGCTTTTTTTATATACTGTTTTTAATTCCACTGCTAAATCTCACTGAATTATTGATTTCCACTCATAATACTTTGATCATGTAGACATAAAAATTATTTCCCCTAAGGCAATCTTTTCAGAACAGAGAGGCAATAAAATTTTCTAAAGGAAAACAATCAGAAAATTTAGACATTTTAGGTAGAAAACATGTTTCAAGAAAATAATGTACAAAACAGTGACAGAATGATAAAAGCTGACTTCTAAGTTTACAAGTACTAAGATCTGAGCAAACAAAAAATAATTACTAAATGAAATCACTCATGATAAATTTTCAAAAAACATCTTTGTTATGCTAAAGAGAAAAATTTCATGTTAAAAGCAAACAGAAACTGGTTTTAAAATTTCAAATTTTCCACTGAGAAATTAGGCAAAACAAAACCTTAAAAGGTATGTTGCTATGCAAATATGGCCTTAATCTTGTTAATGATCACTTATACAATAGCTGTCAGAATCTCTTGAGATAAAAAGCATTTGGTTTTGTGTTTATAAAACACACTTGATAACATTGGTGCTTGAAAACAAGCTGGAATCAGATTTCTTTAAAGTTCTTAAAGTTTCCCTTTCACCTGGAATGTTTGCACAGACAAAGCCAATTATAAACAACAATAAATTACCTACAAAAGATGTATCAAGAAAAAGATATTGCTTTTCCATAAAATTTTCAACAGATATGTTAAAGAAAGGGTAATCAATCAAGTAATTATTTTTTTTCTCAAAATATCCTGGGCAAAATCATGAAGTCTAATAGTATATAACATGGAAAGTTACCACCACATGACTTTCATTAATAATAAATAATAATATTATTTTTGACAGAAAAATAAATCTGTATGCATGTGGAAAGGATATTACTAGTATTAGAGAAATAAACAAATATTTTCAGTTTCACAATTTGGTGAATTCATCTACTACACTTGTGACAGTTTTTAGGTGGAAGGTATAGTCCCAAGACAATGATATGGTTTCAAGATTACATCTCAGCAAAAAAGATTTTCTGTGAGCTATATTAGCCAAAGGCCTTTCGCATGGAGTGAAAGATTTCCAATAAAATATTCATCTCTAAGATAACAAATTTGCATGACAGTACCACTGAAAAGAAGGGATGGAATTATGCCGTCAAATTTAATTTTTCACAGCATCCACCTATCTATACAAATTTCTCTGGAAGGAAAAATATGCGCTCTGAACAGAAAACGATCTATTCGACCTCAAAACGACTATAAGTGGAAACAAAAACAAGTCCGTATTCAAACATGTCCGTGTTTTCTTAAGATAAAATATCGTAAGCTGTTTTTATAGCAAATACCACAGATATATTTAAAACACAAAAAGTAAGGATAATATTTTAAGACCGACAAGCAACGCCGTACCCCCCATGTTAGAGCTTTGGTTTAGTGGACACGAAACAAGGAATAATGTCACGAATCTACACTCTACAGCTTGTTTTCCGTTTGAGACAAAATAAAATTTGAGACACGCAAATGCTTCTTTTCTTCATCTAACATTGGGCCTTGTCCAAAAGAAATACTAATGAGAGATCACGTCTTACCGTCTAGAGGAAACCTCCAAAAAATAAACAAATAAGAGCCAGTCGAAAACCTTTTTAATTCTGACTTGGCCGTCACGAACGATTATGCCTCAAATGATTTGATTTTAGAAATTAAACTTGATGAACAATTTTCACGACGTAACTACTCACAAAGGGTAAGACCAAAATGTGAACAAGAGTCCAGCGTTCATAGAAAATAAAATCGTTGACAACGTCCTATTGACACTATATGCAAACAAGACAGGAAAACTAAGTCTGTCCCGATTTCAAAGTCTACAACTCATTCCAAAAATATTTAGTCATAAACTAAAATCAAGCGTACCTCATTAGTGTTCCACTTGTACTTTATGGCCGGGAAGTCATCTGCTTTCTTGATTTTCGCTAATTTGTCAGGCAAAGCGATCTCAGAAGGCTTAGGTTGCTGTCTAAATTCGTGTTCCGCTGTCATTCCTAGATTTCCAGGGAGATTTCACCGCCAAATTCAATACCCGGCACGACAACGGGACGAAGACATCCCTTCGCAGATTGCAATCCCACGACCAATTTGTGCTCATGCTAGGATATGGCTTATGAAAATTAACAGGGGCATAATTATTGCAAGACAACGTGAAAGTCGTGGAGGAAATAACCTGTTCTCTCGCTACAACACACCTGCCGCCATACCTTCCCGTGCAACGGTGAACTGAGCCTGCGATCAACACCCGATTGAAAGACAAGCGAAGAGACTGCGGCGTCAAGTATAATTACTAGAGTGTGTTGTAACAAGCACGCGCGACGTGGGCGTTTTTCAACGACGAACGTCAGCCGGAAACGGACTATTTTGCAGTCATGGGGTAAAATAGACATATTAAATTCTACAAGCAGAATAATGCAATGCTGATCGTACTACGTGAAAATTAACTCTTCAAGACATCAACACGACACAGAAAGAACTCAAAACACAGCGGGATTGTAGCCATAGACAGCTGTTTCGCCCTCTTTGGGGCTCGTCAGTATGGCGTAACAGCCAGGGAAAGCTTAGCCTGCGTAGCAAGCGTTTCCGTTTGGTTTCGGAGCGAAGAAATACCGAGGAAGGGGACTTTCGGTTTTGACCGCGCGAGAAATGAAACGAGAGCCAAAAAGTGAAAGAGGGGGGAGGGGGAGGCTCTCTTTTACTTGCGCCACTTTTCTCGAGGTCCTTGACTCTCGTTACTCGTTCTTTTCTCCTAAACCGTACAGAAACGCTTGCTACGCAGGCTAGAGAAAGCTCTGATGAAAAATATCCACGCACTCTGATTTAAGCCCTGACCTAGAACTCTCAACACCCAGAGAATTTAATATGTCTTCTTTTCATTTTTGCTGATCAGGTCTTTATAGATCCTACGTTCTTTGGCATATTCGTTTGCGGTCCTTTGCAGTCCTTTGTGGTTAATGTTTGTACTTTATGGGATGAAATAACCCGTGCGCAAATTTGATAATGCTACCGAGAGGCTCCTTACGGCGCTTCAGCCTCGCAGCCGCGACTTCGCTGCGAAATATCACGAATTTATTAAGCTTTATTAGAAAGAAAAACATATGTCATATGGGGAAGGGTACTCCTGAGCTCCTGGGAATTCTTGGTGGGGGTGTGCCGCTCGGTTCTCCAAACCCTGACCCTATTTCAGACCAAAAAATGTCATTTTTCACACCCATTTTCAGACTTGGCCTTTAAGCAGAAATTACGTTATGATTACTTACAAAAAAAAAGTTCTTTAAACGCATTTTAGCCTGCGTACCAATCGTTTCCGTTTGGTTTCGAAGCAAAGAAACACCAAGGAAGGAGATTTTCGGTTTTGACAGCGCAAGAAATGAAGCGAGAGCATAAAAATAAAAGAGTAAAAGAGAGGCAAAGAGGAGGCGAAGGAAAGAAACGGTTTCCTTCCTTTCTTCCCCACCCCTTCCCCGCTCTTTCACTTGCGTCATTTTTCGCGCGGTCTTTGACTCTCGTCCCTCGTTCTTTGCTCCGAAACCAAACGGAAACGCTTGCTAGGCAGCCTAACGCATTTTGAATTGCATATTTCTATTTCGTTCTTATTCATTTGGAACTAAAAGGATAAATACGTTCATACCCTCCCGAAATTGCCCCGAAAACCCTACTCTACTCTAGACCAAAATGGGCAAAGTATGTACCGGTTTTCAAACCAAAAAGGCCCAAAACTGGTTCCATACCCTTTGGGGGGGGGGGGGGGGCACATACCTATATGGCTTATATAAGGGAGTACCCCCCAGGGGTTAGGACACCTAGCCATGACCAAGGCCAGGAGCCTATGACTATGAAACGCCTATGGCTGCAGTCAAGGCAAGTTGACATGCGTTAAGTAAAAAAATCTTCGCTCAAAACGTGCAAATACCTGAATAAACCAATAAATGAAATGAAATAAAACTTGTTTTGCAACATTGCTGCAAAACGAGATGAAAAGCGATGATGCGCGTTTTACCACCTACGAATTAAACCTGGCTTGCAACGCTCACAGATTTTTGCAGTGTATGGAAAGTTGTTGCAAAGAATGTGGAGATTTCTTCTTTTAATCAGGGGCTAACTGGAGCTAGTAAAAGTGGAAGTAAACGACTACAAGATCTAGCAGCAAAAACGAAAAGAAGAGATATGATTGTTTGCCTACTATGTAAAAGAAAACAGAGACGAAAAGCCACAATCAGAATCGCTTCTTTTCGTCTCATAAGGTTCTTGCGTCTTTTCCCTTAAAAATTTATAAAGACAATAAGCGAGGGAAGGGGTGTCCGAAGTAAGGAAGGGGGCGTGTATGTGAAGAAAGATAGAGGATAATGTATCCAGGGTAAAAGGGGGAAGAATACCTGGGTAAGGAAGGGCCTTATATCCAAGGAAAAGCCGGGAGGGAGGGGAAAGGAAGGGAGGTTTATCAGGGGGAAGGAAGGGGATGAGTATTAGGAGTGAAGAAAGCGAGATATATCAGGGGAAAGGAAGGGGAGGTGTATCAGGGAAAGGGAAGGGGACGTATATCAGGGGTAAAGAAGGCGAGATATATCAGGGGAAAGGAAGGGAAGGTGTATCAGGGAAAGGGAAGGGGACGTATATCAGGGGTAAAGAAGGCAAGATATATCAGGGGAAAGGAAGGGAAGGTGTATCAGGGAAAGGGAAGGGGACGTATATCAGGGGTAAAGAAGGCGAGATATATCAGGGGAAAGGAAGGGGAGGTGTATCAGGGAAAGGGAAGGGGACGTATATCAGGGGTAAAGAAGGCGAGATATATCAGGGGAAAGGAAGGGGAGGTGTATCAGGGAAAGGGAAGGGGACGTATATCAGGGGTAAAGAAGGCGAGATATATCAGGGAAAGGGAAGGGGACGAATGTCACGAGTAAAGAAAGGGAGGTATATCAGGTGCAAGGATGGAACGTGTATCAGGGGTAAAGAAAGGGAGGTATCAGCGGGGTAAGAGAGGAGACGTGTATCAGTGGTAAGGAGGGAGGCGAAATTAACGTATCTGTGGAAAGAGGGGATAAAGGATTATTTTCGCTGCTTTACGGTATACCTTTGCTATCGTATCCTGGAGCTTCTGTGGTGCGCGTATGGCGCGGGAAGAAAACGCCTCATTGGCAGTGAAGCTGCGTGAAAACTAAACGAAACTCCGAGAAAGCAAATAATACATTTTATTGATTGTTATTCGCGTTACTTAACTAATTCCCTACAGTGAAGTCGTTAAGGAACCTAAACTTCAAAATGAACAGAAACAATACAGTGGAAGCTCTCGTGAGTGGACACCCTTGGGGTGAAAAAGGTATCCATAACTGGAGCTGGCCGCTTACGGGAATCTAAAATTACAGAGTTTGTTTGGGACTTGAGAAAAACGGGGTTTTGTGAAAGTAGCCGTAAATAGAGCTGTCCGCATACGACAGCGTCCGTTAGGACAGCTTCCACTGTTACTACACAGTAGATAGAACAATAATCTTACTGTAATGGTGTAAGGGAAAACCTTTGTACCATGACCTCGATCTGCGTGTTTACGTTGATGTACACTTATTTACTTGCTTGATGGATCACTTTGAAGAACATGTCGACATAAATTCCTTAAAAAACAGGGCTAGAAACTAATACTCAGAAACCCGCAAAATTGTTTTTGGGGGTTGCGCAGTTAAGCTGTACGTTCCCGCTGTACTAGGTAAGCACAGAAGATGACTTATGTTTTGTGGCACGCTTGGGCTTTTTGTTTGAACTGTGACAGACACGCCTTTTTCAAGTGGCCACGGCTCTCGAGGAAAACATTACAGTAATTTGAAGTTACTTTCGCCAGTGAAAAGCTGACAAAGTTTTGCAAGTGGCCTAAAAAAGATAATTTCTAGCCCTGAAAAAGAATAATCCATCTATGCGAAAATTTATTACGTCTGATTTCCTCATACCGTAAAATTCGGAAATAAGCCCTTCCATGTATAAGCCCCTCCAAATATAAGCCCCCAAACTGGTAACGCAAAAAACCCTCCGTTAAATCGCCCCTCCAAATATAAGCCCCGGGGGCTTGTACTTGGAAAATTGCCCTCAAATACAAAAAAAAAAACAAAGCAAAAACGGTAAATTTACTTCCAGCTATAAGGCTGGCTCAATCGATTTGGAAACGCAAATTTCCCGCCGTAGATAAGCCCCTCCGTAGATAAGCCCCTCAAAAAGGCCCTTTGAAAAATATAAGCCCCGGGGCGTATTTTCGGAATCTTACGGTATCCATTTAGCTATGACTAAAAGGAGAAATAGAACAAGCTTACTACAAACCCTCGATAATCTTTAAAAGTGTTTCAAGCTCCCTTTCTTTCCTGAATTCTTCTTTAGTTACAGAAAAGAACCCAACATAGTCTCGTTGTATTTTCTTTTAAGCACAAAAAGCAATTTTCTCTGAACTATTTTCAAAGATGCTTTTAATCCAAGCTGAAAATGTCAAGTCCACCCTTCATGACTGAGTTTATGAACGCATTTTTTCGGTTATAGTACTTTAATTCTAGCCTGTGTATAGCAAGCACTTAGAAGTTGTGGGTGAAAGAGAGAACGGGAGGGCGCGTGTCTCCTTCTCGCGCGCACGTTTTTTCTTGTGCCCATAGCCTGCGTGGCAGGCGCAAACAAGGGAGGGGGAAGGAGAAAAGCACTATCCCCCACCCCTTTCGACGCTACGGAGGCTATGTGCCCACTACTTCCAAGCGCAGGCTATTTAATTCTCTCAATTATACAAATTTCGATGTTGAAAATAAACTGACGTTTAAGTTTAGGTGTTAAAAAAATAGGACAAATACAAAGACACCTGTATGACGACTACCAGTATCATTAACATTGTTTTAACAAACCTCGATAAGCTTTTACAATCAAGTCTCCTTAAACAGGACCCATTTTGATAAGTTGGTCTCGACAAGAGTCACAAGACACCACTGCCTCAAGGTTGTCTTTAAGCCTTATAGAAAAAATTGCTTGTTGGAAAATTTTACATGCACCTAAAGTACCGTAAAATTCCGAAAATAAGCCCAGGGGCTTATAGTTTTCAAAGGCCCTTTTTGAGAGGCTTATTTTTGGAGGGGCTTATATTCGGAGGGGCTTATCTACGGAGGGAAATTTGCGTTTCAAACTCGATTGGGCTAGCCTTGTAGTTGGAAGTAAATTTACCGTTTTTGCTTTGTTTTACTTGGTATTTGAGGGCAATTTTCCAAGTACAAGCCCCCGGGGGGCTTATATTTGGAGGGGCGATTTAACGGAGGGTTTTTCGCGTTACCGGTTTGGGGGGCTTATATTTGGAGGGGCTTGTACACGGAGGGGCTTATTTTCGGAATTTTACGGTATATTGTTTACCTGAGGCTTTCTTTGCAGGGCTACAAATTGTTTGTTTACGTAAGGCCAAATCTCCAACTACATGTAAGTCAACACTTTCAGTGGGCAGCACAAAGACTCACCACAAACCACAGTTTAAGTTATTAGGGGTAGACATAACATAACATAACATAACTTTATTATTTGTATAGCGCAAAATACATGGGTATATGATCTAATACGCTTTACATTACAATGCTTATAATACTATAATGAAATGGATAAAAAATTACAGCTTTTCAAAATAGTTAATAAATGGATACTAAATAAAAATATTATATATGCGCGCAAAAAATCTATGTTTAAATATTATAGGTGATAAGGTAAAAGCTAATTTAAAATAATGAGTTTTTAACCGTGCCATAAAAGTTTTGAGACTGCCCAAAGCTCTCAACTCGTCTGGAAGGGCGTTCCACAGAATTGGCGCGGCTGCAAAGAACGCCCTGTCTCCTGTTGTCTTCTTGGTCTTGTTGGGCAGATCGAGCAGAGAGATGTTTTGCCTTCAATATGTGACAATGATGTCACATCAGAGAGGTGGTACCAACAATTTATGCTACTTGTTGAATTACCTAAAAGATGTTCGCTAGACCTTCGCTACACGTTCGTACCAGTTTGCCTACAATTTTTTAAGTCTACTTCAGGGAGAAAACAGCTGAAAATGTTTTCTTAGGCCTGCTAGGAAGGAAGTTTTTTGCAAACCAATCCTTGCACTCAAAACATGCCCCGCAAGGCGTAAGTAGTGAACTCAAATGTTGAAAATTCCGTGTGGTAAAACCGGTGTAAAACCCAAAGAAATGTCAATGAAATGTGGTTAAGTGTGAACACATTCAGCTCGGACATTAGGCGTATAAATTGATTGACATAAACAAACTAGAAAGCTATTTATTATTATTATTATTATTATTATTATTATTATTATTATTATTATTATTATTATTATTATTAAATACAAGTGTTGCAGTTTGAAATTAATTTTTGGTCAACATGAGTTTAGAATACACTTCTCTTAATTTTCCTTTAATTTACCATGGAGGCCACAGTTAAGTTCAGAAATGTAAAAAGTAGAGGCTACTTGTTCACAAAATGTATTAGGCACACTAGATCATGACAAAGTTCCTTCTACTGTACTTTACTGACATACTTTGAAATCACTTGGAGAAAAAAAATTCATTTTCAACCAGAACAAAACGTCTACAAAAGAACAGCTTTATAGTAAAAAGCCCTCATTTATGTTCCTTGTGGTAACACTGCAGCACGTGTTGTTATGTTTGTTGTTGCAGGAGCGGTGGTAGTATCACCTTTACTGGAACTAGATGACTGGTTTGCAACTACCCAGACTAAGGAAAAAAAAGCAAGAACATTGTTAGAAAAAAAGTGCTGCATCAATAATCATAAAATTTCCAAGCCCTGGGAGGGTGAAAACGAACCGGTATGTTACCACCAACATTTACATTTGGAGCTTCTGCTTGTGTGTATTGCCGCCATTATTTCACAAACACAGTGGATGCTATGGTAATGGTTTGATTGACGTCGCAGAAAAAACAAAATCCTGAAACGTTTTTGACAACGCAGGTGGCGTGCTACCCCAAACACCTGTAATCTGGTAGTCATGGGGTTGCAATTAAGTTTTGTGTTCTTCTGCAAACGAGCCACAGCAAAGCTCAAACGCTTCCTCAAAGAATATATCTATTCCAGGAATTTTGACTGTTTTGTAGTAGATTTGTCGTATTTACATTTGACCTTTGTGATCTTTTGTGTTTTGTCTGTAATTCGTAAACAATAGCAAAAAGAATAGAAATAATACTTTGACCAGTGAGAGTTCCTGAGCAGATTTTGGACAGATTTTATGTCATCAATATGGCATTTCTGTCATTGAGAAGCAGACATCTTTCCTGTGAAACATCCCTCGCATCAAGGAGAGAGGAAAGATGGCTGTACTCGTAGGCTAGCAGCTGTTATAACAAACACCTTTTCCAATTCCTTGACCCGCCGTATTATTAGAGTTATCAGTAATTCACTTATGTCAGTCTCTACCGTCATGCAATATATTTACATGTACACTTACTGACAATGGCAGCAATAATAACAATAATGACCACAATGAGAATGATCCACATCTGTATAAATAGAACAGAAAAAAAAAAGAAAATTATATCCTTCCACAAAGCCACTAACTGTGCCAAGAATCAAAACATTAGGAAAGAAATCAACAAGAGAGCATGCCACATAAGAAGTTTTAGTTATTTTACCACATCTGGAGATTTCATGCAAGGTAAGAAACTGTTTAGAGCAAGTACGTCATGAAGTTTAACATGAAATCCTTAATGTTCAAAGAAAACTTTTTAGTTTATTCCCCTTCTCTACAAAAAAAAGCCGATGATCAGGACTGTGATCTAGCAATACCTTGTGGCAGCTAGCACCTTAATTTTGCTCTTGGGTGACTAGAAAATATTGGATTTTTTTGTGAAAACAATAGGGCCATTTATACGAGAAAAAATAAGACGTGTCTTACATAAGACGCGAACTTTCCGTATAAATGGCACATTTCGTCTAAAATAAGACGCGGCTTAGCTAAGATGCGTCTTATTTTTCCTCGTATAAATGGATAAATGGCCCTAACATGCTGGTCACTTTGGATTTTACAGGTTCAGAGCACAAGGCTCCCTTAAATCACTCAAGGCTGGGATCTAAGAAGAATTCTCACACACCACTGGTAGCCATGCCAAGCCAACTGCTGTAGCCTGACATTTATTCCAAATTCATAAAAATGTACACAAAAAATACCCCTAGAAAGGTGGGGCTCTAACAAAGTTACAAAGTTGCATAACTTATTACATTAAAAACAGCCTACAAAACTGAAATCTTAAGGTGGGTGGGTGGGAAGGTCAGTAATGGCGGACGCAGCAAAAGCAACTGCCCACCATTTGGTCACATGACCTATACCCAGGCCCCCAGTAGTGTGTAAGAAAAAACATTTTCCACTTGTTTTGTTACTCTCAGCCAGTGGAAAATTATCCTTATTTTTCTTCAAGCAAAACCTTGAGAGATAAAAGGTGTACGTCATTCACTATGCAATTTGCCATTAGTTGTACCAAGGTGTAAGAAGATAAAACAGACCACAAACTGATATCTGACTCTGGGATGGAAGAGCAGAAATTCAGATGACATGGGAGTGTACATCGTTCCAGTTAATTCTTTCAAGCAGGGGTCATGAAGACCACCTGAGGGGTCACCCAGAACACGTGCTAATTTTTTTTCATTATATTATACAGTCAAAGCAGGTCAAGCTTACCTCCCGAGATTCTATTAATGAATTGATTATTTGAAAAATGAATCTGTTGTAGTTGATTTTTTATCTCGGGTAATTTTTGTTTTTCTTTTGTTTTTGGGTATGGTAATTTATATATGCTTATGAAGTTGAAACAAAGGAAAAATAAAAATTTTCTGAGATAAAAAATTAACTACAACAAATCCTTAGTTGTTCCTGTAACTAGCGTCAAATTCAAATTGGCATTCCTGCATGCGTAATGAGAACTGAATATTTTTACGAGAACTTCTCTGTATCTGGTCAGATTGAAATTTTTGAATGGTTAAAATTGCTTCGAGGAAATTTAATAAGTGCCTAGTGTGTGAATTCACGGCTCACTAGTCATGCAAGAATGCAGAGATGAATCTGAAATCTACCAATTTAACTTTCGAATAACAAATTCATTAACACAATCTTTGGGGGGTGGGGACACTTGATCTGATCTGCCTTGACTGTAACTTAACATTTACTGTATTTCCTTGAATAATAGCCATCCCTTGATTAATCACCTCTCTTGAAAATTGCCCCCACCCCTCTCCCCAACTTTGGCTTAACTCTTTTATCCTCTCCCTGTCAAGTTGAAGAGGAGTCTGATCCAGAAAAACTCAAGCTCTGACGCCAAGGATATTGACTTTGAAAATTAATCGAGGAACCAACTTTGGAACACTCAAAATGCCCATGTGTGATTACTTTTTCTATTTAATGGGGTAATGAAACAAAACATTTAGGGCATGACTTCCAGTAAGCAATATTTGAAATAAATTTAAACCACTCCGCTCACGACTCTTGACTCCGTCGCTAGTAATAAACTAGCCTTTAAGTTAAACACAAAAGAGGAGCTTGTGCAACAGGTTCATCATAAAGTAAAGCAGTCAATACAAAAGTGGCAAACCTTGAAATTCTGCCACCACATCTTGCGTTTCACACTTGCAGCATTGTGCGCAAATTGTGAGGCTCCTTTTCGCAGCTCCTCTGATGACAAAAAAAAAGGATGTTCTGTTTCCTTTTGTTTAACATTCTCAGTGCAGCAAAAGGGTGAATCAGGAAACATTATCAACTAAAATTCACAGCTTTTAGCCTGAATCTGTAGGCTTTTTTTGTCAAGGCTTATTTTTTCCCGCTTCTCAAAAATGAATCGCTTGTTTTCACTTTCCGCGATTTGCGTGTATATTACAACTATCAGTGAATTAAAAATAACAAACAAAAAACAAAAATGGTGCTGAATATTTATTATTTTAAGAAACAAGAGCAAAAAGCCAAGTCTCAAGTGTTAGGTTAACATATAGGAAGGAAAGAGAGGAGACATTCATCCACTAGGAAATGCTAATTAAAGGAGAGAAAAAAATTAAAATACATGTATAACAAATGGAGTCACTTTTGAGTGGAAATTCAAGGCTCTTACTTTTATATTGGAATGAAATTTTCAAGTGTGACATGCTTTTTTTAAGGAGAAAGGGAAATCAGAGTACAAAGAGAAAATGATTCATAAATTCCAGACTATCAGACACTCATTTTTAGAGTTCCAAAGCTTGGTTTATAATGAGCTAAATAACACCCAGAAATTACTTTGAAGAGCTTTATTTTTAACTTGTACATATTTTCAATTTTTCAACGTATCAGTATCTTTAAATACAAACAATGGTCACAGTTGTGTGTACTATTAACATATAGATTTAGCCAGGGCTAAAAGCGAAGCTCTCAATAATAGTTTGTTCAAACAAAATATAAAAGCGGCGAAGGCATGCAATGCCGGAAAACGGTGAAAAACAACAATAGGTCTGATTAGCAAAAGCAACTTTGCATGTGCAGCACACTTTTCTTGTACATTTCTTAGCCGTTGTTTTGCACGACTACAACGGGAAACTTCAAGGAACTTCTTAGTTACACGTTTTGTGGAGGAAATGTCGTACATGTTCCTGTTCACTTTTTTTCACTGCCGCTATTTTCACCTTGCATTGGTTGCCGCTAGCATTTCTCATTTTGTCAATGCGACTACAAAACTTCCCAGTTGTTCTTCCAACAAAAAATGTCTCCTTGGGTTTTTTATCTCTCGCTCTAAGTCCCTGTCGCCCTTTTTCTCGTTGAGCTTCGCTGGCCTGCCACCCACTTTCTCTTTTTCTCTGTTTTTCTCTTGCTCGATATTCCAAATTTGTGGACATGACAATAATTTATTTATCTTTAGAGGCTTAATACTTTAGACAACATGGATACAGAAACAATTTCCGCTTTCCGTTTTCGTCTTTATACACTCTTTTGTTGTCTCTGCTTTACAAGACGCCGGTGGCTATGTGATTTCCCGCCAAAATAACCTCGACTTGCATTTGGCTTGCCATACCTGTTGATTGAGTTATTTTACACTAGTATGCCTGTGGTGCGGACAGATGGTTTCTGGGGCGGGCGGTCAGTTGGTCGGTCAGTGTACGTTCACGTGATTACCAAATTTTCTTGGATGGGTAGATTACTTCATTTTCTTACCCATGCTACTCTGCTGGCGTGCTTCGCATGCTAGAGCTCCGCTATAAAATTTACATAATATTATATTCCTACAGTCCATCAACACTGCCTTGAACACTACTCTAAATGACACAATGTAGTTTAAGTTGTCCAGGGCTCGAAATAACGGCCGGTCAACGGACAATGTCCGGACTGATTGTGGATTTGACCGGTCAAACTTTTGTCTTGCCGGTCATGTTGACCAGTCAAAATTCAATCGTATTGAAAATGAAATAAATTTAAGGTTCCTGCTGTTAGGTTGTTTCAGTTGTTATTTATCGAGTCGCTGTGTATTGCGGAACTTTGATATGTTTTCCTGCTGACATGCAACTAGAGCAGTTGTTTACAATTCGCGCATCGAAACAGACATCAGGATTCGCCCTCTTCCGGTCACAAAATTACCAAATATTTCCACTTTTATTAGTAATTTTCAAGTTGTACATTTGTGCCTGCATATAAATTAATTCCTTAAGCGGAATAAATATTATCAAAAGCAGTGTACTGCAAAGGGACTATAATTCATAGCAATGTTACAATAATTATTTCACTCTTCGTAAGTTTATCGATGTGTTAATCGGCCGCGTGCGTAATGTAAACATGAAAGGTTGTACTACGTGCTGTGTACAGCTAAACATTGTTCTCTGAGATCGCGTAAACCTAATCTTTACGGAGATATGAAAAGCAGTTACTCTAAGATAACAGCAGCTATGGAAAAATTAGTATATTTTTGAGTAGACATATCTGATAAACGGGCTACAAATTCAACAGGAATTAAACGCGCGAACTGAATAAATTGTCTGTTGAACATTTTAAAGGTTCTGCTCAACTTACACAATTTTCCCTTGCTGAACATAAACTGTACCCAGCCGTATCTTGGTCCGCTATATAGAAGCGATATCATCGTTCAAATTTTAAACTGTAAGATCCCTGAAAGAAGTCTCCTCAATGGAGCAGTATATAAAAGGTTTCAAAGGTTTCACGCCGGTGAAGATGTGCGGCCTGTCACCTCTTGCAAGTTTTTACTTTGGTTTATGGGCCCCTAAAAGAGTAATTCATCATATACGTTTGACCGGCCAGAAACGATATGTGACTGAGCAAAAATGAATTTGGCCGGTCATCGTGAACGGAGACTATCTGAAAATTATTTCGAGCCCTGTTGTCAGTGAAAGATTTTTAGAGAAAACAACAAAAAAAGAAATCAGAGAAACTCATGGTGACGCCCTATAATGTTTCATCAGGCATAAAAAGGGTCATTTCTAGCTGCAGAATCAAATTACTGAAGGCAGTCCATGTGAATGTTTTAACATCAGAAGTTTACTATGTCTAATATGCCACAAAGACGATGTCTTTCCTTTCTTCCTCATACGAAACCCAGCTTTACAATAATGTTATTAAAATATATAATAATACTAAAATTGTAACTACAAAAAGTAGTATTTTTATATACATTGTATTTATCAAAAGAAGTTGTAGTACATTAATTTTGTGCCCCAGGATATACAGAAATTGTTATCACTTGTTTCTTGTTTTCAAAAAATTGGATCTATTAGGGGAGGGAAAAAATGAAAAACTGAACACCCGAGATTGAGGCAAAATGTGCCAGGTCGGTCCAAGATGGTGTCCAAACCGTGAAATCGCATGGCATACAGAACGGTCACTACTTCATGTACGGCACACAAATAGTAATTAAGCGTTATCCTTCGTAGAACGCAAATATTGGAAAATTATGCTTCGAAATGAGTTTTTCTCAAAAGACTTTCTTGACTTTCTCAAATGTTCACAATATAAAGTAAATGAAGAAACCAATATGAGTAAAATCTTGGACAGTTTTGTATTTCAGCAATAACTATGATCTTAATTTATAACGGATTAATAACTAACCACATTGACTTCCAGAAAACTAGCACCACCAGATTATGGTGGGTTTACGTTGCTAGGATTGCAAATTTTAAAATGTTTGGTTAACCAAAATCATTTGGTTAAAGAAGCTGAGATCAATGCTAAAATTAACCTCTGTGATGTCGAGTTTAACATGTCAGTGGCTTGTAGCTACAGATTTTGGAATCAATCTTTAATTTGAAGGTCTATTCCCTTATTATCAAGTAAACAAACATTTATTTTTCAAAAAGAAAAAACACAAAATAATCAAAATTTATTACCAGAGCGAGACTCAGCGTCTGACAGTTCTTCCTCTCTGTTCAACACTTTGTCAACGTTATCTTTCATAATGCCTACCGCCTATAAAAAGTAAAACCGTAACAAAACAAATCTAAACAAAGCGTAATCACTGTAGAGTAATAAGTTCGAGGCCAAAAAACGAAGCCCTATAAGTAAATGTGGCCTTGGTGTTCCGCTGTATTTTACAGTGTAATTTAAGCTGCTTTATACTTTATGTAACACAGAATATTCTCAGTCCACAAATTCAGTTAAACCACAGGGAGCCCACACAGTGTGTGTGTGTGTGTGTGTGTGTAAATGTAAATGTGCTGGATTTACCGTTTGCTTCACCTATAACCATATATCGCTAAGCATGTATATAAATCAATGTTAAATAAACGTTACCTCACCTGTCCTTTTGCCTCCAAAACGGTTTTTTGAGCGATTTTGTAGGATTTTAAGTTCGCCATTTACTGTTCCTGATAATAGAAGGACAAGGAAGGAATCCTTGTTTTGAAGGGGCTCCAGCCCTGGAGCGATATTTCCCCAGAAAATTGCATCGCTCGCTTTCAAACTTCACAGCAAAAAGGTCGAAAGATTCACGCTTCTCCTCGTACCTTCCGATCAAAAATCCATCCAAAAGGTTCGGAGCTAGCCCTCCAAGAAAATTAAAATCCCACAGTTTTTGAACGGTCAAAATGCGTAGCATGATTTATACATGCCAGCCAGAAAATGTCCTGCTGATTGCCTCTTTTTGATTGGATGTGGTTAACAATGAATGCTTACCAAGTCTTCCTTAAATCAATTATTATTTAACCATTTGGTTAAAAATATCCAATCAAAAAGAGGCAATCGGCGGGACGGTTTCTGAAACAAATTTTTTGATTCTTTAAAACACTGGAACGCTTGTACATGGCTCTAGAATAGTCAGAGTGGTCATAAATATTTTTAGGGTTTGTGAATTGATCACCAGAGTTCCAATTTTTAAAAAAACAAAATCAAATTGAAACTTGTTTTCGAAGTTTTTTTAGTTTATTAAATATATTAAAGAGAGCAAAACTTGCCACTACCTAACCTGAGATCAGGCTCTATTTTCGTTTCGCTTTGAAAATTACATTCCGGCGGGCAAGACGAAACGAAATGAGAGCCTGATACAAACCTTTAACAAAATGTCTGCCGCCCACTTTTTTGATTGATTGCCATTTGCTGAATCAGCCAATCAGAATTACTTCCGTTGCTTGTTTTTCTAGTATGCAAATTTTTCACGCGTGGGAAAAATGCAGACTGGCTGACTTAAAAAATAGCTTTTATCTGTTAATTTTTTCAGCTAAAAATAAAACAGTCAGCATAATCACATTTAACTTCTTGCGAGATTAAGGGAGATCTCGAAGGTTACTTCTGTTGGCGTAGAAGGTAAAAATTTTTCGAAAAGACGGCAACACGACGTTCTACTAGTTTTATTATTTTGGCTAGGCGCTCTGGAATTTAAAATACTGAACTCTCTATTTTTACATTGTCTTGATATTTTCCTCGGCAATTTCCACCAATTTTCAGTACATAAATCTTTAAAAACAAAAGCAAACAGCCAATGAGCGAGGACACCAGTTTTCTTGGTTTATTTTTAACAAAAAGCGTAGTCAAACAACCAGATTGTGAACACTGAAAATTCCTTGAAGAGCGATGGGATATTTTTCGTCTAATACTTCACAGTTGGCGACTGAGGTTTCTTTCGCAGTGAGCCTCCGCTTGCGTACCCCGTTGAGAGAAGTCATTCCCGGCTAAACTTTCAAATGAAACCAGTTTTAAGATGGACAGTATTTTGATTTGCACCCGTTTGCTGGTAAATCAAAATGCACCTTATTAGCGGTCAACAACTTGCAGAGGGATTCAACTCCGCAATACACTCACTTTCCGTAAATAAAGCAAATCCTGAGAAGATATGAACAACCACATGAATTTTCTGAATTTCCATGGCACATATTAAGGCATATTTTCCTACCATAAGACCATAAAACAATAAAAAAGACAGCAAAATCTATCCTTCTCTCCACCGACGACGGATCATTCACGAAAACAACCACGCAAGAAATAAGCGCTTTCAACTTCCGGCGTTTCTGACAGCCAATCAGATCTTGTGGCATTGTTCTAACAGCCAATCAGCGTTACGGCCAAAATCTGGCCGTAACGAGCACAAACTTGGAATAGTTTGTATCAGGCCCAATTTCAGCGGTAGCCGTTAGAGACAAAGTATGAGAACCGCTCAAATTGGGCCTGATCTCAGGTTAGCCACTACCATGAAACGGAGCAGCGCAAGCTATGAAAAAGACTACTCAAATGTAAGCACGTATTCTTTACCTCAGTTGGATTGAAATTCCCTCTCTGGTGGTTACCTTTGAACTCAAAACCTTATCCCGAAGTGGGGAACTTTGAACTGAAATCTTATCCCAAGGGCTGGGAAGTTTGACCCCAAATTTTCATTTTTGATCAAAGTCCCCACCCTATCCCGTGGTCGCCCCCCCCCCCAGGCATAACATTGATAGCTGCATAACAATCGGTTACACACACATTGTGCGGGGCCCTGTGGTTTAACAGTTTTTTTAACCAAACATGTAAAAGGTGAGGCTACTTTACCTCATTGACTTGCTGCTGCATCTGTTCTAACCGTTTGTTCGACCTGAGAAGGAAAGGAAATACAGTTTTCAATGTTTTAGTAACCGAAAGTCGCTTGCTTGTATCGAAGGGTGCAGTGGCAAGGAAAAACACAGGTGTCCCAAGCCTAATATGAGAGTTTGTATGGGAAAAATAGAGTTTGAAACTTAGATGAAATAAATGAAGTAAAAGCGATTAAAGTTACCAATAAAGTGTAAATATTGTTACCTGGAGTCGTTGTCTTTGTTTTTACGAAGTTTCAGCACGATTTGAGTACTTTTACATCATCTGACCCGACAGTGTCAAGATAACATGTAATTATTACACTGTCAGGTCAGATGATTTAAAAGTACTCAAATCGCGCTGAAACTTCAGAAAAACAAAGACAACGACTCCAGGTAACAATATTTACACTTTATTGACAACTTTAATCGCTTTTACTTCATTTCTTTCATCTAAGTTTCAAACTCTATTTTTCCCATTTACAAACTCTCATATTACGCTTGGGGCACCTGTGTGAAAAAGTAACAAACAACTTCAGCATGGGAACCAAGTCAAATTCGTCAACACAAAACGGTTAAGTGTACGATTCTGAATAAAAAAAGAAAACTTTTCTTACATTTTGACGATTTCCAGTAAGTAAACACTGTGAACGACAACAGCAAAGAACTTCCCTTTCCTCTCTTAAAGAATTTGGAAGTGACGTCATTTGAAACCGACCGTGATCAACTAACCCAGACATCCCTTCGCAGACCGCAATCCCACGATCAATTTGTGCTCATGCTAGGATATAGCTTATGAAAGTTCACAGGGGCATAACTATGGCAAGACAACGAGTAAGTCGTGGAGGAAATAACTTGTTCCCTCGCTACAACACATCTGCCGCCATACCTTCCCGTGCAACGGTGAACCGAGCCTGCGATCAACACCCGCTTGCAGGTGTTGAGTTAAGACGAGTAGGTACTTCATGTATGGGGAAATATATTGTACCAACTTTACTTTTTCCTTCACTCTTTTTGCTCAAGACGTCTGTTGACTGGGAAAAGACTGGAACGAGAACCTCGGTTTCGGCGGGAAAAAGGAAACTTGAGATGTCGACCACGACGACGACGACGACGACACTGAATGTAAACACAAATGTAAAACTGTGATGTTCGTTCGCAACAAAGTTTTTCGCAATGGCGTCTTTTAACACAATGCAAGATCTTACTTTTTAGCCGTACGTCTAATTTCATTGACGATGAAGAATTTTTTGTGTTGTCTGACCTTTTCGAGGGGTAAAACACCTGCTTTCCGTACGAAGATTATTCAACCTGGATGAGATGACCGAGTGCTAGCGTCTGTCAGGGTTTAGATTTGAAAAAGAGACATTCTGATAAGATGGCTGTTTTCCAATGTAAAGTTTATTTCCGCTATATTAAAGATATATGATTTGCCGTACCTAAATACGTACAAATAAATTTATCACTTACGAGTTCGCTCGCTCGGCCTCCACAGCTGTTGTCATTCTTCGCGGAAGTAAAAACAAGTCATTAGTCGAATTTTCAATCAACATCGCTTGTTAGGAGAAAAAAGGAATGATACCTGGACTAGTAACGAGGATAAGAGAATGCAAAGGACTTCAAAAATCGCTTAAAGCAGTGGATTTATACCTGCGGAAGGTTGTGGATTGCAGGACGACGTGATTCTACTTGACGGACCTTAGGGTGGACGGTAAGGTGGACGACGACAACCGGAAATAAAAGTTGCCCGATTTGGGGCTAATTAGCATATAAGCCGTCCAACCTACGTCGTCTACACGTCGCGACGGTGAGAGCTGAGTGTGGCGGTGTCTCGAGAACGTGAGTTTTTTATTCGTGTTTTCGTCTTCAATACATCTTTATTTTAACAGAATACCGCTTTAATCTGTTTCTGGAGTGTCTAGTTTACTTCAAATGGTAAAACTTTTTCAATTACTTACTGTATTATTTTATGATTGAATATAACATGAGCTTGTGTAGCAAGTGGATGGTACAACTGCAGGATTATGCATCAGTCAATTCCACCTTCGCCCAGCCCCCCCCCCCCCCCCCCCTCGGGCTGACCCCCGGGCATTAGCATTTTTTTGCCTTGGATGGCAAATTCCCGGGGGTGGGGACTCTTGAGCTATCAAATCCCGCGGAGTGGGGACGAAAAAAGAGGGCAAATGCCCCGTCCTCCGTCAACACTGCAACATTTTTCATGGCTCGCACAGTCAAATGGTGCCATTTTAAGCATTTTAATGTGCGACTTTTTGTTTCAATTAACGTCTTCCTTTGTAATAGCGCGAGGATTCTAATTAAGACTTCACGCCGCAAGGACATGCACCAGTTTATGGTTTTAGTATTGATATAAAATTATTGACATTAAAATTAATAGAGCGCTGTAAAGTTATATGTTATGAATAGTTTTATAAATATGAAAGAATGTTCTTCAAATAATATCAACAAAAATTTGATTCAATAACCAAAAAACGTTGACTCACATCGATATATACCTCCAATTTCGCTGCCTAATTCTGGCTTGATAAGCAATGAAGAAATGCACACATACATGTAAAATCGAGAACATGCTTTACAACCCTCTACAATTTATTCCTGTCCTTTGACGGACGAGCCAATCTGCTTTTTTTTCTGCGACATGTATAACGTATTCTATAGACTACTATCAACGTCTTACTTTAGAAAGCTGGTTTACTAACTTAGAACAAACGCCACTGAATCATAGCCAACAGTTAACAGCGCCGTACAAACGACTTATTGACGAGATCAAGCAAAACTAACTACGAGAGAACGACTGGAGAACTGACAATTTGACTAACAATAGACGACTGTTTAACTGTGACAATAGACAGATTGAAACGCACCAGTTACTGATTACGAGTCTTCATAGCCAATAACATCACGGCTTAACTGACAGACGACCAATAACATCGCGACGTAATTGACCAATCAGATCAATAGCCAGAGTATAATACCATCAACTGACGTTATACAACTCACTTTGACTCTGAAGAGGACTACCACATAGGTTGTCGAAACGTCAGTCACGTTCACCCGGACAATCAAACTCAGCCTACTTTTGAAATGACTCCTGGGTTCAAACCTTTCACAAAACCTTCTGTGTAGTTATATTCTGATAGAAAACGGCGTGAGTGTCAAAAGCTCGGGAATGGCCCGAGGATTAGCAAATGCCCGGCCCCCAGGCAGTGCAAAATTTGCAAATGTCACACCGGGCGGGGGGGGGGAGGGCTGGGCGCAGGTGGAATTGACTGATGCATTAGAACTATAAAATAATCACATTTAAGTATTCTCTCACCATCTAAACATCGGCTTTTACCCTTTTCTTCATTCACGAAGTTTTTAGTTTATTTTTTCTGCTTAAGTTGTAGGCCAAAATGAAATTACGTGTTAATTGGTTACCATTTATGCGACAAAATAAAGCCCTGTATAAAGCAGGATGAAGGAACTTGTTTATTTTTGCGCGCAACTTGCCAATCGTATATAATAATTTGTTCCTATTTTAATGAAGATGGAGTTGACTGGAGATCACGATATTAAGCTTGCTATAGAAGTTCTTGAAAGTAAGCCCTACCGTTTCAAGCCCTGAGCTGTGTAGGCATGATTTATTACCAGCCATAAGGACTGTGGAGCGTCCGAAAATTTGGCAATACGTAGATCGCAAATAGGCTCAATGGAGAGACGAACATTCACTTTTGAGCAACAGAAGACTCAACTAGATTTCATCGTACAAGGGAACGAATTTCTCATCTGATACGACACCATCATAATTATAAAAGTACACCAAAACCTCTGAGATCTCGTTCAGTTGACTCATTCTCAAACCGTCAATAAAGTTAAGACAAGACCCCTAAAGTCGTTTCCGTGGGATGCGTTGGTCTATGGAAGCATAATAGCGTTCTATCTGAATTTAAAAAAATTAGGGAAACCACCGGAAAGATGTGACATGTTATGAGCATCGATGATTAGGTTAACTGTATGAGTTGGTTTAATGTGCTTATGACTGAATTTATAGTACCCTGCGTGACAGGCTACTATTTCTCCCCAATCCACATCCCCTTTTTGCTTCCTCCCTATCCCCTACTCCTTTCGACACCTGCTACGCAAGCTAAATTTATAGTTGTCACTGGTCGCAAGGATGGAGTTGATCTTGTTTTGATCTATCGCTTTGTAGTTATTTTCATAGCCCGATTTGGATAAGAAAAAGAAGTTATTTTGCATCAAGGTAAGGTTTACCCATTTACCTTAAATGGAATGTTAACGGAAACAAGTAATGCAGAACATACGCATAATGCTCTCTGATTAACCTGAACAGGAACTATATGTATAAAGATACGTCATATCTTGGTAGTAAGTAGCCACAGGTAACTTTTTCAAAGAGAAATAACCATTGTAGTTTTAGGTTAATGGAACAAAACAAAACAAAACAAAACATCCGCTTGCTTTATCCAGGGTCGAACCCAGGGTTACAAAGTTCGATAAAGTTCCAATGTTTTAATCCAAGATGAAAGTTTAATATTCCAAGATGCCCTTGATACGGTTAAAAATTAATTGCAATGTGTTTCCAAGGTCTCAAAGTTAACATAGTTCCAATGATTATCCCTGATTCCAAGGTATCATAAGTTTACTAAGGTCCACTCCTGATCCGTGTCCCATCCAGAAGTCCAATCCATGCCGAAAGCGAGTCGTCGATCGACGAGGACAATATTTTCGCGATTTGACCGCCAATCGTCAAGGGTACGAGTTGAAATTTACGCGATTTAACCTCCCATCGTCAAGGCGCTTTCGATAAGAAAAGAAAATAACTGAACTCTGGCTGTGCTCGGCAAAAACTGGTGAACTCCAAATAGAAAAATCTATCGGAAATCACGGCCCGCAACCAGACGCTACTAAAACCTTATGAAAAAGCTAGACCTAAACAAAAAAGAATCATGAAGGAAAGAAATAATTTGGCTTAGGTCGCCTTTCGTGACTTGCCAGTATCCCGAAGGATTTCACTTGTTAACCAGCCATCCTAAACCACGAGTGGGAAAACTCAAGCGCGACAAATTTGGCAAGGAACGTTCTGATTTCAAAGTTCTTCAGAGGAAGCAAATCGATTAAAAATCGATACAGATTTTGTACAATCTGATTGGTCGGCCTGGAAGAAGAGATAATCGATAAAGATTTTAGGCAATCCTATTGGCTGGCTTTGTAAAGTTGGGTACAACCCCGGGGGGTGGGGGTACTCCCATACATTACATATACGGGTATGTGCCGCCCAAAGGGGTCGTGATTTTGAAGCTCCTGATTTAGAACGGGGTATCCATTTCAGAGGCGTTTTCTAGAACGGGGTATAATATTTCGAACGCACGAAAGCTCCATTTTTGTTGGCAGCCATTTGAAAGTATTCAAGGACAGATTGCTTTTAAAAATACGGTTCAATGCGTTAACAAGCAAACCGTTGTACTCTTGTTGCATCCTAGAACTGAGTATAAAAAATTGGCCCATTTCTAGAACGGGGTATCAATTTTAGGGGAAATTTTTTCCAGAACGGGGTGCCATTTTGGAGTCCCGGGCGGCACATACCCACCCAAAAAATACCCAAGTGCCCCCCCCGGGGGTACAACCGAACCGGATTTTTACCGTGGGAGTGCCACAGGCATCCCACGGAAAAAGTCTTCGACCGTCACCTCTACTGAAACTTGTCGCCGTCCACCTAAACTTAAGGTCGGTTTTGTTTGACGTCGGCGACGACACCACGACGACGAAATTTACTAGTCGCGCTTGCGCAGTACACTGTAACTCACTCCCGGTCGTCGTCGTGGTTCTTAAGTTCCCTAAAATTACACGCGCGACGTGGGCGTTTTTTTCTTGGATTAAAGCGCAAACAAAAAAATTCTTTAAATGCATTTCGAATTTGCATATTTCTACTTTGTTCTTATTCATCTGGAATTAAAGGGACAGGTTCACGGTTAAGCACATGCTCAATAATTAAATAACTTCTTTCCTATTTATTATTAATTCTATCGGTTAATAATCCCACCCACATGTATCTCAGCGATCTCAGAGTGTATTTCAAAGTAGAATTGTATTCACAGTAACCTGAAGTAGGATGGAGGAGTACTAAAATCGCCCAAAAAAAAAAACCAGTGGATTATGCCAAACTAACAACGTTGAATTTATTGTTGACCTGATGGTTTTATTCCATGGTTGATTAATTTACAGCTATTTGCAAATATTTAACTTGATCAAGTGCAAGTGACTGCCAGGGGAGTGTGCAGATTGGTTCTTTGACAACATTATGGCATGATCATATTGCTTGCATAGACGATACAGCATGTCCGGGCAGAAAAACAGCATTTTGATATATGAGCATGCGCTGAACCGTGGACCTGTCCATTAAAACGATAAATACGTTCACAAGCTCCCAAAGATCCCTCGAAAACCCTACCCGATTCCAAACAAAAATGGGCAAAGTCTATACCCGTTTTCAAACCAAAAAGGCCCAAAAACCACGCCCTTTAAGGCGGCAAATACCTATATGGCTTGTATAAAAGAGTACCCCCCAGGGGGTTTTTCCCCAATTTTCAGGCAAACCGTCTCTTAGGACACCTAGCCATGACCAAGGCCAGGAGCCTATGATTATGCAGTGCCTATGGCTGCAGTCAAGGCTCATTAACAGCAAAAAGGACTCAATTCAGGTTGTTGACATGCGTCGTTAAAAAAGCCTTTGCCCAAAACGTGCAACTTGTTTTGCATCATTGCTACAAAACGAGATGGGCGTTTTACCACCTACGAATTAAACCTGGCTTGCTACGTTCACAGAGTTTTGCAGATTATGAAAAGTTGTTGCAAAGAATGTGGAGAGTTTTTCTTTTAATCAGGGGCTAACTGAAGCTAATATAAAGTGAAAGTAAACGACTACAAGATCTAACAGCAAAGACGAAAAGAACAGATATGATTGTTTGCCTACGATGTAAAAGAAAACAGAGACGAAAAGCCACACTCAGAATCGCTTCTTTTCATCTCTTGAGGTTCTCGAGTCTATTCCCTTAAAAATTTATAAACGCTTCTCTTACTTTAAATACACAATAAGCGAGGGAAGGTATGTCCGGAGAAAGGAAGGGGTATGTATCTGAAGAAAGATAGAGGATCATGTATTCAGGGTAAAAGGGGGAAGAATACCTGGGGTAAAGAAGGGCCTTATATCCGGGGGAAAGCCGGGAGGGGACGTATATCAGGGGTAAACTGAAAGCGAGATATATCAAGGGAAAGGAAGGGGAGGTGTATCGGGGAAAGGGAAGGGGACGTATATTAGGGGTAAAGAAAGCGAGATATATCAGGGGAAAGGAAGGGGAGGTGTATTAGGGAAAGGGAAGGGGACTTATATCAGGGGTAAGGAAAGGGAGGTAACATCAGGGGAAAGGAAGGGGAGGTGTATCAGGGAACGGGAAGGGACGAATGTCAGGAGTAAAGAAAGGGAGGTATCCGTGGGGCAAGGGAGGAGACGTGTATCAGTGGTAAGGAGGGGGGCAAAATTACCGTATCTGTGGTAAGAGGGGATAAAGGATTATTTTCGCTGCTTTACGGTATACCTTTGCTATCCTATCCGGGAACTTCTGTAGTGCGCGTATGGCGCGCGACGAAAACGAGTCATTGGCAGTGAAGCTGCATGAACACTGAACAAAACTCCGAGAAAGTAAATAATACATTTTATTGATTGTTATATGCGTTACTTAACTAATCCCCTACAGTGAAGTCGTTAAGGAACCTGAACTTCAAAAATAACAGAAACAATACAGTGGAAGTTCTCGTGAGCGGACACCCTCCGGGGGTGAAAAAGGTGTCCAAAACTGGAGCTGTCCGCTTCCGGGAATGTAAAATTACAGAGTTTGTTTGGGAGTTGAGAAAAACGGGGTTTTGTGAAAGTGGCCGTAAATAGAGCTGTCCGCTTACGACAGCGTCCGTTAGGACAGCTTCCACTGTAACTACACAGTAGACAGAACAATAATCTTACTGTCATGGTGTAAGGAAAAACCTTTGTCCCATGACCTTGATTTGCGTGTTTACGCTGATGTACACTTATTTACTTGCCTGATGGATCACTTTCAAGAGCGTGTCTACATAAATTCCTTAAAAAACAGGGCTAGAAATTAATACTCAGAAACCCGCAAAATTGTTTTTGGTAGTTACGCAGTTAAGCTGTACGTTCCCGTTGTACTGGGTAAGCACAGAGGATGACTTACGTTTTGTGGCACGCTTGGGCTTTTTGTTTGAACTGTCAAAGACACGCCTTTTTCAAGTGGCCACGGCTCTCAAGGAAAACAAGTTACTTTCGCCAGTGAAAAGCTGACAAAGGTTTGCAAGTGGACTAAAAAAGCTAATTTCTAGCCCTGAAATAGAATAATCCATCTATGCGAAAATTTATTAAGTCTAACTTCCTCATATCAATATAGCTATGAGAAGAAATAGAACAAGCTTACTGCAAACCCTCGATAATCTTTAAAAGTGTTTCAGGTTCCCCCTTTCCTTCTTGAATTCTTCTTTAGTTACAAAAAAGAACACAATATAGTCTCGTTGTATAAAGTAAGTATAAGGAGCAATTTTCCCTGAACTATTTTCAGAGATGCTTTTAATCCTAGCTGAAAATGTCAAGTCCACCACCCTTCATGACTGAGTTTAACCCTTAAAGCCCCAATATCCACAAGCAAATTCTCCAAACTGATCTCTATACATTTCTCTAAAGAATACGTTGAGAGAATTTGAGAAAAGATCAAAGCACTTTCTCCTTGGTGATCATTTAAGTAATTCTCATAACCTAATCTCTTGACATTGTACGGATATCATTAGGAGAAAATTGATGTTGGTCACTATTGGAACATAAAGGGTTAAGAAGACATTTTTTCGCTTATAGTACTTTAATTCTCTCAATTATACAAATTTCGATGTTGAAAATAAACTGACGTTTAAGTTTAGGTGTTAAAAAATAGGACAAATACAAACACTCCTGCATGACTGCTAGTATGATAACATTATTTTAACAAAACTCGATAAACTTTTACAATCAAGTCTCCTTAAACAGGACCCATTTTGATAAGTTGGTCTCGACAAGAGTCACAAGACACCACTGCCTCAAGGTTGTCTTTAAGCCTTATAGAAAAAATTGCTTGTTCGAAAATTTGACATGCACCTAAAGTATATTGTTTACATGAGGCTTGCTTTGCATAGTCTGCTACACAGCCGTTTTTAGTGTCGTCACGCAATGCTCCTCCCCACTATGTGAAGAGGAGCGTTGCGTGACGACACTAAAAACGGCTGTGTAGCAGACTATGCTTTGTAGGGCTACAAATTGTTTCACATAAGGCCAAATCTCCAACTACATGTAAGTCAACACTTTCAGTAGGCAGCACAAAGACTCACCACAAACCGCAGTCTATTAGGGGTAGAGAGATTGCCTTCAATATGTGACAATGTCATCACATCAGAGAAGGTGGTACCAAGCATTTACACTACTTGTTGAATTAGCTACAAGAGTTCGCTACACCTTCGCCGCACATTCATACAAGTTTGGTAAAAATTTGCCAAGACTACTTCACGGAGAAAACAGCTGAAAATGGTTTCTTAGGCCTGCTAGGAAGGAAGTTTTTTGCAAGCCAGTCCTTGTACTCAAAACATGCCCCACAAGGCGTAAGTAGTGAACTCATATGTTGAAAATTCTGTGTGGTAAAACCGGTGTAAACCCCAAGGAAGTGTCAATTAAATGTGGTTAAGTGTGAACACATTCAGCTCGGACATTAGGCATATAAAGTGATTGACATAAACAAACTAGAAAGCTATTATTATTATTATATACAAGTGCTGTAGTTTGAAATGAATTTTTGGTCAACATGATTTTAGAATACACTTATCTTAATTTTTCTTTAATTTACCATGGAAGCCACAGTTAGGTCCAGAAATGTCGCAAGTAGAGGCTACTTGTTCAGAAATTGTATTAGGCACACTAGATCATGAAAAAGTACCCTCTACGCTACTTTACTAACATAATCTTAAACAAACAATGAAAATCGTGCTACTTCAAAATCACTTCAAGAAAAAAAAATTCATTTTCAACTAGAACAAAATGTCTACAAAAAAACAGCTTTATAGTAAAAAGCCCTCATTTATGTTCCTTGTTGTAACACTGCAGCACGTTTTGTTATGTTATGTAGGTTTTGTTACAGGAGCAGAAGTAGGCTTATCATCTTTACTGGAACTAGATGACTGGTTTGCCACTACCCAGACTAAGGGAAAAAAAGCAAGAACATTTGTTAGAAAAAAAGCGCTGCATCAATAACCATAAAATCTCCAAGCCCTGGGAGGGTGAAAACGAACTGGTATGTTACCACCAACATTCATATTTGCAGCATTGCCACCATTATTTCACAAACACAGTGGATGCTATGGTAATGGTTTGATTGACGTCGCAGAAAGAAACAAAATCCTGAAATGTTTTTGATAACACAGGTGGTGTGTTACCCCAAACAGCTATAATCTGGTACTCATGGGGTTGCAATTAAGTTCTGCATTCTTCTGCAAACAAGCCACAGCAAAACTCAAACATTTCCTCTGAAGAAGACTATATATATTTATATAATTTTGACTGTTTTGTAGTAGATTTGTGGCATTTACATTTGACCTCTGTGATCTTTTGTGTTTTGTCTGTACTTCGTAAACAATAGCAAAAAGAAAAGAAATAATACTTTGACCAATGACAGCTCCTGAGCAGATTTTGGACAGATTTTATGTCATCAATATGGCATTTCTGTCGTTGAGGAGCAGACATCTTTTATGTGAAACGTCCCTTGCGTCAAGGAGTGAGGAGCGATCGCTGTATTTGCAGGCTAACACTTGTTATAACAAACACCTTCTCCAATTCCTTGACCCGCCGTATTATTACACTTATCAGTACTTCACTTACGTCAGTCTCTACCATTATGTAATATATTTACAAGTACACTTACTGACAATGGCAGCAATAATAACAACAATGACCACAATGAGAATGATCCACATCTGTATAAGAAGAACAGAAAAAAAAAGAAAATGATATCCTTCCACAAAGCCACTAACAGTGCAAGGGATCAAAAGATTAGGAAAGAAATCAACAAAAGAACATGCCACACAAGAACTTTTAGTTATTTTGACACATCTGGGGATTTCATGTGGAAGTACAAGATTTTGAAATAATAAGCTGTTTAGAGCAAGTTCATTATGAAGTTTAACATGAAGTCCTTTATGTTCGAAGAAAACTTTTTTTAGTCCATTTCCCTTCTCTCTGAAAAACTCTGATGATCAGGGCTGTGCTCTAGCAATACCTGGTGGCCACTAACACCTTAATTTTGCTCTTGCGACTAGAAAATGTTGTTGTTTTTTTTTTTGTGAAAACAATATGCTGGTCATGGTGGATTTCACAGGTTTGGAGCACAAGGCTCCCTTAAATCACTCAAGGCTGTGATCTAAGAAGAATTCTCACACACCACTGGTAGCCATGCCAAGCCGACTGTGATTTCCTTCCAAATAAAACCTTGAGTTGCATTTGGGTTGCCATACCTGTTGATTGAGTTATTTTACAATTGTATGCCTGAGGTGCGCACAGACGGTCGGTGTACAGTCACATGATTTCCAAATTTTCTTCGATGGGCAGATTACCACATTTCCTTAGCTATGGGGCTCCGCCCACACGCAGTGCTTCGCGCAGCACATGAAGCTCCGCTAAAACAGACCACAAACTGATATCTGACTCTGAGATGGCAGAGTAGCAATTCAGATGACATGGGAGTGTACATTGTTCCAGTTAATTCTTTCAAGCAGGGGGTCATGAAGACCACCTGAGGGGTCTCCCAGAACACATGCTAATTTTTTTCATTATATTATACAGTCAAAGCAGGTCAAGCGTACTCCGCCCCCTCAAGATTCTATTAATGAATTGATTATTTGAAGAATGAGTCTGTTGTAGTTAATTTTTCATCTCAGGTAATTTTTGTTTTTCTTTTCTTTTTGGGTATGGTAATGTATGCTTACAAAGCTGAAACTAGAAATTATCTGAGACAAAAAATTAACTACAACAAATTAATCCGTTAGTTGTTCCTGTAACTAGTGTCAAATTCAAATTGACATTCTTGCATACGTAATGAGCAGTAAATATTTCCCGAAAACTTCTCTGTATCTGGTCAGATTGAAAATTTTTGAATACCGTATTTATTCAATTAACCGCCCTGGGCACTTATTAAATTTTTGGACCTTGAGAGTGGGCGCTTATTCGAGGTGGGCGCTTATTCGAGGCTGGGCACTTATTAAATTTTCACCATTTTCAGCAAGTGAAGTATGTTTATTTTGCAACAAAACAATAAATGCTAATAACAAAACGCGAAGAAGTAACAAAGAAAGGTTTCTGTGAAATACTCTGAAGAAAACTCTGTTCTCGGGTAAGTCTCTTATTAGAATTTATTAATTCAAGTGGCTGGAATGGGGGTGAGCGCTTATTTGAGTTTGATTGGGGGGAGGAGGGGCTGGGTGCTTATTCGAGGTGGGCGCTAATTATTCGAGGTTGGGCGCTTTTTCGAATAATTATGGTAGTTAAAATTGCTTTGAGGAAATTTAATAACTTCCACGTGTGTGAATTCATGGCTCATCACTCATGCAAGAATACAGAGATGAATCTGAAATCTACGACTACCCATGCATTCAACTTTCGAATAATAAATTCATTAATACAATCTTGGGGGGTACATTTGACCTGCCTTGACTGTACCTTAACATTTACCGTATTTCCTCGAATAATAATAACCGTCCCTTGATAAATTACCCCCCTCAAATAATCCACCTCACCCCTCTCCCCAACTTCTCTTAAATCTTTTACCCTCTCACAGTCAAGTTGAAGTGGAGTCTGATCCAGAAAGATCTGACACCAAGGATATTGACTTTGAAAATTAATTGAGGAACCAAATTTGGAACACTCAAAAAGCTCATGTTGGCTTTATTTGATGTGATTACTTTTTTATTTAATGGGGTAATAAAACAAACTTTTTAGGGCACGACTTCCAGTGAGCAACATTTGAAACAAATTTAAACCACTCCGCTTACTACTCTGACTCCGTCGCTAGTGAAAACTAGCCTTTAAATTAAACACAAAAGAGGGGCTTGTGCAACAGGTTCATCAAAATGTAAAGCAGTCAATACAGAAATAAACAAACCTTGCAATTCTGCCACCACATCTTGCGTTTCAGTCTTGCAGCACTGTGCTCAAATTGCGAGGCTCCAGCTTGCAGTTGATCTGATGACAGAAAAAAGAATGTTCTGTTTCCTTTTGTTTAACATCCACAGTGCAGCAAAAGGGTGAATCAGGAATTATCAACTTATACAGGGTTCAAAATAAAATCACAGCTTTTGGGTTGAATCTGTAGGCTTTTTTGACAAGGCTTATTTTTTCCCAGTTGTCAATAATGAATCACTTGTTTCCACTTTCTGCAATTTGTGTGTATGACACGTGACCAAAATCTTTCTGAATTGAAATTTCAAATTTCAATTTTCTTCCTTGAGAAATCTTGAAAATATAAAGTGATTTTAAAAAGAATTGGCACAAAACACATGCCTTGAACTGCCAAAATAATGTAACGGTCACAATCTTTATTTTGATTAACGTATTTCATTGCAACAATTCCCCTTCACACAAAGACAAACCGTCGTGCTTCTTCACTCACAGACCAGGGTGGAGCACACACATGGGAAATCGGTTCTGTTGAACAATATCAATACAAAATTGACTTTAACTTGAATGAGGGAAAAGGCTTCACAAACGGCACTAAACAAGTTTTTGTGCAAAATAAATTTTGATGAAAAGTGCAGAAACATAAAGGCAGTGATGCAACGGTTTGTCTAGACAAACTTGCATGTTTCATTCTTGAACAAACGTGTAAAACAATTAGTCGTTTACGGTGAACAAGAATTCTCCTTTTCAACTTTTGCAGCACACTTTAAATTTCCAAACCTTTTTCTACTCTTTCTACTCATTTTAAAACATTTCCAAAAAGTTTTTAAATGTTTCTTGGCTGTTTACTGTCTGATATGAAATGTTTACTACAACATTAATTACAGCTTCTTTGATTTCAGTTGGCCGATCAAACCATGACATTTTCTATTTCAGTGAAAAGTTGTGCAGTCAAAGTGCAGGTTGCTATTTTGAAACCTTTAAAAGTATAATAATAATAACATTAATAAAATGAAGATGAAACAACAACAACATGATATTAATTTGAGGAGGACTCGGAAAAAAAATCCGAGTCCCAGATGGGATTTGAACCCACGACCCTCCATGATCTAGTCGGATGCTCTAACCACTTGAGCTACTGGAGACTCTATGGTGAGCAAGGGCTAATTTGTGGGTCTCGACTGGAACCGCATCACGCGGCTACACAGCCAAGTAATGATAGGCACACAAGAAGTGAAGAACTCACTAACAGCATCGCGCTGTCACCTTAAAGCATATCCAAGATGCGGCCAACCAACCTCCAAAGTGAGTATATTGAAGATGAAACAACAACAACATGATATTAATTTGAGGAGGACTCGGAAAAAAAATCCGAGTCCCAGATGGGATTTGAACCCACGACCCTCCGTGATCTAGTCGGATGCTCTAACCAGTTGAGCTACTGGAGACTCTATGGTGAGCAAGGGCCAATTTGTGGGTCTCGACTGGAACCACATCATGCGGCTACACAGCCAAGTAATGATAGGCACACAAGAAGTGAAGAACTCACTAACAGCATCGCGCTGTCACCTTAAAGCATATCCAAGATGCGGCCAACCAACCTCCAAAGTGAGTATATTGAAGATGAAACAACAACAACATGATATTAATTTGAGGAGGACTCGGAAAAAAAAAAATAAAATGATACTGATAATAACATTAATAAAGATAATAATAACAATAGATGGTAATACAGTTTCATGGAAAAGTAAGGTACCACCCTTAAGTGAGAGGCAATTCACAGGGAATGCAATATCGGCTTGTGCTTTGATATCAAGCAGGGTGCAATTTTCATACAAAGCAAAGCCCTAGAAATTTGTTTATTGCAAGAATCATTGTTGTAGGTCAAAATAATTGGAGTAAAGCATGGTTTTCATAAAATTATAATAGCTCAGGTTGCCTTGATCACCCAGGTCACCTCAGAAGTAGGTTCTTGGGATTAAGTTGATCATATCATGGAAACAGTACTGACGCAATGCTTGACAAGCCAAACATTATTAGGACAACAGAGTTGCCTTGCCAGAGCTGAAATGTAATGGAAGCAACTACCATGTACTATTGCTGGGATAATCTTGATCCTTCCAATCACACCTATTAATAGGCCTTTTGCGTTAGTTGATCACGTGATCAACTTTCAGTAAACACAAAAACCGTACGCTTTTGAAACATTTTGTTAGCACGAGCTCAAAGAGCGTATTAAAATTAGGTAGCCTGTAATTTTCAGCCGTATATCTCAGAAGTAGCGATTGCAACGGCCACTGAATTTGTATGAGAAAAACAACTCTTGCCACCCAGTCAAGCTTGAGTGGTTTTCCATACAACTCCAGAGGGCAAGAGTTGTTTTTCTCGTACAAATCCTTCTAACTTTCGCTGGCCATTGCAACTGCTACTTTTGAGATATACGGCTGAAAATGTACAGGTTGAATAATTTTAATACGCTATTTCAGCTTGTGCTAACAAAATGTTTCAAAAGTGAACTGCTTTTGTGTTTACCAAAAGTTGATCACGCCATCAACTAATGCAAAAGGCCTATTTGGATGATTATGCAGAAAAAATGCTTCACAGACTTTAATAGCATTCTTTTCCCAAAATATCAAAAGCAGCTTACAACAATCAGTGACTTTAAAACAACAAACAAAAAACAAAAAAGGGGCTGAATTATTATTTTAAGAAACAAGAGCAAAAAGCCAAGTCTCAAGTGTTAGGTTAACATATAGGAAGGAAAGAGAGGAGGCATTCATCCACTAGGAAATGCTAATTAAAGGAGAGAAAAAAATTAAAATACATGTATAACAAATGGAGTTACTTTTGAGTGGAAATTCAAGGCTCTTACTTTTATATTGGAATGGAATTTTCAAATGTGACATGCTTCTTTTTATAGAAAAAAGGAAATCAGAGTACAGAGGGGAAATGATTCATAAATTCCAGACTATCAGACTCTCATTTTTAGAGTTCCAAAGCTTGGTTTATAATGAGCTAAATAACATCCAGAAATTACTTTGTAGAGCTTTATTTTTAACTTGTACATATTTTCAATTTTTAACATGTCAGCTCTTTAAATACAAACTATAGTCACAGTTGCATGTACTATTATAAAATTTACGTAATATTTCAACACTACCTTGAACACTACCCTGAATGACACAATGTAGTTTAAGTTGTCAGTGAAAGATTTTTAGAGAAAACAAAAAAAAGAAATCAGAGAAACTTATGATGATGCCCGATAATGTTTCATCTGGCATAAAAAGGATCATTTCTGGCTGCAGAATCACATTACTGAAGGTAGTCCATGTGAATGTTTTAACATCAGAATTTTACTAATATGCCTCAAGACCGTGTCTTTCCCTTTTTTCTCGTATGAAACCCAGCTTTACAAATTAATAATGCTATTCAAATATATAATAATACTAAAATTGTAACTACAAAGAGTAATATTTTTATTTATTTAACAAAAGAAGTTGTAGTAAGTTTGTGCCCCAGGATATATATGTAAAAAAGGTTATCACTTGTTTCTTGTTTTCAAAATATTGGATCCATTAGGGGAGGGAAAGAAACACTTAAGGGCATGGCTAAAGTAAATGCTTGTGGTTTTTAGTGCTCGTCTCCAACAAGTACTCACATGAAGTGTATGTTCAAAAAAAGCAACTTTAGAATTTAAGGAATTAGGACACTTTTTGCCCATTCAGCCTTTGAATATTGTTAGCATGACAATACAATGTCATAATAAAGTAAAAATAAATAAATATTTTTATTTTGGGATTTTGGGGAAATTATTGAAAAAAAATAAAAGTTGCTGTGATTTTAAATTTGTACTTCTGGACAACAATGGTAATATTGGAAAATTATGCTTGGAAATGAGTTGTTCACAGAAGACTTTCTTGACTTTCTCAGATGTTTACAATATAAGGTAAATGAGGAAGCCAATATGAGCAAAATGTTGTGCAATTTTGTATTTCAGCAATATAATAACTACAAGCTTAATTTATAACGGATTAATAACTAACCACATTGGCTTCCAGAAATTAGCACCATCAGATTATGGTAGCTTTTACGTTGCTACGATTATAGATTACATTTTTGGTCAACCAACGTCATTTGGTTAAAGAAGCTGAGATCAATGCTAAAATTAACTTCTATGATGTTGCGTTTAACATGTCAGCGGCTTGCAGCTACAGATTTTGGAATCAATCTTTAATTTTGATGGTCTATTCCCTTATCATCTAGTAAATAAACATTAATTTGAGAAAAAAAACAAAAATAATCAAAATAAATCAAATTTCTTACCAGCGCGAGAATCAAGCTCTGACAGTTTTGCATCTCTTTCCAACACTTTGTCGACATTAACTTTCATAATGTCTACCACCTACAAAAAACAACAGTAACAAAACAAGGCAGATCTAAATGACGTGTAATCACTACACAGTAATCAGGTCCAGGCCAAAAAAAAGCCCTATGAGTAAAGATGGCCTCGGTTTTCCGCTGTATTTTACAGAGAAATTTGAGCTTGCTTTACGTGACAGGATTAGTCCGAAAAGCTTCAGTTTTACCAGTTTCTTTTAACTAAACATGCAACATGTGAGGCTACTTCACCTCATCTACTTGAGCCTGCGTCTGTTGTAACCGTTTGTTCGACCTAGAAGGAAAGAAATACAGTTTTCATTTTTTGAGTACTCGAAAGTCGCTTGCTTGTGTCGAAGGGTGCAGCAGCAAGGGAAAAAAACAGAGCGCGAACTAACAAACGACCTCAAGATGGGAACCAAGTCAAATTCGTAAACACAAAACGGTTAAGTGTACGATTCTGAATAAAAAATAACAAGGTTTTCTTACATTTTGACGATTCCCAGTAAGTAAACACTTTGAGCGACCACAGCAAAGAAATACTGCTTTCAAACTTCCCTTTCCTCTCTTTTAGGAACTTGGAAGTGACGTCATTTTGAACCGAGCCGCGATCAACTAACCCAGCGGAGTATTCCATCAGCGCGAGGTCGAGGCCGCCGGTTTAACTCAACTTGCACGTGTGGAAAAACTTGCATCAGAAATATCGAAGAGTTGTCGAAAATTCTTCTTGTTTTCGCTAGACTGTCATTATTTTTTCCATGTCCTGGTTATTTGGAGTCAACAAGCCCCCTCCACCTGGGGAAGAACCGCCATTAATCCCGGGATCGCCCGGAGGAGGTGATCAAGGTGGAGGGGATAGCGGAGGAAAAGATGACACAGGCGATGGCAAGACTGCTCCTGTGTGGAGAAGCTTTGATCCTTCAGGGCTTGAACGCGCGGCCAAAGCTGCACGAGAGCTTGAAAAATCACGTAAGTGTATAAAAGAAATTTGACTTTGACACTTTAAGAATACAGGAAAATTTTGGTACACTACACTATGTACAAATTGAAGTTAAACTACAAACAGCTGATCGTGCATGTACATTTTCGTAATATTAGATTTTTTTATTACTATATTCAACTCTAAGATCATTCTAAGGAGGCACTGGAAATGGCTCGAATGCAGGAAACAACAAAACAATTGGAACAACAGCGCAAAATTAAGGTAAGTGTCATTTTTATTTAGTTTGACCAGACTTGGCTGTGAGACAACAAGATGTATGCACCAATATTATTTTGGTCTCACAACAATTTCCTTCCCCAGACAACCCATGCCCACGAATGGCAGACCACCCCTTTAAATGAGTGTGGATTTAAGAGGACTGGTCTGAAAACGAGTGTGGAAAATGACATTTTTTGGTATGAAATAGGGTCAGGATTTGGAGAACTGGGTGGCACACCCCCCACCAAGAATTCCCAAGAATTCTGCTGGGATTTCAAGGCCAAGTCACTTGTCACTATTTCACCCTAACAGGGCCTCATTATGCTGGTTACACTGAAATCAAACATGTGTGTCCTTGACTCTGACATTTTTTAGGAGTTTGAGGCAAATATTGAAGGCATGAAGTTGGACAAAACAAGAGTTGAGCAAGAAGAGAAAAGAAAAACTCTTGCTGCAGAGACTCAACAGCACCAACAGGTAACTTACAGTTAACTTTTACTTAATATTTCCAATCTCATTTTTCCTAAGTACTTGCATGCTGTGTTACAGAACTGAAGAAATTAAATCATTGCTTTGGCCAAACGACCTTAACTAGCATCTAGTGGCTTGATTTAACGTCACTTTTTGAGTCTTTTGTTGTAACTTCACACTTTAGTGCACTAACTGACCCACCTACAGCTGGCTTCCTTAGGGAATTTATAGCTGCTTATAGATCACTTGAACACTTGGCCAAAATCGAAGGTCATTAATTACACTCTTTGTTTCATGACTAGTGAAACGCAAAATTGTTGTATGTGAACTCTTGACGAGACCCCCCACCCTTGCCCTCCCCCCCCTCCTTTTACAGAACTGGTTTGTCTATCGGGTAAGTGTTCTTGCTGCGAGTTTGGACAAAATGCTAACCCTTGCTGACCCTCCTAACTGAACCCCTCTAAAATCACTGGATTTTAAAGATAAGGTCACCTTTTAATTTACGTGATAGCTGGGCCACTTTCTATTGTTCTATGAAACCCTGTTGCTACTCTAGTACTGTGTAGCTGCTTTACAGGCACTCCAAAGTCACTATTGAAAATTTAGGTTAACCAGTTAGCTATAATTTTACAATATTTGAGGTTGATTGCAAGTCTGATGCCATGCCAACTACTTGGCCACACTGCCAACCATAAACAAAGCAACATATATTGCTTGCGGGGGGGGGGGGGGGTTAATAGCCATTGACAGCGGCTGTTATCCATAACACTCTAAACTCAAAGTTATTAATTATTACTTGAATATTGTTGTTGATGTTACCAGCGAGCACAATACCAGGATCAGTTAGCCAGGAAGCGCTATGATGATCAACTTACACAACAGGTAAAACCATGTGATTCACTGTCACCAATACTTCTAAACATGATTAATGCAATTAAGCTGACAACATTCGTGCTAATTTAAAACCAAACGTAGAGCTTAATTTAAAGGGCTAGGGTAAGGGTTAGAGGTTAGGGTTAAAAATAATTTATTGTAAGTGTAAGTTCAAAAATTTAGTTTACATTCAGGGTGTAAAGAAAGTCAGTTTTACAGGCTGCCATTCGGGCAAGCTGTAGCTAGCATGTACTAGCCCACAAGTCATTCCAGCTAGCCCCAAAACCCTTTTTGATTAGCAGGATTGATTACAATCTGTCTGTAATTTGAATTTCTCAAAAAAATTCACTTGCCTCTTGGGCAAGTAAAGAACAGAATTCACTAACCCGAAACCAAAATCCACTAGCCCCGGGCTATCGGACACGACTTTCTTTGCACGCTGACATTGCCAATTATTTGGCACCATGAATGAGTAATGGCTTGTTTTTTATTGTTTGTCTCCGACTCCTTCTCTAACAGCGACGTATGAATGAAGATAATCTGGCTAAGCAAGAGGAGTCAGTTAGGAAACAAGAAGCTATGAAACGAGGTACAATAAATAAAAGAACTAACAGCTTAATAAGGAAACTTGTTTAACTCTTTAAACCCTAAGATCAAAATTTGAATTCTCACTTGTTGCCCCTATTTATTTCCTACAGAATTACTGGGGAGAAGTTGATAAAATATCAAGTAAATTCATCTTGTGTAATCATGTCTGTAATTCTCATGACCAGTCTGTTTTACAAAGCATTGACATTACAAGGAGAAATTTGATGCTGATCACTCTTAGGGCTTAAAGGGTTAAGGCAGGGGTTCATAGGATCGGCTTGCTATTCTTTAGTTTATATAGAGGTGTCTGCTTAATTCTTCAGGCTACAGGTTTTTTGAGAGGTTTTAATTCCAGCTTGTGTGAAATAACCAGTTTTATTAAGAGCTTGGTTGATAGTCTGGCCATACAGGGCTCATCCCATAGCACCTTTTTCAGTAAGATATTATACCCTCACCAAAGAGCATCTTACAACTAAATAGATATGCATTATCTACCATGTGTGAGGTCAAGATGTGTGGCTGAATACTGGCCAAGGTCTTTTTTTTCCCTTGCTTTATGGATCAAGACAAATTCAAGGTCGATATGAATGCAAAAAAGAGGGAAGCCAATAAATTCATACTCAATCATGTCATCTTGACAAGATAACCTTGGTTAATAAAGGATTTATTATAGCCAACAGAACATTTTCGTTGTATGTAGGACCAGAGCAAGGAAATCCCAAGTGGCCAATATACGGCCATCTTACCTTCTCATGTATAAATAGCCAATCAGACCACAGGATTGGGGTTCATCTTGCCCGGCACTTGGGGAACCAGTCAAATAAATTAAAATAATAATCGGACACAGTTATTAGTGCTGACTATTTTTGGTCTCATTGGTGGGAAATGTCAAGTTTCCATCATTCTTAGTGCAGAAAGCCTTTATGTTTTACTGCATTGTAGGGCCAAGAAATTCATTATTTCTTATTATTGTATTCTCAGGAACAATAGAGTATCAAGCTGAGCTACAGCATAAAAATGAAATGAAAAGGCTGGAAGCTGAACTAAGGGGAAAGTAAGAGATATTTTGTTCATAGTACAGCTAGGATCACATCATTCATCCTCAGTGGGTGGTATATTAAATTATAATAATTATTAAACTGTGCTTTCTGGTGTTAAATTTCTCCTACCAAATTATATTGTATGATCTTAATCTTGTAGAATGTATCCTGGTAAACAGCCAATTTCAAGCAAGTCCCTGACAGTCCTCTATATATGGCTTGTGTTATAAGTGATTTAATTTCGACCCTGCTGGCCATAGAGCCTCCAGTAGATTATTGGTTAGAGCATCCAAACTAGAACTCGGGGGGTCATGAGTTTGATCCTCACGTGGAGCCCAGAATTTTTTGTGAGCTTTCTGGTGTTAGATTTCTCCTTCTTCCAGATTGTTTTTTTTTTGTTATAATTATATATGTTGTGGTTCAGTTTTATCCTTGGTTTGAATTTTATTTTCTTTTGTTTTTGGGTGTGGTAATGTACGAAAATGAGTTTGAAAGAAAAGAAACGAAAACTTAAACCAGGGATAAAATTAAACCACAACATACAGTACATATGTATATTCACCTGTTTTATGTATATATGAATATCCCTTATCCGTAATAATATTTTTCTACAGAAGCGTGAAAACACTGCACTTTCATTACCCTTTTTTACAGAGCCCAGATAGAGCGAGAAAACAAGGACATTAGACTGGAAAAGATTAGAGTGAAGGCTGCAGAACAAAGAGAAACTGTCCTACAGTCAATCAAGTTAGTTGTGCTTTCAGTTCCATTTACATGTTCCCTTAATTTGCCCAGATTCTCCCCCATTCTTACTACACAATCTTATAGTATTCTTTTCCCTCATTTCCGTGTTTCTTTTTTAACATTATTATTTTGCATCTCCTTGTCTTCTATCCTCTGATCTTGAAGCCAGTTTCTTCAAGCTTTTAACAACTCTCCTCTTGGTTTGTTAACAGTGTTATTTCTGCACCATTTCTCCAGCCCTGCCCTTCAGTGAATGAGTACATTTGTACCCCTCTCACCAAGCCAGCTCCAGCCCCCCTCTTATCTCTGTCGATTTCGACCAAGTCCCCAATACAGTCCTCTATGACTGGTATAGTTATAATTAAATTTCGACCCTGCTCACCATAGAGCATCTGGTAGTTGAGTGGTTAGAGCGTACCAACTAGAACTTGGACGGTCGTGCGTTCAATTCTCACCTGGAGCTTGGAGTTTTTCTATGCTTTCTGGTCTTAGAATTCTTCTTTTTCCAAAATATATTGTTTCTAATACCTACAGTTATACCCCTCCTCCAAGCCTATCCTCTCTTCTGTTCTCTTCTTGCCCACTGATTGCCTAATTGTGGAGTTTATCTTATCTCTTATTTCCTTAATTTCTCCAGGACAGCTGGAAGCATACTGGGAGCAGGGTTCAATGCTTTCATCTCAGACTGGGATAAAATTTCAGCCACAGTAAGTTATAAATTCCACTAAATATAATGCCTTCCAGGCTCAAGCTGCAGAATTTGTTTTCTCTTTTCACCAGAAATGCATATATATTTTTTTACTGAATAATTTCCTTTTTTCCTGTACCATTTCTTCAAGATGCATCAACAACAGCTCTAACTCTCACATTATAAAAGAATTATGTGTGACTCAGAGAATTAAGCAATTTAATTTGAAAACTTTGTGTTATTACACCTTGTACATGTACATGTATTCAGATGAGTCATTGTGAACATCGTATTAACCCTTATAAAAAATTATGTACGAAAATCTCTTGACTCCTCCAATCACAAACTTCATTTTGTAAATACTTTAAAATGAATAAGCCAATGAAAAAATACACCTGAAGAGGTTTCATTTTAATGGTCAAACCACAGGATTTCATCCCTTTTCTCATTTGCCAACACTGATCTTGTTTCATTTTCTCTCTCAGGCCGCTGGTTTAACACTCCTTGCTTTAGGAGTCTATACAGCTAAATATGGTACTGGAGTAGGTGCAAGGTTAGTTCTGTCATTAATTTGTTTTTGTTTGTCTCTGGCAATAAACAATTTTATCACAAAACACTATAATAAGTGACATTGGATTGTGTCTAGGAATTCTAGAATAAATTGTTTTGTATAAATTATTTTCCATCTTTTTCTTAAACCCAACTATCATAGCATGATAGTTATTTACCTTCAGGTTTTCTGCCATTGTGTGTTTTTTTAACATTAAAGTTTAATTTGTTGATTGATTGGTTCTATATGTAGGAAATTTTTAAATTACACTTTCTTGTCAATTTGGCTGTCCTGTAGTTGTGTTTCAATATGATGTTTCACAATATTATTTTGTACAAAAACCTTGACCAAGGGCTCAAATTAATTAAATTTGTGGACTTAGCCCCTGTAACACCATGTGTAAGGTGTCAGGCTTATATACAGCGTATAAGTTAGCCTACACCAAGAACAAATACAACACTCAAGAGGGTGGAAACCCTGTTAGAATAAGACAAGTTTCTGTTTGTATTATAGATATATTGAAGCACGTCTGGGAAAACCAAGTCTTGTTCGCGACACCTCAAGATTAAGTGTCTTTGGTACTGTAAGACACCCTGTACAGGTACGTACATTTGTAAACATGCCTGGAATGTTAGTTAATGTTGTTTATTATTGAGTTACATGACTGCTAAGCTTCCTTTTACCTCCAGCTGTAGCTCTTATTAAGTAAGCATCTTTGTCCTTTGTTGTAATTTTTTCTTTAGACTTTTAGAAAGATGTTCGTCAACTATGAAGACTCACTACAAGGAATAATTTTGAAAGTGAGTATTTTTTCTTTATTAAAACCTGGGTGCTTATTTAATAGTAAGTATTATCCAGCTTTTAAAAGTCCCACTAACCTCAAATACCCAGCATTACACCACAGATGTTACAGCACCCTTGATCCTTAAATTCAAGTTGTTTACTCCTCATTGAAGAAACATGGTTTAGTAAACCAAATGAGGTAAATATTTTAGCCTAGAACAAGCCAAAGCCAGGATGAGTATTCAACTCAAGTCAATTTTTGTTTAACAAGAGGTTAAGCACAATGGCCGAGAATTTGTAATTCCCCTATTAAGCGTCCCCTCTCAAATAAGCCCCCCCCCCCCTTTTCAGGGGAAGAAAGTCTCTATAAAGCGATTTAAGCCCCCATCAAATGGGCTTGAAATAAAGAAGACCCCTGGGGCTTAATAGAGGATTTACAGTATAAGGATTTGACTGGGGAAAAAAGGTGTGTTAGATTGGTGGTCGCACATGGAGGCTCGACTGTATCTCAGAATCACTCTATGTACTTATTTCCTTGAACCTATTGTAGAAACGTTTCTCAAGCATGTTGATTTAATTTTTAGCCTTCCCTTGAAACGAGACTCCAAGAAGTTAGCAAAGCAACAGCAAATACAAAGAAGAACAAGGGGCTTTACAGAAATTTGCTGTTTTATGGGCCTCCTGGGACAGGCAAAACTATGTTTGCGAAGGTAAAAGTGAAAAACAATATTATTTTAAAAGCTTAACTTTGTTACGGTGCGCAACAACATGGGCAGCAATACACTTCATCGCAGAATGTAATATAGCCCTGGTTAGTACATCATCAACATCAATTTTCTCCTAACAAAATCAGCAGATCATCAAGAGTAAAGGTTATGAGAATTACTAAATTGATTACCAAAGGGAGAATGCTTTGATCTTAAAGCAGATTCTCTCAATTATTCTTAAAAGAAGTGTATGAAGATAAGTGTGGAGAATTTGTGTGTGGATCTTGGGGCTTAAAGGGTTAAAGTGCATAACAACATGTGTACCAATACCCTGCATTGCAGAATGTAATCTATCCCTGGTTAGTACAACTGCAAAGTGCCCAGCACTGATATCATTGTCCTAGGCCCCCAATGGTCTCAATGAATTACAGGATATACATTTTGAATATCCCTGTGACCTGATTAGCAAATCAACAATGGCATTTGTAACAGGGCCAATCGTGGCACGTGCTCAAATGATTGGACACAGGTGGTGGCCTAGAACATGGATTTCGGCGCTGTTTCGCAGACGGACTTAACCAGAGTTTAGTTCCATTTGTGGCACAGGCTAGTGTAGCAAGAAAAATTGTTGACATGATGTACGTCAGCCTAATGCTTTGGGATTCATCTTTGCAAACAACTGTTGTCTTTATCTCTGACAATATTCCATGTCAGAGTTGCTTCAAGCCTCTGTTTCAAAGCAGGGCCAAGTGCAGTGGTGGATCCAGCCAGGGCCCTTATTTTTGGACCAAACTGAGGCCCCAAGGGCCGATGTTTTTGAGACCGCCCCCCCCCCCTCCCCCCCTTATAAGTGTGACGCTGTTGATGTGAAAATGATAAGTTATTCTCATGCAAGTAAAATTCATTTTCACAAGAAAGGTTTCAGATTTAGCCTCGTTTCGAAAGTGAGAGGTTTTGGAACTTAGCAATGGCCTATTATTACTCTGCAGGAAGCCTGTGTTCATGCCTGCCCTGTCTCCAGACACTCTAGATCACTTTTCCGGGAAAAATTGAGTTAATTTATCATTAATTAATGTCTTTGCTCACTCCCTACATCCCCTGGTCGCATTTTGCACTCATTTCCACCACAGCAGGCGATTTTCTTTCCATGTTCTCTCTGTAAGCTCTGCAAAAGCCAGTTTAAATTTCCCTTTCTTGCCTTCTGCTGTTGCTTTCATCATTCCTCAACATTGGTTTCCACTCTAACCCCAGAGAGGCTGTGTTTGCTGTCCGTATTACCTTTGTGAGGAGGGGTAGGTGGGGGGAGGGGATGGTGAGTAGAGAGCCCTCCCTTGGAACAGTCATGTCTTGTTTTTATAGGTCATGTGTCCCGGCTTATTAGACTTCTATCTTTCATGCAATAAAAAAATCTGCGACTTAGAGAAGAATTCGCAAAGTAGATCAGAAGAGTTTTTTTAACTGGTTATAGAACCCAATGAGTTACTTTCTTGCAGATCCACCATTAACTTCTTCCGGGTCTTTTTTGTTGTAGAGCCTCGCCAAGCATTCTGGTATGGACTATGGTATCATGACGGGAGGTGACATTGTTCCCATGGGAAAAGAGGGCGTGACAGCCATGCATAAAGTGTTTGACTGGGCCGAGACCTCAAGACGGGGGTAAGAAATGTACTGTCCAGATTTCTAATGGCGCATGCGCCAGGTATGCAGTATCACGCCACCACAATGCCAATAAATTCGTCAAGATTTTCTCCCTTCGCAAGTGAGTTCACTGATTTTATGACTGATGCTTTTCGTTTGTTGTGTTTAGGTTATTACTCTTTGTAGATGAAGCAGACGCATTCTTGCGGAAACGTAATCAGGTAAAAAAAAGTGAACAAGTGCGTTTTATTTTGTTTTTGAACTTTTGTTGGATGATATTTACTAGAATATTTTTATCTTAACATTTAGGAGAAAATGAGTGAAGATCTTCGGAGTACTCTCAATGCTTTCCTCTACAGAACTGGAGAATCTTCTCGCAAGTATGGTTTCTTGACCTGTCATACACTGATAAAAAGAGGCTGTATAATCAAAGTTACCGCCTTCGGATAAAAACGCGAGCCAAAAAGCCCTGGGAACGAGGTTGCGCTAAATTGACCACTGCTTCCTCTACAGAAAGTACCATGACAGACCATAATGCCCTTTGTTTGTCACCCCAAAATTTTGCATAACCATTGTCTTCAGTTTTGCTTGGGAGTTAAAATGGCCCCAAGAGAAACCGAAAACAATGCAGACGTTATTGATTCACGAACGGCATGGCTGGCCGCGCAGAACTGGATCGGGGACGCGGTTTGCGTGCCAAATGCAATCATTAAGCAAAACAACGTGAAACCATCACGAACGGGGACAGAATAATTCAGTTGAAAATGCCTTTCAAAGATTTGCGTTAAAGGGGCTGTGTTCGGCAGTCCAGTTCATTTTGTTTAATTTTGCCAATTACTCGCCCTCAATCGCTATGGAACTTAAAGTAAGCAAAGAAATTACATGTAAATGACAAAATAAGAGACCCGAGACAAACACATGTGTCTCCTGAGCATTATTTTTGAAGTTGCAAGCAGCAGGGATCAACTTTGAAAAACTGTTAGGCTGAACAGATTTCAAAAATGCTAATTTCAGTCCGTTTCAATCTTCTTCAGTTTTGCCCATCAGTGACATCTGTTGTTTCTGTTATCTTATTTTAACCTTCCTTTAACGTTTTAAGCGGTTATTTTTATGTTTCTCTTAATTGAACGAGTATTTTTAATTTCCTAATTTGGCTGAACTTCGTGACACAGCTCTTTTAAGTTTTGTTTCTTTCTTACGAAGAAAACATGATTTCTGATGAAGAATTTCTACTTCTGTACGACGAAAACTCTTCGTAGAACCCAGAATTTAAACCTCTGGTTTCAACCTGAGAACTCGCGTTTTGAAGTCCGTGACCGCAGCTCAAGAACCTCTTGACATGCGCAGTGGCTGTCATGCTGCAAAAATACTTCCGGTTGGGGTCCATGGTACCAAGAACGTCTGGTGCTTAAGTTCCCTATTTTCTTGTCGTAGTCGTGCAGTGACGGCAAAGAAATGTACCGAAAAAGCGTGACGCACGTGCAAAGTTGTTGTTTTGCCAAGAATCTAAACCTATTGCTGTTTTGCCGTTCTCGTTGACGTCGCCGTCGTCGTTCCTTAAAGGTGATGTTAAACGGAACGATTGGCAACGAGGGTTTTTAGCACAACACAGCGCTGCAATGTTGGAACAATGTTGTAACCGTTCGAAACAATGTCGCAACAATGTTGCAACGCTGTGTTGCGCTAAAAATCGTCGTTGCGAATCGTCTCGTGTAACATCACCTTAAGTTCCCTAGTATTCGGGAGATGAGGGATGCTGCAATAACCCTCGGGATTACGGGATGGAATAACCCTTTTGGGAACTCGCCTCATATTTAACGGATGAGCTTTTTTTCGCATACTCAGGTTTATGTTGGTCCTCGCCAGTAATCAGCCAGACCAGTTCGACTGGGCGATCAATGACAGGTTGGACGAGATGGTTGAATTTGATCTGCCATCGCTCGAAGAAAGAGTGAGGCTAGTCCGTCAGTATTTTGAAGAACACGTTTTAAAGCCGGCCACCACGGGATCTCGGGCTGGGTAAGTTTAAGCATCTCGCTCTCGCAAACAGGAGTAGCAACAGTTTTACTTAACCCACGTGATTTTTCCGCCATCTTCCTAGTTTTCTCTCGTCTTTCGCCTTGCACCAAATTTTCAACGCCAGGAAGGCGGTTTTTACCCGGGGGCGCCTCCCATATTAAAGTGATGGGGATGCTCCTCGGAAAATGCAAATTAAACCCCTACTGACCAATGTGGGTGTTGCTCAAGCTTAAACTGACCCTCAAAGGTGATTTCTCTGTGGTCAGCGTCGAGCATTTTTTGTAAATTTCTTGAAGCACAGTACTAAGCGTTACCTGAATGGGCAAATATAGTGACTTTCCATCCTAAACACCCAAAGTGAGACCAAAATCTGCAATTTACACCCCAAAGCGAAACGACGAGCATCCCTGTCGCTTTTGTATGGGAGTCACCCCGCGCGTTTTTACGACCGCCCACGAACTAAATTTACCTTTGAGGTCCAAGTATAAAAGTCACCCGTGTAGGAAGAGGATCAATTTCTCACAGAGCTTGCTTTCAAAAAAATCAGTTTACTGTCATTGTTATTTAATTCCAAAACCATTGCCAACCTCAATGTACAACCCTTTATATGATGTCCCAACACGATTTTGTGTAACATAATTTTTGGTGCCATTGTTCGGGTCTTAAATCGAAGATGGGGCTAACTCTACGTTGTTTCGTTTAGGAACGTCAGTTCACTTTGTTCAGTATTTGACGTTCTACATTTTCGCGTTTCAGTCGGTTGAAGATCGCAAACTTTGACTTCAATGTGAAATGTCGTCAAATAGCCGAAGTGACTGAGGGACTTTCAGGGAGAGAAATTTCCAAAATAGCAATTGCCTGGCAGGTGAGTTAAATCTGAACACGAACTAAAGAGACGTTTCGAAACTAGAAAGGTAACCAGGAAAACCAAAACTTTGGAGCGCCAATTCGCCCCTGTAGAGGACCTCTGGGACGTTGCTAGGGACAACGAAAAGAAAAATGGCCAATAGCTGACCGGCGCGTGCCCAGTGAAAATCCCAGAAACAATTGCGGGACGCATTTCGGCTCCAGTTCCTTTCTCGTTTCTCCAGTGGCGGACAACCTCTAGTCTGAAATGTCATCCGTCTCTTCGCCCCACCCCCCAACGGGCGGAAAGGCTGCAAGACTAAAAAGCACACTCATGGCCGCCATCGAGATATTTATGCAAGATTACATAAATTAGTCTGTGATGTCACAGGACGGCATTATAACGCTGTGAATAGCTCACATTCGATATATCAAAAAATTCTAACATGATATCCGAGGATTTCTGGTCATGTTTCTATATTTGGTTTGGTTTTCTTTGTGCTCAAGTCTCTTCTGGGAATTGCGAGACAATGAAATCTTTAAAAATTGGCAATTTTGTCCCTAAAGCCTTGGAGTCATGTTAGACTTTTAATATATCGAATGTGGGCTATTCAGACGTCTCTCTCTCGCCTGGCCCCCCTTTCGACGTCTCAGACCAGACAAGCTCAGGTTTTTTCACACTTGATTGTTTTTTAATTCCAGGCTAGTGCGTACGGTTCCCCTGATGGCGTTCTTACCGAAGAAATGATGGATGAAAGAGTTCAAGAGGCTGTTAGACAACATAAGCAGAAAATAGAATGGCACAGCACCGAACTTCCTGGTGAAACAACTGCTTCGAATACGACGACTCAGAAAAACAGAGACTCTGTACTCAAAAGAACTCAAGATAATAAATCAAAGAAAGGTTAATTTATTTTGAAATTTTTGTTTTTATTAAAGCGACCTCAGAACGTCCGTATACCAGGCGATTTTTTGCCACCGAACAGAAAATTGGCTGCTTGTGACGACGTTGATAAATGTCCGCAAAAAGTGTTTCTTCCTCCGTCTTGTTTCTTTTTCAAGAAAGCTCTTGTGCGAAGCAAGGCGCGACCAATTTTCCTATCGGAGCTGATTCCTGGATACAGCAATGGTCATGTAATGGGCTTAATTTCATTCCAAGATGGCGTCGTCCAGAACAAAGTTATTTGAACAGGTTCGAATGGCGACACAACGACAAATCTTTCAGCTCGAGAGGAAAAGAGTCATTTGTGTGATGGTCGTCAACGTTACCCAGGAATAAAACTACAGTGAATGGCTTCAAAAAGTAACTCTGAGACAAGGATCGCTTTCCCCTGCTTTTGGTAAATAGGTGTGCAGAGAAGGGTTAAATTACAGCAGGGAACATTTGTCTGTTGCCAGGTTGTGAAAACTGAGTTTTACTGGCCGTATCTGGGTACATTTAAACAGTGGAACTTTGCGAATAACAATTACCAATGCGTCACCGCTAGAAACTGTGAACACAAATTCGCCTCTCGCAATGAGAAGCAAGGTCATTGACTTTCGCGTGCCCACACGTGGGTTGCGATTGCTTTAAGCGTGGATAACATTCCATGTTGAACCCTTTCGTTGGAGGAATGACGCGGGAAATTTTAATTTAAAGAAAAACAATCGCTCATGTAAGGGAATCCAAGGCAGTCTTGGATTCTGGATTCCAGGTACTGTATCCAGGATTCTTTGTCAGTGGAATTTGGATTCCGGATTTCAATGGTTAGTGGGATTCCGGATTCCTTGAGCTATAGTCCGGATTCCAAAGTCCAGGATTCTAAATTCCACTAGCAAACATTTCCTGGATTCCGAATCTGAATTCCCTTACATGAAACGAAAAACAAAATCAAATACAGAAGTGCGGTCTTACGCTGTGCTGTCTTGCTGTCTTAAAATCTACTGTTAGCTAACGATTGGGAATTTTTGCTTTCTAGAATGAGTTTCAATGCCCGAAATCTATAACGAGTTTCCTCTCCACTTCTACATACATGTAACCTTGTATCATTTCAGCGGGTCTGATGATCAGTTTTGCCTATCGAGGAATTCTCTCTTGTCAAATCTGGTTCGCCAGAACTACAATGAATCACTAGTCTTAAGACTTGATAAATTAATAGAACGTCCCTTGTACTTTGGTGGCAAGGTTGCTTATGTCTTAATATTGTTTTGTCACTCGATGTCCGCCAAAACATACTCTGCGCGTAGAGGTTTTTTTCTGGCATGGTTTTGGCATTTACAAAGTTGTTCGCGTCGCTTGTTAGTCGCGTAGTTAACCAACTAGGCGACTGAGAAGCAACTCGAACGAATCGGTAAATGCTAAAAGCCATGCCAGCAAAACAACCTCTGCTCCCAGGGTACCAAAATAGAACAGGGTAGAATATAGGGTGTATGGATGAGATACGATGCCTGCTACGAGAAGAAAGAACGGGTCGCAAAAAACACTTTCGGATCTTCATAAGCGTGCGCAGTGTTTCTTAGTTACGATTCATGTCCCCAGCTCTTTAACGTTTCTTCTGGTCATGGACGTGACAATGACGTCATGTAAAAACACTATAGTTTTGGTTGTTCTTAACTTCAAACATGTGCAGATGTCGTTAAGATTCCTATATACTAATGTCGGTAGATCGCTTTTTTTCAATCTTGATAACCTAGCCTCGTCCCCAGGGTCTTCTCGTTTTCGTCTTCTTCTTTCCTGCCGCCGCCCTATTGGAAATCGAGAAGACCCTGGGGATGAAGCTGACGTCACAAACGGTAGCCAATTTTGGTCAATCGCGAAAATATAGTAATTTGGTGTTAGTTGTCACCAAGTTCGTTAATCTCATATTACCCCTACTCTTTTTGTATAGCTCTTTGAGCTGTCTTTATTTCTTGTACGCTTTTTACCAATCCGGTATCAAAAGGAAACTTGCAGCTTTTAGCAAAAGTAATAATAACAACAATGAAAATCTTAATAAGGTTTTTATGGCGCATTTAATGATCAATGATCTTTCGACGGTAAATTGAATCTAAATGAACTGCGTACAATAATTATTTCTTAAAACAAAAATTTTAAAAAGGCTTTGTCAAATGTGGAAACAGATTCAGAGTATTTGATATCATCAGGTAAACTGTTCAAGATTTTCGATGCATAATGCGAAACGAAAAAGAGTGGTGTTCATTATTTAGTCACCGTATTAACAGAAGGAACTTGTAAAAGCAGTCCATCAGATGAGGGGAGCAAACTCGGAGCCGGTTGATATTTGACACGGAGTGGCGACAAATAGTAAGGACCTAGAAATCATTTTAAATTTTTATGTTAAAAGCAGTATTTTAAAATCAATGCGTACACCAAAGGCACGCCAGTGCAAGTCTTTCATGACAGGAGTTAGATGGTCGGATCTTCTTATTCCCGAAAACCACAAGCGTGCGGCACAGATCTGACCTCATCGTTGCAGATTATCTATTTCTCTATTATGTAACAGTATAAACTCTTACAACAATCCTAGCGCGACATGAAGAAAGTCGCGCCATTGACCATCGTCTTGAGATGATCCTTGCTAGAAGTCGATAAAGAAAAAAGGTTGTGACTTCGATTAATATCGTTGATTTTCCGATAGAAATCGATAATGATAATGATTTTCGATTGTTATCGATTTTTTTAATCGAGAATAATCGATAAATTACTTTTTCTGTGACTTTGATTTCTATCGATTTCCGATATCAATCGATATGATATATTAATCGGCAGATTAAATTAATTAATATCGATGATGTCCATTAATTTCCGATATCGATTTTTATCGATTAACTACGTCTGGACCAAAATTGCAAACTCAGTCTGGTGGTTGTAACTAGGCTAGCGTTGCCAACCGAAAAATCACTAAGGCCCATTTCAAACGTCGTACTACTGCCGTGCCGAACTCAGTTGATCGAATTAAATTCGACTTTAGCACGGCAGTAGCGCGACGTTTGAAACAGGCCTAAGAATTAGATTCTGGACAAAACGAGAACCATACTAAATGACCTCTGTCTTACTAGGATTTCTCACGAACTTATTCTTGGCGTCACATTCTACAACTTCACAAATACACCCGGATAGCACCCTTGGTCACCAGAACTCGCCGAAGACGAACGGGAACGAGGCTAATACGGATGACGTTTGCATGATATATCAGGTCGCTTTTGTCACGAGTGTCTCGTCTTCAAAATATTAAACATGCTTTTCAAAGCTTTTAGTATTCATGTTTTAATGGAAAACAAAAGTGGAAATTAGAATAAGTCGAGTAACCAGGATAACTCTAAGAGAATGTTTTCAGAGAAATTTTGTCCCTTTTAGCAGCTTGCTTGTAGTTACTGGCGACAGAGAGATAAAAAAACACAACATAAACTAATGAACAACACACTTTTTCTTTGTTTTATGTCTATTTTCACGCTCTGCTAGTACGTCCCTTAATAATTAAACAAGGAAGTTGCAGATTTTAATTGATTTTATTTTACAGATCAGACTGCTTTTATGAGTCTGGGGCTTGTGGCTCAGAATTGTTTTAGTACGTAGACTTTTCCATCTTCTTTTTGGGTTTTGTGCAGTTTGTGCAAAAATCGATCGTATCCATAGAATGATATGCAAAACTGTTTGCCGTTCAATTTTAGTTTCCGTTTTCGTTTTACATCAGTTACATTCTTAATCCTCCCAAAGGCTTCCGTTTTCAATAGGACAAGCCCCGAGTGTCATGATAGCCTTATTAAGCTTTGTTTTTCATTCTCTCTTTGTTTTGTTTTGAGATTAACAGATCGTTTGCTGCTAAACGTTACCATATATTTATTCATAATCTTTAAACAAGTACCGCTATTTGTCAAAGAGTAAGCTAAACTTTCAAAACTATCATCGGAACAGGCATACGGCGCTGTTTTGTGTACTAACATATTTCGTCGCAAGTTTGAAATGACATTTACTTCAATCTGTCCTCTTCAAACAACGCTATAAGGGTCTAGCATGTAAATACAGGTAAGGGATTTCATTTCACTTACTCGGGCGCTTTTGATTTAGCTTGTAAGCACACGAATGAACGGCAAACACAGATAACAGATGCGAGAGGGCGAAGGCTGATGTTAGTTAGTATCTTCGGGTGTTTCGCCAGACAGCTTTTAGCGGTTGAAGCCATTCGATCATTTTTCGATATTTTTACAGCTAAAAGAGTTCCGTGGGATTGTTTCCTTTTCAGTATGTTGTTGGATAAGTTGCACGAAAAAAATTGCTCAGGTCACCCAACTGTAGCCGAGTTTCCGCAGGGATTCCAGGCCGCAGAAGTGAGTTTGCGTTAACGCAGCGTATGATTAAAACAGATTCCGATCCGGACTTAGTGCTTGTCTTTTTAAAAAAATTTCCTCTGTAAACTTATTTCCAGATTTTTTCTCAGCAAATTTTGGAAGAAGGCATATATAAATGGAACACTTCTCCCCTCGTAGAAATTTTATCAGTGGGAAATTTGTCGGGTTCTTTTGATAGATTAGCGAACAATTGTTGCAAGGACAACTTGGGCAAACAGCAGCAGAAAGGCAAAGCCGGATCTTGTTGTAGATCAGGATCAGCAGATACATTCCTTAGTGAGTGGCACTGGACGGCTCTGTCCCTGCCTGGTTTAATAAGAAGCAACCGATAATAATTACTGGAAAACTTTGGAAATGACTGAAAGAATTGAAAAAGAATAAAAACATGCAAGCTAATAATATAAAGGTCTGGTGCTGCACAAAAAATATATAGAGTTGACAGTATTTTCGGCTTAATGACGCTCAGCACCGATCATTGCCACACGGAAGGTAGTGGTTTCACCCCAAAGTTTTCGACCTCGCCTCTTGATCTGCCACTGCATCTCAGGGCCTCACTGAACAGCACCTTTTCGTAAGCAAAGTGGGCTGTTTCCTAAAATATCATTGTCATTATCATTAAACTTCGAATGATGTATTCTTCTTATCCATCCATCACCAAGTGTGTCTAATGATATAAATACTTTCTCGAACACGATCAAACTAGGGAGGGGGAATTCATAAGGGGCATACTTGCTTAGCGGTGAAACCACTATAAACTAACAAAACCTATAAACTTCTTCTGGATTTTTCACATCAGTACCCTTATTTTGACAGCTGTGAAATGGGAAACAGCGTGAGAAAAACGCGAATGGTGCGCGTTCTTCCAGAACCCAACGCCGAGCTCCTGCCAATGGACAGCCGAATACTCGAAGAACTGGGACATGGTAGAGGGAGAAGATATTTTCGTCCTAAGTATAGAGATATCATAAACACGATGCACATTCTAACCGCTCTTATCGGCAATTTTAACAGTCCTTACCGAAAGCTTGGTCGCGCTGGGTTGTTGCTATGGTTATTGAGCATGTCTATTAACTTTATGTACGATGGGTACGAGTCACGTGTCAAGTATGGCTACCCGTGGATGAGTGTGCGAGGCTTGCTTTGGATCACGTGCTGTTTGGGTACATGGTTTACCATTCGTCGCACAATGCCTTGGTTTGAGCAGAATCTCTGTAAACTGGAGAACGACAAGCTCTACAGAAGAGTGTTGCAAGACATGTCTGGTACAACCGAGGTGCGTGATTGCCCACCCGTGTTTCTTGCTTATTTTCCTGTTTGCAGAGTACAATTGAGTTACTTGTATTTCAAGCTTCATTGAAAATACCTTTTAAAAGAATACTTCTCTCCCTCCCCCGACCCCTTACCCCCCCGGCTTGGTAGGGTTGCGACACGCGTTGCTCTACCACGAACCGCGATAGAAGAAATCCTCCTTTTAATCCCTTTCGTTCACTTTGATTGATCTTTAAATTATCTCCAAGTAGAATGATACTTCCCCCTTTAAGGCCCAGCCTTGATTATTATGAACATCGGCGTAAAAACACCCAACGCAATCCAGCATAGCAAATTACCACCGCTTGGGAGTAAGTGCAGATGCTTATTACCACCTTAAGCTATATACATTGACACTGTTAGTACCCCGTATACGTTAAGACGTGATCTTTAAATCTATAAGAATGAATAGATTCAAAGATGAGGACAAATAGACTGTTACCTTCGCAATAGACCTTTTTACCGATACGGCGGCCATATTGAATTAATTCGATTTAAGGAGTATTATAGAGGGCATGAGCACTTTTCGTTTGTATTTTCGGGCGCTTTTCGGGACATTTTTTCTTAAAGTTTTCTTAGAATAAGATTTTAATTGGAAAAAAGATCCTTGTGCCGTGTTTGGATGTAATAATGATCGTCTTTTTCTATTTTAGTATTAGAAATATGGTCTTTCACTGTATATTTTCTGTATTTTTTCCCATTACAATCTTATTCCAAGAAAACTTTACGAAAAAATATCCCGAAAAGAGCTCGAAAATACAAACGAAATGTGCTCATGCTCCCTGGGCATCCTGAGCTATAATACTCCTTAAATCGAATTAATTCAATATGGCCGCCGTATCGGAAAAAGGTCTATTTTTATCTGTCTTGTCCGAAGGTCCACTGTGTGGCATTTAGTTTAAAAAATGGTCTGTGTTCATAGTCACCACAGCTTTTTACCCCTGAGATTTCTTTATTATTTAATGATTCACAGTTTTTGTTGTCCCACAGAAACTGCCGTACTTTCTGGTACTGTTTTCTCTAGCTGCTGGTTCTCTTCAGTATGGCATAATGCGGAGAGACCAAGCAACACATCTCGCATTTGGAAAGACACCGCACGATTCTTTGGGCGTGGTTTTGCACGTGCTGAGATTTATTAGCGGTGTGCACGTGTATTACGCCTTGGCACTGTTCTGGAGCGTGCCCACGTGCGTTATGCTGATGGCAGGATACTCAATGATTGAATACCAAGGTAACAACCGATGTTGCAACCTGGTCTCTGGGATTTTTCCTTATGGAAAAGCCCCGATTAAGAGGATTTTTGATGTTACATTGAACACACAACTTTGTCTAACCCGGCCATGAAAAAGTGCTCTGAAATTGGCCAGGCGTCTGCCGAATACCATGCAGGAAAGCGACTCGAAAACTTGAAATCGTTTAATCAGAAGTTGCCTTTTGATCTAATATCCGGTTACCAAGCCAATAGTGAGGCCACTTCCGAGTTCCAAAAACCCTCACTTTCAAAATGAGGCTAGGTGCACAACTTTTTTTGTGAAAATGAGTTTTATTTGCATGAGAATGAAAAATGATTTCCATATCAAAGGCTGAGAATCCACCCTCGTTTTGAAACAGAGGCCCGAGGGAACTCGAAAATGGCCAATTACATTGAACTTATACCATACCTTAACTCTTAAGAGATCGAGACTAATTTTAACCTAATAGATCTTCTATAGATAGTTGATAATTCAAATAATGCGGTCACAATTCAGGTTATTTTTAAAGTTATTATGTCGACAGATCTTACCGCATCAAGATTAAAATTCAAAAGCTCACCCTTAACGCTGAGACAAGCCGTTGAAAGTTACAACGAAAGGGTAAAATTTGTTCAAGACTCATCATCAGCTTGTGTGGTAAGTTTTGAGAGACAGTTATGTCGAAACGGTGCCCACGTTTTTCGTTTAGAAATGGTTTACTATTATCAGAAATTGCCTGTCTTTTTAGTAATCTTTCTTCCTTAAATCCCAGCTTTTCTCTTTCGATTTTCTGCTCCTCTTCTTCTCTGTACATGTCCATGGTACATAGTAAACTGTGTTGTAATTTGGCAAGCAAGCTGCGCAGATCAGGAACCCAGCCATAGACTCCTATAGAAAGATAGAGGAGCGAAAAACTCACAATGACACGAAGTTTACATCATAACATAGAGTAAAAGCCATTGGTATTAGCCAAGTCAAACACGAAGGTGTCGCTTTAACAACGTCAAACAAGGTAGAGTGGAGAGATCTTAGTTTAAGGCAGTTTTTTGCCACTCTATAAGGGAGAATGGGTACAAAAGTTAAACGGTGCAAAGATTTCTGGAGTCGTTTGGGTAGACAAGCGTTACTTATGATTGGTTGATGGTTGCCTTGATGAATAATGACTAACGCTTATCCACCCAAACGACCCCAGAAATCGCTACGTCCCAAGCTTGTAACATGGCCATACTTCCTGGAATATATGAAGTGGAGAATTAGGGCGAATAGGTATGGAACGTTCAGTTGAAAGATTTCTGTTATCGTTTGGATGGAAAACACATATACAAACGATAATTGATCGATTATCGGCTGCATTTGAATACTGTCGACCAATGCTTGTCAACCAAAAGATCCCAGAGATCCTTGCGCTGAACGCTAGCATCCATTCTCTCTGTAATTATGAAGTGGTGTATTTTGAATGGTTAGTTTAACCTTGCTCCTGATCACCCTTTGCCACTTTTTTTCTTTAGGTGATACTTTGTGTTCTGATTGCCTTCTCTGTCACATCATTAGCTGTAAACGCGTACGTGTTCCTTTTTCTGCATCGATCATTGTATCTGTATATAGTCCAAGCCCTGCTGCCTCTTGTGTTGGCGACCTACCCTCTGAGTACAGCTTCGTGGGTCACGAAACAATACCATTGGTAAGTGTCCCGTCACACAACAATCTTCTGGTGGCAGGAATAGTCTGAAGGAAAGGCCCTTCAAAATGTGGATCACTGAATGCTATCCACTAGATAAATCTCTATCCAGTGGGTAGCCCAGTTAGTTTTCGTATTACTTATTTGCTGAAAGTGATTTAGCCTATGGATACCGCTTTTGAACAATCAGATCCAAGCACTATTTTTTCAAGTTTTTCGGGCGAGACACGTGCGACGGAGGAAAAAATAGCGCCCATTTTGCACGCTAGGGGAGGAGCTTTGTGTTATGTATGGGGAAAGTGTAACCTGAGATCAGGCCCAATTTTAGCGGTTCTCATACATTTTCTCTAACGGCTACCCCTAAAATTGATTGTTTTCGTTTCGCCTTGCTCGCCGAAATGTTATTTACAAAGCGAAACGAAAACTGAGCCTGATCTCTGGTTAGGGAAAGCGATACAAGCGAAGAACGTCACTTATAAAGTACAATAGCGTTCTATTGAACTTGATTGTAATAAGTTTCGAAAAAAGAAAGACACGTTTTGCTAGTAACGTCCTTCATAACTTTTTTGATTAGGAAAAAGCACGCCGTAGTTATGCGGTGTGACGGTAAACAAACATACGAAAAAGTATTTAACCGAGTCGTCGGCTAAATAAAGAACGGTTTATGTTCACAGCCTGTATATGGCTCTGCACCCTTATCTACACCCACTTGCGCGCACTTTTGTCGCAGTTTTCATTCCGACAAGTTGTGGATTTACTTTGCATTTTACATTTCAGGCATCTTGTTGCGGTGGTTAAGGCCTGGGTCGAGATCTCTGATTCAGATTCCGACTCAGACGACGAGCAACAGCAGAAAACCATCAGTGCTCATTCCACGAGAGAATCATCAGCAGACCGCCATGAACTGTGGGCTCCACAGAGCCCTCTCCGAATTCACATGCCCGATACAGGTCACGTGATCGTGAGACCATACAATCAAGATGAAGTCAAGAGGCTTAAGAATGTATTTTCTGGATCCGCTCGATTTATTGGAAAGCTTCAGCAAAAGAGGACGCGGTCGAAGTTTCAATTCGAAAAATACATCACCTACCTAGAAAAGGTTTCTCGAAATGTTGGCTTTTCTATCGGGGTCGTGCTGGTAACCTGGGACCTAGTTTCTACTGTATTTTTCTTTTTGATCTCTTTGATTGCGTTGTTTGTTCAGGAGTCCATATTTGGGAAGACAAAGAGCACTATTTCAATATAGACAAAACAACAGCACAGTAATTTTTAGGGAGTTATCATAACTCCAAAAATGGGGTAAAAATTTTAGGTATAGAATAACCCCCTTTTTGGGGCTACTTTAACTCCAAATTTGGGGTCATTTTTACTCCTGAAAAAGAGTTATTTTTACTCCCAGTCTGGAGTTAAAATAACTCGGAAAATAGGGTTGTTTTTTCCCCTTACATGGGTTGTTTTTACTCTTTTTGAAGTTACTTCAACTCTGAAAGTGGAGTAAAAAGTTTAGGTACAGGATAACTCCTTTTTGGGGGTTATTTTAACTCATCAATATCTGGGGTCATTTTTACTCCCGAAAAAGAGTTCTTTAAACTATTTTTTGGAGTGAAAATAACTCCCCAAAAAATAACTCCACTGTAAGGAGTTAAATTAACCCCACTAGAGGAGTTATTATAACTTCTTGAAAATTAATGTGAGTGCATTGTAAAAAACCTGGAAAAGACATTCTAAGTTATGAATTTAATAACACCTTGTTTTTGAGAGTGTGAAGTTACAAAATAACTGTATTAGCAAACATCCACATTCGAACAAAGGGGACGACTTTGGAATAGAAAAATGTAGAACTTAAGTTTCATTATTGAGTATGTATATAGGCTTTCATTACGGTAGTGATTAATCACAGACATTATCAAATCCATATGAACTTATTTTCCTTGCGACTTATCTTCAGCACTAATGTTAACTTTGGAATATGATTGATTAGCTCTTGTTAATTGGGAATACTGATTGCACGTTTTTGAAAACAGGACTTATATCAGTGATCAGAACAGACCAAACAAAGGTACACAGCTATTATAATTTTATTTTACTCGAAATCTACTAAAAACTCTTGAAACATTGGCAAGAAAGCGTAAGTAGTCTATCAGAGACTATACGCGTATAATTCCGCCCATAAAGCCATATCCTTAACTTTTCTTTCTGCTGGATTGAGCTAAATTGTCAATCAATTTAAATGTAGTATAATAAAATCAAACATTAAAAACCAGTCAGTCGTGAACAGTGCACTAGCTTGGCACTCATTTGCCAACCATGGCGATACGTGTCCAACGATTATGTCACTTTTTAGACTACCATAAGCTAGTACTACGTGTTTACAGAATGGATGAAAATGCAACGTTATAGCTTTCCAACAAGTCTCTCGAGACACTCCAAGTAGGTTTTCTTCTTTGTTTGATCAACTTTTACTGAAGCTCCAGTATCTGCGAAATCTACCTTTCCGCTCAAAGCTCCAAGGGGACAACCTGTGTGAAGACAGAGTATTGCTGTCGTGTGGAAATCTCGAATATCTTCAAAATAGAGCTGTTGGAATTTGTCAATGGTGTTGATCTCTGGCATCTCATCTCTGGGCGAGAAAGTTTCTTGGTGATCCCTGTAAGCTTCAAAGAGAACTTGAAGGTTCTTCTGACCCATTGCACGGAAACCTTTTACGGCACGAGTCTCGGCTTGGGTCTGCGTCGTCAAGTGGGTTGTACGATTGTTTACCAGCAAATGTATCTGCGGCCGTCTGAGACCATACTTGACTGCTTTGCTGCTGAACATGTACTCTCTGTACGCTTGAAAATCTTCTGGCTCATCATTTCTTTGACGAATGCCATAAACTAAATCCAACATTGCCCGCACGGCTGCGACGGAGAAATCATCAGCGTTGATAGGGATGATCAGCTTTTTTGCTGCAGCGAGGGCAATCTCTGTGTATACAGAGAAGGCAGGGTTTGTGTCGACAAACACAACCCAGTCCTCGTTGACTTCGGCGTCCTCGTTGACTTCGGCGTCGTCGTTGATTTCGGTCACTCCAGTTACTCGTCCTTCCATGCCCTCAATAAAACTCTTGATCGAGGACGTGGTGTTAACCCATGGATTATTCCTGGGTAATACGAGCCCACTTCGCTCATGCTCAAGGTGACGACCAACCAACTCTAGATACATGTCGCCACAGAGGAGGAAGAGATTAGACGGCATCTGATCGTTGAAATCGTGAACAGCAGTAAGATATTCTCTTCCATTTATCACGGGACCAGGTTCAATTGACCTCTGAAGATAGAAACTGATCGTTTTGTTTGCGTTGTACAAGGTAGAAAGATGCTCGCTTCCTGGGACTCTTTTTGAACTCAGCAATGCCATCGACACATTTGCTTGTGGACAAAGATCGATCACTAGCACTTTCTCCGTAGGGTTGCGTCTTGAATAGTGTGAGGCAATATGAAAAGTAAGAGTAGATTTTCCCACTCCACCCTTATTGTTCCAAATGACATAGGATTCTTTAAGTGGCATGATCGTATCTTAAAGCTGGTCTAGAGCAATGATAGAAATACCCGCTTATGAAACTACTTCAGACTGAGTTGGAAAGTGAAAATAAACCTGTTTTCAAGCCACACCTTATATTGTGATGTAAGTCAGATGAAGCCATGCATTACCTCGGCCTTGACAACAGCTGGGACTGGGCTCTCAACACGGCAAAACTATGCTGGTCGGGTTAGTTTGGGTTGACTTTTCTTCTGCAGTTTGAATTTTATTCTCCATTATAAACAGTTATAAACTTATCTTTAAAAAAAGAAATTAAAGGGATGCAACATTACAATTATCCTATTTGGAAACAAGCTACCAAAGAGTAAACATCCGGAGATTCTGAGAAAAACCACGTTTTCCAAGAATACTTCCGGATGTTGGTTACTCATGACACGAGATTGATTACATCCAACACCACTACGCCACTACGGTATTCTGGGAGAACTCTAAATCATGGACTAACCTACGGAAACCGACTGAGACTGAATTACACATTTTCGAAAATCAGCCATTTTCACTAAGAGGTCATGTGACATCATTTTTTATGAAAATAACAGTTTTATGATTTTGCCTTCAAAAAACAATTAGTGGGTCTTTTCTTAAACAAAATAATAGTAATTTAGTTTTTCAAGCTCCCACGATTTCCTTAAAATGAGTAAGTCCGTAGCTGGTCACGTGACCAAAGTGTGATTTTTAAAACTGCGAATTACCTCTTTCTGAACAGAATTTTGCACTTGAACTTCAATGAAATTGTTGAAAGATGATGTGGTAAAATTTTCAGCACATCTGAGCGTACCTATCAAACGTTTAACAAGATACAAGCAAAAAATAGTTTTGGCCGCCGTGTTGGAGGGCAAGAGAATGTACTCCAACATGGCGGCCAATAGAAATCATACTACTTTGCGCCATAAAATATTTCCCTTACATGCATTCCCTCTCAAATTTCGGGTGTAAGATAATTTTTATGAGCTTTGACTATTTTTGGCATCAGCAACATTTCAAGTCATTGTTTAAAGGAACCATTGGTCACGTGACCTCTTACTGCAAGTGGCCTATTGTTTACAATAAACGCGTAATCAACAACAACAACAAAAGCATCCATCTGCCAAATTCACTTGGAAATTTTTTGCATCAAATTTAATCCGTCGTGCTAAAAAAACCTTCGGTTAAAAAATTACTATCTTGAAAAAAAAAACGAGGTAGAACAAACATATGTCCGTAGTCGGCAGGATTCGAACCTGCGCGGGGAGACCCCAATGGATTTCTAGTCCATCGCCTTAACCACTCGGCCACGACTACAACGTTATTGTAAAACTGTTTTGTTTGTTTGTTTTTTTTAAAGATAGAATTATTAAAAAGATTTCATACAACCCCGCTCTGTTTTGAGTTCTTTCCCGGTGTCGTGTTGATGTCTTGCAGAGTTAATTTTCACGTAGTACGATCAGCATTGCAGTATTCTGCTTGCAGAATTTAATATGTCTGAATCAGACGATGCATTATAGTCAATTGCTGCTTTTCAGCTGATGTCAAGGTGGCTGCCTTTTTTCATGCTGATTCTGCGAAAAAGTCACATTTTTGCCCACCAGGAGACTGCCTTGTCACAAGGAAAAACTGTCCACGCAACTCGCAAATATAACTGAATGGTTTCTCTTGCTGGATCTCTGATTAAAGAGATGCTGTAGCCAGACGTCACTTAAAGTGTAAAATAAAACAAAACTGAATGCAGGGCCGGCACTACGGCAAAGGGGTGATTTATTATAGGCCAATATTTCGGCTAAAAAAAATTGGCCTTCCTATAATAAATCAGCCCTTTGCCGTAGTGCCAGCCTTGCATTTACCTTGACCCGCTACCCAGGCCCCTCCCCCGTGTTTTTCTTAACTGTCCGCGGTGCCTAACTCGAACTCCTAAACCAGCACCGATGAAAGGTGTTGACTTGCTCTCGCGTCTGTCCGTGTTGTCAATAGCAAATCTATTGTACCCTCGCGGGGAGGGGGAGTTCCCTTGTGAAAGGGGCGAGGATGCTTGACATACTGTTTTTGTGTGCGTGGCTCAGACTTTATTAGACCCCCTAAAGGTACCTGCCTCAAAGAGACAGCGAAGGGTCCAAGAATAGAATTGTCATCAAATGCTTCATCTCCCTTTTCCCTTAGTCAGTTTATTCTTCATATCCTTTCCATATGGAGGCACAGCCCTGAACTGATACCGTTCGGTAAATATTAGACCAATAAATATTAGAGTTTTTAAAAGTGATGGTAAGCAAAGCGAAAATTTTACAGTTTTACAGTCGAATCGGCTATGAACTTGAGGTTTATAAGTTGATCGAATGACGGTTTGCTCGATTTTATAGTATAAAAACAAAGGCGATGCGTGGTATCAACCGTAAAATTTAACTACAATCAACAATCAAGGTCACAAATAACTCCTCTGCGCCCTATGGTACCTATTCAGTTTTTATACACAGATGATGGTTCCCCTCCCTGTGTTCACCACTTTGTAACGGAGCAAGATCCTTCCCTCCCCAACCAGGAAAGATGAGAGTAATTTAAGGTATTTGTTTTTTTATTCGTTCAAAGTTAAATTAGCAATAATTATGTACTACCTTTCATTTTTGTGAAATGCAATCTTTTGCAAGCCAATACCAACTCTTTGTCCCATTTAGCCTGTGTACAGACCCCCCCCCCCCCCCCCTCACCTCCCCTCACGAAAAATCAGAGAAGGGGCGTCTGTAAGCCACTGAAATTTTGGTCGGCGGAAACTATTTTTTAAATTTATGCAAAATTATTCCCATACAGACGTCAACTTTTCCTGAGGGGAGGGGGATCTGTACACAGGCTACGTCAATTTTCAGGATGCTAAACGCAACTCCGGGCTTGACATACCAGTATAACAATCAGGATGTAAAGAAGTGAAACATTTTCGTCCACAGTTTTTTTGTCTGACCAATGAAGCTGGTTGCAGTTCATAAAGACCTCCTTTTCCTGTTGCTTCAAAAGTATTATTAATATTTTCAAAAGTTAAATTTGAGAACAAACGAAATTTGTGACTCCTTTTCAATCCTTACACCCCCTTCCCCTTTCCTCACGCATGAATAATGAATGCTCACAGTTGTAGTTTGTCGTGGTAATATTTTTCTCTCTAGGTATAGGAACATATTTAATCATAATTTTTGGCCCATGTTTGTCATTTCTTAGACACAATAGGTGCCAGATAAAAACTGTTATGATTGAACATAGCATTGAGTGAATAAACTCAGTTGAGCATTTTTGTGGCCCCTTTCTCTTGGAAGGGGGGCGGGGAGGTGCAAGTCAGCATAGGCGTACGGGCCGGGGGGGCGAGGGGGGCTGCAGCCCCCCCAAATTTTGGGCAACTCAGATTTTTTGGGCAGCGAGAGAAAATTTGGGCAAAGCCAGTTTTTTTAAGACGTTTCCGTGTTTTTTAAATCATTATTTTGAAGAGATAAATATTTTCTATTTTAACCTGAAGTTGGCGTAATAATCCAGTTCTGTTACATTTACAGGAGACAGTGGTTGCCTAGCACGTAATGAGTTTCTTGTTATAAGGGAAGGGTATCATGTGCTGTTTTTTTTTTTTATTGTTGGGCACTGTACTGCAATGGGCAATTTCCAGTCGTGAATTAATTAGAATAAACTTCCGCCTAACTTTCTAGAATCATCTCCACTCGTAGAACAGTGTATGGCAGATAGCATCAGCAATGGGTCTGAAAGCGAAGAAGTGGCTGACTAATTCCCAGTTTGAATTACGCGAAGAATCGTATTTTTTAAACAAAAAAATCTATCGAGTGGTTTAAAGATCATTCACTAATTTGTTAAAGTAGTATAGACCGAAATGTTTACAAAACCGCTAACAAGAGCGCCATGATACATACTAAACACTCAAATCCTTTTTTGACCGGAGCTATCTCCATGATCTTTTACCCACGTTTTTAAAAAGATTGAAACTACTATGAGGTGAAATTGCATGTCAAAAGCGCTTCGTTTTCTACAGATAACGGCCAAACAGCAAGATTTTCCTTTTTTACCGTATTTCTAACGGTAAAAACTTTATACCAAAATATCTCCGCAACGCTCTTACAGATTCCGTTTTAATTTGGTGACGAACATCGAGGCGACTATTGGAGGAAAATGCTTCCGTGAACGATTTTGGAAGAACAGTTCCCAGTGAGAAATGTTGCTGCAAGTATAATAGCTAATGGCATCGTTTGGTTGCTATGACAACTCCGATGTTATTTCATCCCGGATCATAACAAATTTTCATCTTTATCTAATACAACTGTGGTGGCAATTTTTCCAAATGTTTGTTCATGGTGTCGTAGTCTATGCTAAAAAAAAACTTCACAGGTATTGACCCTGAAAAACTGTACCGAGCCACTTTCATATGCTAGTACGACCTATGTTGTTGCATCTTATGGCCCTCGTTTCTGTTCGACTGTTTTGTAAAAATTTGGGCAACTTGCAAGAATTTTTTGGGCAAATGGTTTACCGCCCCCCCTGACAAAAAATTGCCCGTACGCCTATGCAAGTCAGTCATATTGATTGTCAAACAACCCGAATTATTGAATTTGTTGACAGAGATTTTGAAAAATACAGCTTTCAATTTGGTCTCTAGGGGTCCTTTCAATTTACACAAACCATCCTATTGATAATTTTGTCTATGAAAAATCAAATATCCAAATAACAAGCATTATTGTCAAACACAGACCAGCTGCAAATTGAACCAGATCTGTTCAAGATGCTAAAGAGAGCAAAAGACATTCATTGTCTCTTCAAGACAACAGCCTTATGCTTTCTGAAGCCTTCCAAAAATAATAGCAGAAAGAATTTGATTTCTTGTTTTCCCAACACATCAACATTCTAGTTTCCCAGTTCTAACGCCAGCGCCCACTAGCTGATGTTTCAGTTTGTGTCAGAAGAATCAAGGTCAAAGAATTGCTTTGTCATGCTTGCTAATGACCAGCTGATGTATGATGAAATTTATAAATTCTTAAAGAGGATTATATGTCACGCTATTTGCTATGAAAAGCACAAACTTTTTACACATCAATTGAATATTATTTCCAAAAAGAATGAACCAGTTTTGTTATTTAAAACTAACAATGTAGGCATTGAAAATTTTCCAGTTTGCTGTTGCTACGGGTAGCTAGTAGGCATGGAGTTGGATTGAAACTTGAAAAAGTTCGGCCATCCTACAAGTTTTAACTCTTTGCCTCCAAAATTACCAAAACAATTATTTTGGTTGGTGCTCCCTGGTGAAATTTGTTTGGTATATCTTCATAACTCTGAACAGGAGCATTTTGTGGGTGGGTAAAGGAACTTTAAGTAATGACTTCAGCACACAAATGACCTTGAAGGGCTGCCAATATCCTTGTGACATAACCCCTTTAAAGTAACCAAATGACAAACAGACCTCTTTTTGTGTGGGTTGTTTGTTTACTTCTTTTAGAACAAAAGATATTCCAAACAGAATTTTCTGTTGAAATATACATTGATATAAACTTGAAATGGGTAGACTGTTCTCTAGAGTAACATTTAGTGGTCTAAATAGGTAAACATACATCCCGAGGAACAAAGTTCTACAGAGGTAAACACCCTACACAGTTTTTTAAAAGCATATGCACAAGGGCTGTCAGAAAGTGTTGAAGAAGGTGGCTTCTTAGCTAATTAGTTGGCGGTTGATTTTGCTACCTTTTTAAAGAATCAGAAGAAAGGGCCCTGTCTGCACTATGACAAAAAAATAGGGTTTGGTGTATGCAAAAAATTAAAATTTTGTAACTGAACTATCATGTCCACAAAATAGGATAACTTGACGGAGGATAGCTGTAAAGGAACAAAGGATTTTGTTGCCTGACAAAGTCTTGTAGGCCTCCAAATCTACTCAACCACATCTTTGAAGCTTGGTGACACTTGAGAAAAATTTTGGTAGGAGAAAAAAATTGTTCGCACTAGAAATGGTTTCCTGTTGACAGAGTTTTCTGTAAAACAACCACATTTTCTGTAGTGCAAACAGAGCCAAAGCATAGCAGACAAGTAAGAGTAGCTGGCCATGAATACTATGTAGGTGCCAATTTTTGTCAGCTGTTGCCTTTTTTAGACAACCCTGATTTACAAGGTCATTGGATTACAATAAATTACAACTACAGTTACATCTCTTCTCCAGATGCTCCACACTAAAAATTTCTTTCAGGGACTTCTACGGCAAAGGTCTTGAAGAACAAATATGGCAAGATTTATGGAATCAGGCACTTCAAGATGTAAAGTGGCTATGCTACAAAGATATTGCAATTCTGTAACTACGCCAATAACGCCCTTACAGCATACACAAGATGCTCCCAGAAGAGATATAAAGAAGATATGAAACATATTTCATCAGAGCACTAACCATTATGTTATTTTTTGGTGATTTTCCAGGATAGCAAAACTACTTTCCTTGCCACCCATAACAACACACAAAAGCAAACAGCTAAAAATTTTTTTGCGAATTCTGTTGATGTGAAAACACATTTTAAAGGCTGGATTTCACTGGTGACAGAGTTGAAGTCGTAATAGCCTGAGAACAGGCTCTCTGTTTAGCAAAAGAAAAAAAAATGCCAGGAGAGGGAAGTTTCCCTGCTCAAACAAAAGGCCTGTTCACAGGCTGGAGTCATGAGAGTGTTCATGACCTAGTGAAAATAAAAAATCGAGTTGCAAGCGGAGTCATAAGTGCAATGGAATCGGAGTCAGAAGAATCAGAACATTTCCATTTCTTTCAACTTCGCTTACACTCCGTCACTTACATCCCGCTTATGAACTAGTGAAAACCAGATTGTCGTGGTTGGAGGCAGAAGTGGAAGAATAAACCAATCACAATGCACGTTTGTGATTGGTTTAGTTGTTCCGCTTCTGTTTCTGACTCCAGCAATCTGGTTCTTACTAGATCATAAGTGGAACTTAAGTGACGGAGTCGTAGGCGGGAATCACAATGCTGTTTTCACTAGATCATAAGCTCTACACTTCTGATTATGACTCCAACTCTGACGCTGGTGAAAACCAGCCTTGAACAAAATTAATGAAGGATAGCAAGTAGTGTCACAAAAACCCCTTTAAAGAGATTCTTAAAAACAATGAACCATTAGTTTTGAAAACTCTGGGTCAAAAGAGACTAACCATAGTTGGTACATACTAACCTCTCTACCCTCTTTATTTTAGAAGCTTATTATTAATTTACACAGTTATGCCTGAATTGACTAAAAAACACAAGAGAATCATTTGCTTAAAACTTTACAATAAAGAGTTTAATAATAGAAAAAATTGAGGGTTATATTAGTTTTAATTCAATAAACCATAAGCAAAAGCAAGCTTACTTGTTTAACACTGGTAATTGCATATTTACATACTAATGAAGCACAAACTGAAAATGTCCTCATTTGCAATCACTTGCTCTGATTACAAACAATTCAATTTCGAAAAATTTTCTACTAACTAGTTCCTAAAACAAAAACACGAACATTCTGTTTACTGGGAAAATGGAAAAACTACGCAATAGAACTACACAAGTGAAAATAGGACAAAAATAACGTGAAATAATTTGAGTATTGTTCGCTCGAGGGTCACGCGCATGGGCAGACCCTTTGTTGTCTTCACGTTTTATCAAAAACTGTAACATTTCATCTCGAGCGACTTTCTTCGGCCTAAGAAACAGTGTGTTTTCATATTCATCGAAAACTCTGACGAGTTGTTATGTTTCGGTACTGCCTTGAGAGTTAAGGCAAAAACAAAACGAATAAAACAAAAAATAAAAAACTTTCCTTTGCTTTTGATGGCGGCCGTGCTGAAAACACGTTTAATCACGAGGGTGTAATAATTTTCTCCGCAACGGACTTTTTGATGAATCAGCGTTCGTTTCTCGTGCATTTTCTGAGATTTTTTTACCCCAATTGTACAGCAAGCTTGAGAGTCTAGTATTCGTATCCTAATCCATCGAAAACGTTTCTGTTTTTAGAATGATGTGGATGGCCATGATCAGGTTTTTTGGCGGGGGTCGGAACTCCACCCGTGGCTGTCGAAGTGTTAGCCGTAACTTGGGCTGCTTTCTGTTTCAACATTGTCCAGTCAAAAATGTAATCGTACTGGTAGTTCAAAGTCCTAAATAAAATCCTGAACAACTGGCGAAGGTACATGTAGTCGGGGCCCTCCTCAAAGCGCAGTCCGCGGCAGTAATTAAGGTACATTGCGAACTCGGCCGGGAAACCTTTGCAAAGGACTTCGACTGGAGTTGACATCTTTTTCTCGCTGATTTTTTCGTACTTTTGTTTCTTTGTGGCCGCTTTCAAGCCTTGCCAAGGAAGGCTGCTGCGGTTGAAGTACATAAGGACATAGCCAAGGGACTCCATGTCATCTCTTCTTGACTGTTCAATGCCAAGATGAGCATTGATGCTGGCGTAGCGAGCCGTTCCCGTTAGATTTTTATCCTCGCGGTACGGTATATGTTGCTTCGACCTTGAATCGCGATACTTCTTAGCCAAGCCATAATCAATTAAGTACAGCTTGTTGCACTGCCTTCCAATACCCATCAAGAAATTATCGGGCTTGATATCTCGGTGAATAAAGTTCTTGTTGTGGACATATTCGACTCGACTTATCATTTGGTCTGCTAGCATGAGAACTGTTTTCATTGTGAAGCGACGCGAACAGAAATTGAATAGATCTTCCAAACTTGGGCCGAGTAGATCTATAACCAGTACATTGTACTCTTTCTCTTGGCCATACCATCGAAAATTTGGGATTCCAACGCCACCTTGGAGGATTTTGTAGAGCTTTGACTCATAAAGAAGTTGTGGATGACGAGCTTTCTGAGACTCCAACTTCACGGCGACTTCCTCCGAGGTCGACGCAGATGTGAGCACTACTGCCAAATAAATATCGCCGAACGAACCGCTTCCAATCTTGCGAACAAGACGATATTTGCCACCAACTACAAATTCAGACCTCGAAGTACTACTACTACTACAAGCCATGGCGAAATAATCGTTTCTTTCACGGGAAAAATTGACTTAATCTTGTGCAATCAGCCAAACATCCACCCAACACACGCCATATTCTCGAATACCAACAACTCAAAACAGTGAATGTGACGTGGGTAGCCAAGGGGGCGCGCAATACATGATGGGCAATCTATATTTTACTTCCGGTTCACGTTTTTACGCACAAAACGAGGCACAAATACGCAATGATACATGAAAATAATGATATGTTTTTCACCTTATGACACCAAAATTTACGATAAAAATTTCGATTAAGCCTCCTATAGGAAGGCTTTTTTCATAAACTCTAATTATTCGGGGATGCGTCCAGCGTAGGCCGAAAGCAGAGCACGTTTATTCGCAAAAAGGCATTGTTTTCGCCCCACCGGAAGAAGGAAGGATTATCAGTAGACATTGTCTGGATTTGACCCTGACATTTCTTCCCAGAGCCAAAACAAAACTGACAAAGCGGCCTTTGCGTCGATTTTTTAATGCCGCAAGCAGCTACAACTCATAAAGAACACACTGATTACCTGTTTGAGCACTCTATTGATTCTCTAGTATTTTTTCCTTAAAATCACATTACCGTAACATTTGCGTGGGTAAAATTGTGATTACGATGCACTACCAAATCATGCGATTGTCATCGGAAAAAAAGATAATTACATCAATCGGTATAAGTGATATTGTGCCTTGTTGAAATCCCGACTCCACAAACGTCTTTTTTATATACAGGTTTATGGTTGATTGAACTGTAATTGGCCAAATGTGAAGAGTTATATCTGTAGAGAAGATACACCTGCTCTTAAATTGAAGATAAAAAATATATTAAGCAAAGATATAAATCTTGATCATCTCATTTAAGTAATTTTTACTAGGCAGCTTGATCTAAATTGCAAGTCGGGGTTGACCTCAACCCGGGAAGCTAGCTAAACCAAAACTTGGCGTTTTATCATTATTTTTTTGCCGAAATTTTGACCGAGTGAAAAGGCTAACAATGTCCTTATTTCCTAGAAACAGATTAAGGCTCTGGCACAGCGTCACGTCGATTTTTTTAGTTAGTAAAAGGATGTTCGGGCGTCTCTAGGCCGTGACGAAATCCCAGCCACAACGCACGTCACAGCGCAATTTTGTTTGTTTTCCTGGAGGTCAAGGCTGTCAAGTCAAGGGGGTAGATGGTGCGTAAACAAAAAGATTGAAGTGTTTTTAAAATAGTTTTGTCCAGTTGTTTTTCCCCTGAAACAGCAAAATAAATTACATAACATAACTAGAAATACAACACAATACAATAACTTTATTGTCTATCTATACACGGAGAAAGAAATCATAAGGCGTGAAAAATATTCTTCGGAATTAGTTTATGTTGATTAACTAACTAATGCTGATGCTTTTAACAGAGACTACGAGACGAAAAAGAGGATCAAGAGGAGAATAAACTCTTTTGTTTTGTTTTGTTGGTGGGAGCCTAAGCAAGCAGCCGGGCAGTTCACGGGGCAGTACACTAGATGTAATCTTTGGTCACTTTGGGACTGGTGTAAGCTGCGGTCCATTCTTCTGTGCAGAATCTCTTCCCAAAGTTATATTTACAGTTTGATACATGGCCAGTTAAAATAACTTGTGTTCAGCAGACATGCCGTGTATCCACAGTCACGTGAGCTTCAGCTCCAGTTTGAGCCAATGGCCACGCCGGAAAACTGCCATTATAATTTGAAAACCTTATATAACGTAACCTGTTTTTTTTGTCTCTACGCGCACACTTTGGCTCACTGTACGTGTCACTACAAGCTCGACGAATCTACGAGAAAAGGCGGATTGCAAGCAGTCTACCCTTTTTCCTTTTGAAACTTTCATAAAGAACCGTTTCTCTGCCCCTTCCTTCAGAGGGGGCGCGGGTGCTAGAGTCACGAGGAAGTACTCACGCTTCACTCGGACAAAAAACTCGTGATATCCGCGCGCTGGCCATAATTAATTTGTTACATAACGAAAGCGTTGGTCGTCAAAAACGTGGTATGATAGGGTGATAGGTCAAGGGGCATGCACGGAAGTGAAAAAAACATATTTAAATCTTTCGAATAAACAAAATCTAACGATGTCTAACGATGACAAATTTAGGCTATTTAGGTTCTTATTTGACTTATTCTCTGAAGAAAAAAATACATTGTAGCTAGGAGTATTTAGTGGTGTGCAGCTTATTCCTCATATAAATTCTGCATACCATTACATTGCAGTTGGAGTGATAATTGGGCACCTGTGTCTCCAAAGAGGACCCTGAATGTTGCCTTAACTTACTTGCCCAAGTGTGCAGAATTTTTCAGAGCGATTTTACATAAAATAAGAACCTGTTTCAAATTTTACAGTAAACAGGTTATTTTATAGAGAGGGCCTTGTTAGCACATTTTAGCCTAACAGTTAAAAAAGAAACAGGTTCTTGGCTGCAGGTTTTTACAGTAATCGAGGCTCGTTATATCGCAAAAACAGGCTGAAGAGGTACATTCTTCCTGCTCTGTAGGATTGCTCTCTCCCCCCTCCCTGTTTGAAAACCCTATTCCCCTCTCCCCCCCCCCACACACATCAGATATATTGAATACCCCCTCTTCTACTTATTTTCAGATACTGGATATTCATTATCACTAAAAAAAACGATAATAAAACAGCAACACAAAAAATAGAGTTTTGGAGCCCTGGTTTTTGTTTTGTGCATGGTCAAGTTACATCACACATAACTGACTGAAATATTCAAGCTGTAGAACAACACAAGAGAAATAGAAAACTCATACAATCAGGAGTAATCGGCTCCTGATACAATAGTGTAAATAGGTTAAGACTGAAGGATGATTAAAAAGGATTGCTTTCTGGTAGACTTGGACGGCAGCCCACTGTTTTCAAGTTTGCCTCGACTTATTACATGAATGACGTCGGACATGTCTACCAGGCTTGAGAATCATCTATAATTGTAATGTAGACATGATTTTTTTCAACAGACTTTCAACAAAAGTTGCTTCTTTTCATAATTTGAAGTTTAAAGTCAAAGTTAATAAAAATATACCATAATTATTGCTTTTTTATCAGGTCTCCTTAGTGGTAATTACTTTGAATAAAGAATTTGGGAATCACGGATAATTTTTGCTTCTATACTAGCTAATTACATTTTGTATAGAGTTTATAATATACATCTGAATATACAATGTTCTGAAATAAAGTGATGCAAATGCAGGGAGTACATCAAGTCCAGGGAAAATAGTTTGTCAGGCCTAAAACAAGCAACAATGCCACAATGTGCACATGTGGGAGTAGCAATGATGCAGCTCCAAACAATGTTTGATCATATTTGAAACACAGGTCACTATCCTCATCCAAGACACTGAAGGACTGCTGCTTGCAGAAGTCGCGACCATCCGAGTATGCTGAACCAATCTTTTTTCCATTGTATTTTGCATCCTTGCAGTGTGTGTAGACATCATTGCAGAAGCTCTTGCAGATATGTAGTTTGTCTTGTCGAAACCAAAGGTACTGGTCTGGACTGCAGAAATAGCACATCATGTAGTTCAAGTGATTGCGGCATTCATCACTTGAGGTATCAAGATGTGGCATCCCAGCAAATGTTGACGTTACCTCTGTTCTTGTGCAGCAAGAGCGCTCCCTGAACCAGGTGCAGTTGGAGAGGCTGTAAGCCTCTTTCGGCCTCCTTTCGGTACCTGCAAATGGGGTCAGATTTGATATTAAAATCATACAGGCGCAAACAACAACCAAATGTTTCCAAATACGTCAGAAGCATCTCAAATGATTTTCTTTGTACTTTAGAGGCCTGTTTGGTTAATTTGGAGCTGCCCTAAAATCTATTTATCTGTTCCGATGTCTTAGTGGAACTTTGGCCGTTTTGAAAGTTTTAGGTAGATTTTTTCCCTCATCCAAAACTATCAGCTGTCCTGATGGGTCCGATTGAAAGTTCGAGGAAATGGAGTAGCCGTACCATCATTAGAAAATTCTAGGGGTGCTTTGTCTTTATACTGAAATATTCAGGAGACGTTTTTTTAAGCACCATTCTCAATATCTTGGTAATAAAATGTGAAGAACACAACCTTCGAAAATCAAAGGGAACAAAGCAGAAAAACTCCAAATATTGTAGGCAACTGGAACAGTTATCCAGAAATTTTTAGCCTTTTTCGAGCTTCAGAAATTTCTAGGCAATATTTGCTCCTTCAAACAGTTATTTTACAGAAAAGAGTTGTTGGGTGCCCCTGAACATAATTAAAAGCACAAAAAAATTGTTCCCAGTCTGATGAACAAAGGCACTAACCAGAAGCTTGGGGTAAGGGGCTACTCCCATAAAAATTGATCAAGACAGTTGCTGTCTCACTAAGCTGTAGAAATTGCAGATTTTGGTCTCATTTAGGGTATTCAGGATGGAAGACCAATGTTTTTAGCCAATAAGGAATTGGTTCGAGTTACAAATAAAAATACAGCCAAATAAAAATAAAACAAATACAGTCATACTTGTTAAAAGATGAGCAAAAAAAGCCTCAGCCATGCCTAGATTAGTATCTTTTCAGGCACGGATCCACACCGGTTTCTACCGTTTTGCGGAAATCAGTCAGATTTTTCACAATAAATATATTTTCAAAAACAGAATTCACTTTCCAAGTTTAAAACTGGCCAATATCCTGTCTGAGTGACTCAGAAACCCAGGAATGGGGACTTTAAGGAGTTAAAATCCAAAAAATAGAAGCTTGCGCCTTGGGGCTCGTTCTGGAAATCGGTCAGTATTTATCCTGGATCCATGTCTGCTTTTAGGGGTAAAATAACCTAATTTTTCAATGAGCATCCCCGTCAATTTCATACCAAATTCCACCAGGGCTTAAGGTTACAAGACACAGTGATGTGAATGAAACGGTGGCCTCGACCCTATTTCACTGAGAGTGTTCATTGTGGCAAAATGTGGAAAATCTATTCCACATGGCATTTAGAGTAGGGCTCTTCTCAATGCTGTATTAAAAGCTTATGTAAAATTATGGTACATTCAACTGGCTTTCGACTTTTGCCCCGGCGAAGGGGGCACTGCCTTATATGGGCCCTATGGGTATGTGCTGCTCTGAAAGAAATGGTTTTCAAGCAGTTTAGTCTAGTATGGGGTACAGAAATCTAAAGGTTTGGGTCTAGGATACATGCAGGGTAGCATTATGGAGGAAACTGATCAGTCAGTTAAAGATGTTAGACCAGGGAAACCGGGAAAATTGTGAGTCTAGGATAGAAACGCAACTAGGTCTGGTATAGGCTCATGCTCGCACAGTCCCAGTGGCACATCCCCACCTAAAAATTCCTAGAGTACCCACTTCCCTGGGCCTTTCCCACATTCCACTTGAGTGAACACACACAATAAAATCATTATTATTTTGTTTTGCCCATATTTGTTCTCCTCAGCAAAGGAAAAAAGGTCAATTCTACCTGCAAAAAGAATACCTTAAAAAAAGTCTAGAAGTTTTTTTGTTCAGGTTAAAAAATTGGGGATTTTCACTGAAAATTTGGCTAATATTATGGCCACAGCAGTTTTTGTAGACTCAACAACAAGCTCTTCATGTAAACAAAATTAAATTCAGCTAAAATTGAGTTCTGTCGGTATTTGACAATAAATTATCTGAGAAAGTATTCAGTACGTAAATGAGATTATGCACGATTGTTTACAGCCCAAAAGATAAATACACTGTAGCATATTCGACATATTCCGTATCTGGGGAATTCCCCGAAAACAAAATCGTGACTTCGTGCAGAAGTTCGAGTGACGTAGTAACGAACTGGTGATATTATTCATCCTATCCTGTTTCCTGTTTAAATCATGCGAATGATAATGAATTGGTTGAGCTTTTTGACGAAAGAAAGCTGAAGTTAAACCTTCCTTCCACACATCCATCCGATATGTACATTGAAAGCTCAAATGAAAAAAGCTTAAATGATAGCTTACGGGAAATCACAAACGCGTCGTTCTAAACCCTCTCTGCAAAGATAGAAGCAGCAAGATATTAAAATAAATAATTCATACCAAAATATGAACAAATCTGCTTTTGTGCAGAGATTTCTGTTGGTAGGAATCCTGCGTAGAAAGCTGTGATTAAAAGCAAGCCCAGCTGCGGCAAAGAATTCGCCATGTTGTGACTGACTAAACTTCGTTAAATTTCGGCCAAATCGAGATTTTTCCGAACCGCACCGAATATCCTCGTAGCCAATCAAAATGTAGGAAACGTTCGAAGGCGCCTATGGCCAAAATGGCCAAAATGGCGGTTCCTCGAAAGAGAGGAAAATCCACGGATAGGGATTTTGATCTGCAGTCTTTATTCGAGTGGGTAAAAAAGCTGTTGTTTGATCCCTCTAAGACCTGGATAGTGGGCATTGGTCTCCTCTTTGCAGAGATCGTGGTAAATATTGTGGTCATATGGAAAATTAAGTGTGAGTAGCCTGTCCTGCCAGGTTTCTCCTGACTTTTTAGTTAGTTCTTACAGCTTTCGTTTCCTCTCATTTTTTTTTTCTTCAAAAAATATTGAGGAGACCAAGTCAAGGTGTGGGGTTTGATGTGACCAGCACTGAGTAAGTGGGAGGGGAGAGGTCTGGCATTAGATTTATTAGATTTATTATGATTTATTTATTTATTAGATTTATTTATTTTTTGGTCTATCCCCATGGGGTAAACTGGAGGACCCTCCTGACCAGGGTTCCAGACAGGAGTAAGCCTTTGGAGGATTTTTGAGGATTGTAAATTTCAAAGTGAAGGGATTTTTCAAGTAATAGAGTGAGATTAAAATTCACATTTACCCTAAACGGCAGATATGAATTTGTACCACGAGACCAAGTTTTCCCCTTATTTTCCGTTTACTCTTTATTGCTTCTGCACAAAAATAAGTAGGTTTATGCCAGTTTTAACCATAGGAATTGTTCGGGACTGTTTTTATCTGCTTATTTTCTATTCTGATGTTTGCCGTTTGTGGTAAACATGAATCTTAATCTCTCTAACATCATTGTGTGAAAAGTTGGTGGTAAGAAAAATTTGATTCTTTTAATATCTCATATATCAACCGTTCAGCCTTGGATAATGCATGTCTAGCTTTGTTATTAGTTCACTGGATCCCTGTTAATTAGCCGTTATATACCTACTTTTGACCTTGTATGGAAATTGAGTGTGACAGTGACCAGGGGCAGACCTAGGATAAATACTGACCGATTTCCTAAAATGAGTGCCAGAGGCACAAGCTTCTAGAGGGTTCCATCCGGGGGCATGCCCTCCCGAAAATTTTTTTGGATTTTAGCTCCCTATAGTCCCCTTTCCTGGGTTTCTGAGTCATTCAGACAGGATATATACAATTGATTTTCCAGCTGAAATCTCATAGTGTGTTTATTAACCATTTTCCAGATTTCAACTTAGAGAGTGTTTTTTTATTAAAAATATATTTATTGTGAAAAATCTGACCGATTTCCGAAAAATGGTGGAAATCGGTGTGGATCGGCGCCTGGTGACAGTGGTGAACTTGGACGTTCTATCAGCCAGAATCCTGTGTAATTACAGAGGGCATTTTGTATGATATATGTAATTTAACAAGATAATCATTCTGAATTGGCCTTGGGGGCGTGCGAGATTGGTTATAGCCAACTTGCATCCAACATGGACTCATGGAATTATTTTAAGAACTAATATTCTTCACTTATTCAGTTTTTTAACTTCAATTTTTAGATACAGAGATAGATTGGGAAGCTTATATGGACGAAGTTGAGGGTGTGATAAATGGGACATATGACTACACCTACCTGAAAGGAGAAACCGGACCACTAGTGTAAGAGCGCATTCTACTATCAGTGTAGTAATCCAGGGGGGGAAGTACTCTTTGGAATTCTTGGTTAGGGTGCACTCCCTAGTTCTCAAAATCTTTACCCTGTTTCAGACCAAAACATGTTATTTTGCACTGCAGCTGTTTTCTGGCGTGGGCTCAATAATGTATGAAATGTGGATAATGCTATCAACTGGATCAATCTCCCGGGGGGGGGGGCATTGCCACATATGGGCTATATAGGTATGTGCCGCTGTGAAGGGTATGGTTTTCAAGCAGTTTACTCTAGGAAAGGGTATATAAATCAGAGCGTTTGGGTCTAGAATAGGGTATCATTTTTCAGGAAACTGATCTGTTGGGTGAAGATTTTATCTAGACTAGGGAAACAGCTACTCTAGGATAGGGGGGATTTGGGGAGTTTACTCTAGTATAGGGTAGCAAAATTCAGCTGAACTAGCTCTAGTATAGGTTAAGGGTTCCAGGGTCCCAGCGGCACATCCCCACCCAGAAATTCCTAAAGTACCCCCCTGGGATCAATCTCTTTCTGGTGGATAATGCAATTGGTTTCCCAAATATTCTAGATATTTGCTGGATAGTGATTTATCCAGTAGATACTGCTATCTAATGTTTGCACAGTGGTGACCTGCGTCTAAAATCCCTACCCATTTTTAGTTGTGCTCAGTTTGCGAACCCATCATCTTGTCCAAGTGAAGTCAACTATTTAATTAAACTTATTAGTAATATTGGACACTGAAGACTGTTTTAAGCAAAAATATATGTTGATGCTCAGTCTCTTGGTTCCCTTGAAAAGAATACCTATGTCAGACCCTATTAATGAGTGAAATCTATACTCATTTAAACCAGAACAGTTCCAAAACCACATTCTTTGGGTGGCACACAGCTTTGTACCTTACTTACAGGAGTACCCCCACCTCCAGGAGAATTTATATCTTTTTAAAAGGCAGTCAGCATTTTGAGGATCCACTTCTCCCTTCTTCTTCCCCCCAACAGATGGTAAAGTTGACATGACATCTTGCAATGACAATGACAAAATAACGTTGCAAAATCAGAGTCAGCCAGGGAGGTTATTGTCATAGGTCCTTTCTATGACCAGTTGCTTGTGGCTCTGTAACCAAAAAGTGCATCATTGAAAATTTGGAAAATTTCAAAAAGTACCACAGCATGTTTTTGAGTAAATACAATACATTATAGAATGTTTCTCTTGCCGTACATTCCACTGTAACTGGAGCAAAGAACTTCGTCCATTTTCCCCAAATGTTTATTACATAGGGTTCATTACATAATAGGGTTTTACTATGTTTCCTATGGGATCAGCCATTAAGTGTTGAAATTATAGATATGGATATATTTTTAATTTTTATTTCCTTTAGTTACCCAGCTGGGTTTGTATACATATTCACTGGCTTGTATTACCTGACTGGTCATGGAACAGATATCAGGACAGCTCAGTATATTTTTGCTGCCCTTTATGTTCTCACGCTGGTTTGTGTATTTGCAATTTACCAAAAAACTTCTTCGGTAAGTCTTGAAATTACAACTAGATAACAAGCTAGCTATTCTTTTACCTTTACAG
>OZ037775.1:63905716-64028216 GCA_964035525.1 Porites cylindrica
TCCATTGAGCTAATCAAGCCAACTGGAGAGCAGGCCATTGTGTGTTTGCGACATACCCAATAGTTGAAATGATTTGAATTGAATGGCAAAGGTCATGTTCACTTTTACTACCATTCCTCTCACAATCAATATTTTTGGGGCATGTATTGTGAAAACTAGTAATATAAAAAAATATCTTATTATAGGGGAGTCTTGTTTTCTTTTGACCCAGATGTTGCTAGTTCAAATGCATGTTTTATTTTTTTCAATTTTGTTTGACAGAAAATCAGAAACACTGCAAAGTTATTTCAAGAGGCCATTTAAGAGAATGACTGTAACTGCAAATCATATCCTTTGATGATAGTAACAACAATATTAGTTGTCCATCTTAGAAAGGTATCAGGGAGAAGGGTCGTTTTTGAAGAGATGCTTTAAGGGGTTGCTATTTTGGGGAGGTGCCTTAAGGAGGTGCTATTTAATAGAGAGCTTTGGGATGTGCCATTTTGGGGAGATACTTCAGGGAGGTGCTATTTTAGAGAGATGCGTTAGAAAGGTGCTATTTTAAGGAGGTGTCTTAGAGAGGTGCCATTTTACAGAGATGCCTCTAGGAGGTGCTATTTCAAACAAATGCCTCAGGGAGGAACCATCAGTTAGAGAGCTACCTCAGGGTGGTGCCATTTTAAAGAGATATCTCAGAGAGGTGCCTTGCAGATGCCCATGTCTTCTTGTAGGACTGTAGAGCTCAAGATAACACTAACAACTGTTGGTCATTGGACAAAGTTTGACTGAAATTTGTGTCATATTTCTAATAAGATTTCCTCTGTGGTCAGACATGACAACCGGACAGATCAGATACCTATTGCAAAAGGAGATTAAAAGTTAATTACATTTAAAGTCACCATAATGTGTTTCTGTAAAAGTTTCTGGTTTTTCATTTTAAATCAACCTTAGTTGGCTGTGACCTGATCTGACTGTCCTTTTTTACAAGACACTGTCATTTGCAGGCCTGACGAAGTCTGTTGTTTATTAAAGAGTGACCAAAATCAATTTTCTCCCAACCATTTCAATACGTAATCAAGAGAAAAGGTTAAAAGAATTAAAAGATTAATCAGCAAAGGGAAAATGCTCTGATCTGTAAACAAATTCTCTCAACTAAGTTTTTTTTATCAGTCTGCAGAATTTGTGTATGTGGGCTTTAAGCCTGGGAGAAGAAAACAAGTGAAGACATTTTCTTCTTATTATTATTACTATATTCCTTAACTATGAATACAGATTGTTTATGTACTGTTTGTTTCTAATTTTATTGGCATGGCTTTCTCACGATCCCTACATTACCAGTTTTATGTGTGGTATTTTCACACGCTACCCTTCCTGTTATGGAAAACAAATCTCTGGGTGTCTGGAAAGTAAGTGACCTGCTCTTAATTCTTTTGAAATAAAAATAAAAATGGTAAATCCTGGAAAGAAGTAGAGCATATACCCAAGGTAATGTCACCAAGAGCGCTGCTAAAAGGGTACCTTAAAAGAATTCCTCCAGTCTCGTACTCAATAGACTGCTGGCGATCTCTTGTTAGGGAGTCTAAGCAACAGCGACCGCGACAGCTTCGAAAATGTCACTTTTAAAAAAAGTGAATTCGCGCTGCTCAAAATTTATCGCGCTTATTCCATCTCATTTAATTCGTCAAATGTAGGCAAATTTTTTTGGAGTTGAATCCTGAAGGCCTGTATCAAAGTTCAGTAAAGAAAGTTGTTGTCTTCTGTCCCCGTCCTCGATAAAACGTGAAATCGTTGTAGTCGTGCAACGAGGCCTAAGAAATGTACAAAAAAGCGTGATGCACGTGCAGAGTTGTTGTTTTGCTGATCTAACCTATTACCTTTTTGCCGTTCTCGTTGCCGTCGCCGTCGCCGTCGCCGTTGCCGTCGCCGTCGCCGTCGCCGTCGCCGTCGCCGTCGCCGTCGCCGTCGCCGTCGTCATTGCTTAAGTTCCTTATTATTCGCAGATACTTTTAGTGGGGTATATGATCACGTGGGCGGGAGAAGGGAGGTGAGCGGCAAGGCAGTTAGAAACGTGAGATGAGAAGAGAAATGAAATCTTCCTTCTCCTTTAGCTGATGACCACATTTTACGCGCCGCGTCGCGATTCTGAAATGGAGAGCTTGCACCCATGCGCAGACTAACTTCTGTCTAATTGTTTCACTAGGCTCCTTATCTTGGGTGTGATAGAACTATGTTGGAATACTTATCCCTCCACTGTGGTCAGCTCTGTCTCCCTGCACGTTTGTCATGCTGTGCTCTTGGTTTCCCTTTGGATTGCTGTACCACTTTTTCCCGACAAAGCCGCCGACGATTCACGTAGCAACGAAAGCAAAAAGGAATAATCAGCAAAAGACAGGGTCGAAATGCACAAAACTGTTTTCTCTTTTAGTCTTGTTTTTGACTGTTTGTTGTTTCTGCATTTTCCGCCGCTGAACAGACGAATCCACGACGGTGTCAGCACCAAATTAAGAGGGAATTCGCCTTCTAGTTTCAAAGCTTGGTTGCACAATAAATCACACGGGTTTTATCTGCGAACGTTTTGCTTAGAAAGCTACATCTAATTCACTGGGAAATGAATTTCATTAACGTCGGAACTAAATTTTTAAAATTAAAGACTACAGAAAAGCAAACGACTCTTTTAATCCTGTAAGTGGACGACCAGGAGTTTTACATAAAGACGAACATTCTGTGCTGCCCATCGGACAGAATGCCTATTGTTTGCGGGTCATTTTACTTACATTTGACTTAGAGAGTATAGGTCTGTAATATTACAGGAAAATTAAGGGACTGTAAACTGCCTGTAAGAAACTTTAATGCAGTCCAAACAATTTAGCGACAGAAGACACAGAAGAATTTGCCTTCATCTGACAATATACTACTATATAGCGGGGTGACCAGAAAATCGCAAAGAAGTCTGAAAGACGGCAAATGCCTACGTTTTCACTTCTGTCAAGGGGGTTGCGTAGATTACCCTGTCAGTTGATTAGCAACTCCCGTCTTTCACATCCGCACTTTGTGTACGCAGGTTTCAAGGAAATAGTAACAATAATAAAGCAATGCATACAGGAAGAGAAAACAAATTTCGTAGCTTTGAATTTTGTCGTTTTTCAACAGTTTGGCTTGTTCGTTTGTTTCGAACAGTCATCTATTAAGAATATCCAATGATAATTTATGCAGCTATGAATATAATTTTGTTTTTTACGGGCATGCTACACAGAACGAAGACTTCTATTGTCTTGTAGGACGTTTTTGGCTCTAGAAGGCATAAAATGCAAATTAAATGTAGTAGCTATTAAATTAAAATATCTTTTAATACGAGACAAAAGATTATATCCTATAGAGAAATAAAATAATATAATTTACAACATGCAACTCGAGTGTAATCACCGTATTCCCTCGTTGTTGATATAAACTTGTAATTCTCCTCAACTCGCGAGGCCAGAAAAAAACTGCTTATGGTCGCTGAAAGACTTATTAAAATGCGTTCTTGTATTTCAAACCAAATTCCACAACCTAAACAACACATCAGAATTGACAGTTGTCAGGAGAACCAGCTGCGCTGGCTGGTTAATGCACGTATTATTGCGTTTCCTCTAGGGAGGGGTGGCGGGGAAGGGAACTGATGGGTAGGGGTTGCTATAAACAAGTGGATTTTGCGGCTTACCGCGGTGAAGCGGCAAAAAGCAAAGTACTTTAAAGCTATTAAGGTTGTTACTTTCACTGTTAAAAGCTCGTGCAGTGTATTATTTATACACTGTTCATTTACCAAACAGTTGAGTTGAAAGTTTTTTAGAACAGTTGTTTGAATTACTGTCCACGTCGGTGCCATTTGTCGATTATTTTGGGAAAAATGCAAAGATAGTTCCATCAACTAATAGTTTCATATCCTTGCCCATGTTCTCACGTCATGGAAAACGTATCGTACTAAGTAATATAAAACTGATCGCCTGAGACGTTTGAACGCGTTGGGGAATTCTGATTGCCTTCCTACTCCGAGGTTTCTTTACCGCGGTCAATCTTCTTACCAGGCGTTTTTCAAGCCGTGTGTGAGTTAATGCTGGAATTTCTGTTAACATTGGGTAGAGATATTAGCAAGCATGTATAAAATAAATGGTTAGTTTAACTTATCTCTTCATTTCTCTAGAGTGATTTAAACTTTTTTCAGTTTTTTGAAAACTTTGCGACTGAGTCAGTGGTGCGGCAATTCTGCGATGAGTTTCACTGTTTCTAAACACCCGGGATAAATAAGTTTAGTAAATTAACACCTTACTGTTGATACATTAAACTTTTGACAGTAAAAATGCTATTAACCTTATCTTTTCAAATATTTTTCGTAGCTTTGTGGTTTTCTCTCGTTTAGTTAACCGCAGCCAAACTTCGACGGTTCAAAGTGCATACCCTCCAAGACGGTTGTATTTTTAGGTGAGGGATTGAGATGTAATGTGTGTCTGTTCCGACGGCAGTTTCGAAATTTATCTAGTATTTGCCAAGCCAGAACTCAGTTCAGTGGCACAGAGCGGAATTTGTAGCTCTTCTTCGCGGAACCCGGAGTTCTAACAAGGTCATTCTTATTGAAACGTCGCGTTCAGTGGTGCCACCTCCATCAAAGCTATTCATTTTTAAACAAACACTTTATTGACAAACAAAATTGCGAGTTAATTGATCACTTCTTTGACGCGAAAAACGTTTCCTACATTTTGCAATTTTTAGCGCATTTGAGAGCGTCCAAACAGAGGAAAACTAAGAACTTTATTTCCTTGGTTTGCGATCAAATTTGTGCGAAATTAACACAGCGTTATTTTGAACGAGTTTATCTCTTGCTATGTAAATAACATCAGCTGTGCTATTGATCTATGAAGGGTTCGTAAGAAATTTTAAAACCTTTTCAAGGGCTCCTAGACCACGTTATGGAGAAATTGTCTCTAACTTTTATCCTGTGGTGTTACCATTCAAATGAAACCTCTTTCGCAGCACTTCTGCATGGTGCTACATATTTGTTCGGGTTTTGCAAAAAGAAATTTGATTTTTTAAATTTTTGTTTGGCCTTAAGTGAATTAGTTAATCTTTATTGATACGTCAAACCACAACGACAAGGTTAGCCACTTGTGATTGAATTTTTAACATGTTACAAACCACGAGAACTTGTTTCGTTCAGCCATCCGGTTTCTTTGATGCACAGTAATTAACTTAAACGTGACGCATGATCAAAGACATCTAAGGTATCGACGAGTCAAACTGACGTTGTTTTTGAAGAGCTTTTGAGATTGCTTAAAGGACTTAAAGGTGAGCTTCTACGTTTTAGTTATCTGCCGGTTTGAGATATCAAAAAATATACTTTACACTAATGGTGAGCTTAGAGCTACTTAATTAATTTCGTTCAAGCAGTCGTAAACTAAATTTTCCTCGAAGCTTGAAATATAAGAAGGTAACCTTTAGGGATAGACCAACAATTAGTGGAGCAGTGTTTCTGAGAGTAAACCATTTGCAGAACAGAAATGAAAGAGTTCAAGCTGACGAAGTCATAGCAAAAAGTGCAAGCGTAATTCTGTAAGTTGTATGTATAATTACTTCACCTTTGCAAGGTTGTAAATGTTTTTGTAAAATCCTCTGCTACAAAATAATGTAGCTTTCATCTCCTTCTGGAACCATAAATGGGCGAACTTTACAAAATAAACTCGACAGTTGAGTTTCGACTATAAGATACGCAAAGATTATTGTATTTCTGGTTAGAAGCTCCTGCACACTCCCATTTCAAAGGATTTTCAAGTCGTTTTTTTTCACGTCATATTACTAGTGATATCTCTTAAGGTATTATGTTTCTCTGAACTGACTGAAAGATTTTGCACGCAGTAATTTGGGACCATTCATCTCCCATATATATAAATGCATTAAGAATGAGCCATTGTGTTGGTAACCATCCCTCCAAGCGCGACTCAGAAATTTACATTGAAAGATATACGGCATACCGGCATTCCAATCAACCAAATGAGATTCGGCTCAGTCAGCTTGCCACGTTTTAATGCAACTTATATTTATAAAAGAATGTGCAAAATAACTCGCGCTAAGTTCTAGACTTTGGGGAAAAGAAAGAAGAAATCAAAACAGAAAGACAAAACGAGCTTATTTCCTAACGTCACGCAAATTTGGTAGCAGCAACGCATATTGAAGGAGAAAAGGCCTCGCTTCCCGTTCTGGGTGCGTGGATCAAAAAGCGCCTTTGCTTTTTTCCCGCGCCCACACGCACGCGCGCGCACCTTTGTCTTTTTGTGTGAAATTCTGCTGAAAAAATGGCTGCTACTCTTCTATAAAGCTTTCGTGGCTATCATCACAAACAAAAATTTGTAGCAAACACAGTCTGCACAATGAGCTTATATATTTTTTGAAGCATTTTTTCGTTTCATCATGCCCTTGTAATCTTTTGTTTTAGATGAAGCTTGCAATAATCGTGGTGGCCATGATTCTTTTGTCCTGTTTTGAACCAACAATACAGGTACAAAAACGGCGAGGAAGAGTGCTGCGCATGTGCGAGAAAAGATTTTCCACTTGTTTGTCAAACAGCAGATTCAGACAGGATTATAAGGCTGGACCCAAGTGCTGTGGAAGAGCATGGACTGTACGTTTAACTAATGAGTTCAATAGACTGAATCCCTGACAGATCAGTTTATTTGTAACAAAAAAAACATCAATGAAAAACCAAAACAAACAAAGCAGCAAATTAAACTGATTTCATCTTTGGCGTGAATAAGTTTGACAAAAGTTGTGCTCTAAACAACCGATTTATACCGATAAGATCTGATTCCTGCCTTGTACCCAGAAGTCTCTCTTAATGAAAATTTACGCGCATAGGAAGGCGGGCGGGAAGGAGAAAACTGGCTTCGCCTCTAACTTTTTTCCTCCCTATGGTCCCTTGCGCTTCCTCACCAGTCACTCGCGTGTCACTCGCGTGTCACTCGCGTTTCGCGCTCGCCTCTGTGCGAAAAACGAAGCGCTTGAGGAGGAGGCTGATATGATTCAATCTCTCAAGGAGCCATTTCAATGCAATTTTGGCCAAAATAGCTCTGTTCCAAACTATTTGAGTCAGGCAACTCCAAGAACATAACACTAAAATGGCGGGTTTTTGCATCTCTTTTTGAACAGCCTATTCATGCACCAATTTAGGGGAACTAAACCGGAAAGACCTTTACGAAGGCCTTTTAGATTAACTCAAATCAGTCTCCCAAATGTCTTTTGTTCTGCCATTGGGTATTTTAGCGACAAACGAACGTCTAATCTGTAAAACAAAATGGAAAACGTAACCCTTTTCTCTTCATTTTCTATCAGGTTTGTCAGTTGCATCGCTTCTACTGTCGAATGATTTGCCAACCTCGCTACAGAGTCTGCATGTGCAAAATCGGGTTTTCCTTTTACTGCTGAGAAGCCTGGGAACGACTTGCTATGTCCCGGATGTGGCATTGCTAAGCAACCGAGGTCACAAGCAGATCATTTAGTTGATTTAGACATTTGTTTTCTCACTGCGTTTTGGGTTACTACAATGCACAATAAAACAAGTAACTGAAATCTTGTTTGTTGACGTTTTTCCTTTTACCCTACTAGAAGACGTGTGATACGGGAGAATAAGTTGAAACATAATTAACTATGGTTAAAACAAAAAATACTGATCTCATCTATTCAATTACAATCCTTGAGAAACTTAAGAATATTTTGGCGTAGGCTTCGACTCTCTTTCCTCTACAGTTTCAAACTCTTTTAAGAGAGAACATGGGAAATAAAAAAAGTGTGCCAACAGTTTTGTCCGAGACTTAAATTGGCGCAGGCATTCCAGAATTCCGTCAAGCAAACTCACAAGTGCTGTATTAAGCCATGCGTACGTCGTCTAGAACAGCTGCTGATCGAGTCAGCGTTTTCAAATCGCTGTATCAGACGTTTTAACAGGTGTATTATTAGGTCATTAAGTATTGAAAGCGCTCCAATAAATTCATGGCATCTTTTCTAGTAGTGGACTAAAGCAATCTTACTTGACACTGGGTCGCCAATGTATATACTACTGAAAATTGGGTTTAGTCGGGATAAGGTGGCAGTTTGGAGATACGAGATTGTCGAAGTGCATAACAAAAAACCCACCAAGGGAACGTATATCTTTCTAACAAACTTTTGCAAAATTGTTTTCTAACATGTTATAACATTTTCTTGTGTTTTATGACGTTTTTATGGATATTGATATCGCCTATTTTCTATTGGCTTTGAGAATTTTTGCTCGCGCAGCCATTTTGAGTATGCTATGACGCCATGTTGGTTGTCCTCATGTTCGCAACAGTCTAGTGGCAGCCGACGGAGATTTAAAACATGGCGACGAACAGAAACTTGAAGGATTAATGTAGGTGATAGGTAATTTCTGAATTTTTTTAAATGAATGGGCGGGATTACTTGACGCTGTCGTTCGCAGAAAAAAGTCAGGTACTGTACTGAAGTATTAAACGCATAATAACGCATAACTGCTCAAACGTTTTTAATGTACAATGGAAATTTAAGTACTTTTTTCGACCCAGATTTCCCTCTTCAACAGCTTGCTTCAGAAAGCTCCCACGTCAACTTACACCAAGCAATTATTTTATTACAAGTAAGTTCAGTCGAGCTGTATACTTCTTGAAAATTCTTTGTCATTTCAAATGTAGGGATGATTTGCAATTAAAATAAGCTATCTACATAAATTTCGTTAAACCTGACATACAATATTAAAGTAGTCCATTTACCCCGATGTAAAATACCCCCTGCTCAACGATATTCATTAAAGATAACACAAAAAGTATCAATTATTCGTTTAGCGTCCAGCATCGTCGACAGCAATTTAAACCTAACAGTTCAAAAACAAAAGAGTTGTGACTAGAATGGATGGCCCTCAATCCGCTTGTCACCTTAACTTAAAATAACTGGAAAAAAAGTCATAACGTAAAGTAGTAAGTAAAAAAGGGAAAGAAAAAGAGGATATCAGTGCATGCAAGGGTTTATCCTGCAAGCAGAAGCTCTTTGATCTTCCCAGATAAGTCGAAAAGATCAAAGGGCCATTACTTATAGGGTAGTAAGACTTGAGCCCGCATGGTACGATTTAAAATCCACATTCGCCTCCAATACACCATCAAGGGCTAATGTAACCTACGATCTTTTATTGCGTCCTCTTTTTTTTTTGGGGGGGGGGGGGGGGGGAGAGCAAAATCCCGCGGTGGAACGTACTCAGTACATAATTACTTGGAACTTGAAGCTAACCGTCAGGTTTTGTGTCCAGTGAATGGTTCTCTACCAATAACATATAACATTGCTTTGTGAATGTTTTACCAGTATGAGGTATCCATTGTAGTCACTTCCCAAAAGAATAGAGAATAAATAACACGCACTGGCGTTACCCATATTTACACTATTCCCTGCGCCACCTTACCAAAACGTCTCTTACCGAATTTCCATAGACTAAGAGTAGACCCCCATTTTTCCTCAGGGTTAGTAGAGCGAGCAAAACGCGAGCTCGCGTGAAAATCACCCCATACGAGAAAGGCGAGACAAGAATTTCCACGAATTGCCTCCCAACCTCTTGCTAAACAAAACTCGCTCCCTTTATATCGTGCCACTAGGGGTGGGGAACGCTTAAGTGGGACGGGAAAACGGCCGAAAAACAAGAGGAATTTTGCCACGGGAAAGGATATGGTTTTCGGGTTTCTTTAAATTGTGTTATCTAAATTTCAGAGCTCAGCCTAAACCTGATTACAATTTATTTTTGTATTTTTGTGTTATTACTTTTCCCTGTCAGTAAAACGGTGTCATTTTCTGTTTTTGGGTATCAATATATTATACTTTAAGAATTAGAACCTTCGCGACACATAGTTATCTTATATTATCGGGAAGCAACTCCCCACCCCTTCGACTCTCCGTACTTAAAACGTGATGTAAAGGATGAATAAAATTATGAGGACGTCGAAAAAAGGGTCCATTCTCTGTTTCTTCACGTTATAGTGTCCGTGCCATGTATAAACGTCATTGGTCATGTCACTGTTTTCTGTCCCTTAACAGTTCTCAGCTCTGATGAGGGTATTTGTAGTCGTCTACCGGCAACATAGCTTCCTTAATGCTCTGCGGCGACACCCATCTCATGATATAATGCGAGCTCCCGGCCTTGTCGTTCGTACCTGCCAATGAAACACCGGTTAAAGAGAGTGACAATCAACAAGGAACGAATCCAAGGGAGAGGACCGAGGGCCCTCACCCTTAAACCTCATCCCTATGTCGAAGCTTACCAGATACTTCGTTTCGGGTTAGAGAGTGACCCCCCTCCTCCCCCACCAACTCCTTCAGCGCTAGGGATCCGCCATTGTGGGTAATCTTTAACCTTCATTGCTGGTGGTGGGTGGCAAAAGTCATAATTCAAGAAAAAAAAGGGCAAATTTCGATTTTTTTTCAAAATCCTGATATACAAATAAAACCAGGCGAAAGTACCGTCCATGAGGTTTCATTTCAGTGGTTACATTTTAGAACTTCCTTTACAGACTCAAAACTTAGAACCACCGTGCACAGTATAATAAACAGTACCACAGAGAAAATACAGCTCAGTAGTTTTCATTTGAATGATCCCACTTTAGAATTTCATCTACAGACTCAAAAAGTTAGAACCACCTTGCACGGCATAACAAACGGTACCACAAGCTACTACAGGAAAGTGCTGCTCACTAGCTTTCATTTAAATGGAGGGTCACACTGTTTGATTTCGTCCACATAATCAAAAGTTAGAACCCCTTCCCAAAGCAAACTTTTTTTTCAATGACTAAATCTTGGCAGTGAACTTCAGTGGGTTTAAATCTTACTAAACAGAACAAAATCGAAAACAAAAATCAGATACAAGTATATTCTCGGCAAGTAGCGTCTTTGTACTCACCGGAGAGGCGAGCCCCTCCAAAAGGCTGCTGTCCCACAATTGATCCCGTTGATTTATCGTTGATGTAGAAGTTACCAGCAGCATCTTTTAGAACATCAGAAGCCTCCTGAATAAAGTGTCTGTAAGAACGTTTAAATTAATGTCCATGCATCGTGAATGAACATGAAATATTTACAGTTTGCATAAATTTTATGAAACGCCCAATTTTTACGGGCTGCAAATAATCAGACAATGTCCCACAAAATTGGCCCATATTCGACGAAATCATATATGTGGTCGGACACAATTTCCTGCCAATCGATGAATATCACTTTGAAAATGATTTAAATATACCTTAAGCAATTGTGAATTGTCGTACCAACAAAGTAACATTATTTCAGTGAATAAGACGGTGATCGGTCTTACCCTGCAAACGTCGCATCTACCAAACACAGTTCTCACTGAAGAAGCCTTACGCCTACTCGATCTACATTGACCACAGTTTTGTTTCTTCCGATCAAAGTAGCCAGTTAGCCAGCCAAACGTCCTTCGGGAAAGTCAAATTATTTGCAGCCTTGGATTTTTAAAGGTAATCCGTAACTTGCCGTGCAGTCAAACCTCTACCAATGGACACTTCCTTTGTCCAGGTGGGTATACAGTATTCACTGTGGTTTTAACCTCTCTACAAGGGCCGATTTCCGAAAGTGGCCTCTTATCCCTCAATATCTCTGTCCTTAGCCTGCGAACATAGCCGCCGCGCCGCTAGGGAAGTTTCGCTAGGATATCAGAGATTCTCCAGGCAAAACGTCCCTGGCGGCCAGAAGCGGAAAGAGATGGCTGTTTTCGCAGGCTACTCTGTCTCATTGTGGAGAAATTCGGCTGTAGCCTGTGTACAGACGCACCCCTCCCCTCAGAAAAAAATTGGGGACGACGGCGAATCACAGACGTCTCTCTCCTTGATTTTTTTCTGAGGGGAGGGGGACGTCTGTACACAGACTATTCGGCTGAAGTTCAAGAGGGAAAAAATAAGCGCATCCAGTCAAGTTTTAAACTCCCTGTCGAGCACTTCATTAAATTCATTTCAAAGAGAACTGTTTACCTGTCTTTTCCAAAGACTGCTCCGGTTAAACCGAATGGCGAAGTTTTATCCACCTAATTGAATTTGAAAAAATCTTTTAAGACAACGTTCAACCAAAGGCAACGGTCTAGGGGCTCGAAAAAACTTGAATTCCAGCCGTCCTTTGGGCAGGCAGCTCTCACCTTTTACTTGCCCGGGGCCACATCTTGCTTGTCTTAGACTACGCGACGGCAGTGACGACGGCGCGCGCAAATCAAAAAGCTGGCTTGGCCAATGGCAGAGCGGCAAAGTGGGAACCGGAAATCGTAATAAGTCCTTTTCGCGCGCTTTCCCGTTGTCAACTGACGTTTCCATTCTGTTGCTAAATCAGCCTAATGGGGATTTAGTTGGAGGGTGGCTAGCCTGGACTCTTGCCCATTGGGCAAGTGCGCTGTAAAAGTTAGTTGACTGGCAAGGAAATCTTCTCAACCCGGACTACTACTACGTCTACTACGGGACTTTTTTCGAGCACGGCTTAACTGCTAACAGTTAACACACGAGAAGCGTGTTTTTTTACAGAGTTTTGCACACATGATCACTTGGTGAAATACCGTAAAATTCCGAAAATAAGCCCCGGGGCTTATATTTTTCAAAGGCCCTTTTTGAGGGGCTTATTTTTGGAGGGGCTTATATTCGGAGGGGCTTATCTACGGAGGGAAATTTGCGTTTCAAAATCGATTGGGCTAGCCTTGAGTTGGAACGAAATTTACCGTTTTGGCTTTGTTTTACTTTGTATTTGAGGGCAATTTTCTAAGTACAAGCCCCCGCGGGGCTTATATTTGGAGGCCTGGGGCGATTTAACGGAGGGTTTTTTGCGTTAGCGGTTTGGGGGGCTTATATTTGGAGGGGCTTATACATGGAGGGGTTTATTTTCGGAATTTTACGGTAACTATTGAAACAGATGTCTGAAACGTGATTCATACCATTATGTTGTACTCCAGCGCATGTTTTAAATGGTACGGAGAGGCATTATGTAACAGCGTAAATTTTATCGTTTAACACTGAAGAATCACTATAGAATCTCTCACCAAGTTTAGCGTCTCCCTGTATTTTGCATCAGGATACACGTACACCGTAAGAACTGGACCAAAAATCTCCTACAGAAGGAAAAAAATTAGACCAGAGTCCAAACAAGGAGGATAGAAAAAGAGAATGTTTCAGACCTGTTCTTTACGGAAACAATGTTGAAAAGATAATAATACCTCATTCATGATTTTGTCGTCGGGTTTCTTGGTTTCAATGATCGTTGGTTCAATGAAGTATCCCACACTACAATAACAAGGCAAAACTAACCATTACTGAGATATCAAACAAGTCGTAGGCTACGAGATGTCGTCCGTCTTTCCACAGGGCCACACGCGGCGAGCGAAAAAGTAAAATTAGGCAAAAACAGGAGAGATTTGGGCTGAGAGAGCAGCCTGGGGCTTTTGCCTTTGTTCCTCATGGCTTTGCTGCTTGCCCCCGATGTTCGACTCTGCTCTCGATCTAATGTGAAAAAATAGCATAGCATATACAGCTGCAATCTAAGGATGGGTTCATTTGGGATGATCTGAACCAGGATTTATGATCCAAGATTAATCAGATCATAGCCTGGCGGCAAGCTCTCCATTTGGGGGCGTGGTCAGAAGTCACGCCGGAGAAGCACGTTGAAAAGACACCGCTCCGCCTCGTAATTCCTCGCAGCTCGCTTTGATACCTCGCCATAAATGGAGAGCTAAGCCACAGGCACACAGTGCTGGATAAATTACTTCATACTTTTAAACCTACCTGTTGTCACATTTGCCTCCAGCTACAATACTGAGGTCAGGGTTTGCCTTGGCATAATCAATGTAACCTTTGATAGTGTTAAACGACTATGGTAGGACAAAACAAGTCAGAAAACAGAGCAAAATTTAAAACACTCCACTTTTGCGGAAAATAAATTACAAAAACATTAAAACATGATGGCCAAGCAGAATTAAATGTACCTTATCATCTATGACAGCTGACACAAATGTATCGAAGTCCTCTGGCTGCAAAGGGGATCAAGAAGTATTCCCAGTTTAACGCAAATCCTCTATTAAGCCCCCTCCCGGGGGCGGGGGGGCGGGGGGTGGTTTATTTATCTCAAGCATGTTTGAGGTGAGGCTCATTTAGTTTAACGAAGATTGTAGTATCACATCTCCATAAAAACTTCAGCACAAAGTGGAAAAGATCAAGCACACGAAGTTGCAGCTGAAGATAACAAAAATCTGAATCTCCAGCACGTGAATGAACCATACTGGGTAAGTATGCGTAAAGTGTCACAGTTGTGATAGGTTGATACTCCCTATCATTTACTACTAAATGAGGAGGGGAGTGGAGAGGGGAGTCTTAATAGAGAATTTACAACTTTTAAGCTAGGCTGAGTAAGTGCATGTAAGTGTCTCAAGTACAAACGTCAAGTTTACAACCTACCGATCCTAGCTTCATCTCCTTTAGTTTTTCAATAAGACCTTCTTTCACCTGGATAGCAAAGAAAAACAGCGGTACCTGATTATCGTCATTCCCATCTCAGGTAAATACTAAAAAACACATCTGAAGCAAGGTTGCTATTATTGTATTCTTGGAAAAAGGATGTAAGCTCTTATGGTATCTACAACCTCCAGGAAAGTTAAATTTCTATAGAGGGGCTTAGGCTCTTCAGCATTTTCACACGTAGAATTGATCTTTGAAGGTCTTTGACAAGGGGTAGAAAAACAACTTTATTCTGTGAAAAAACCTGACAAAATGTTAGTTCCCTTAATCACTATTCAGGAAGATCTTCCATAAAACAAGCTTAGTATCAGAGTTTACCTTTCCCCATAGTGACTCTGGAACATATAATCTTGAGCAAGCAGAACACTTTTGTCCTCCATAACCATATGCCGCTCTCATGGTGCAGTTAACAGCTGTGTCTGGTGTACAGAACAGAAATAAATAACTTGTACTAACTGAAAATGTTACAGAAATAGCATACAGCTGTAAGGAGATAATTTTGCAAGTTAGGATAAAGAATTATTTTGAGGAAACATTACCGATATCAGCAGATGTATGTATAAAGTGAAAGTTCTTTCCCCCGCATTCTGCAAGTGTTAAAAAAATACAAAATAACTTAAACAATGAGCAACAATTAGCTTCAAACAGGAGCTAAGGCTTTTATTGCATGTATTTTTCAATATACAACGCAACTGACTATTGAAAACTTACAACCAGTTTCTAATTTTGAAGTTGTCTCCTGCACAGAGGTAAGTGGAGAGTAAAACACAAGAACTTGGTACTATTAACAGTAGCTGCATTTATTTTGTGAACTGGTAAAGTAAAAAATATTCCAAAATGTTTTGAGTGAACTCGGATTTGTTCTGACTGCTGAAGAAAAAAAATGCAAAGAATTATTAGTTAATTGAAAACTATAAAGAAACCATTTAAATCCAGCAGGTACTCGTGGCATACTCGGTACATTGTACAAACCTCCAGTAAGTCTTGGGAACGTTCTGTAACAATAACAAAAAATAATAATTGTTGTTGTAGTTTTTAAAATAACTTTGCTGGACAAACATATAAAACTACTTGATAATTATGCCTTGCTGGCATTTATGGTGCTTAAATTTATGTTTGAGGCACTTCCCATGTAAAATACTGTAAAATATATGGTACATATTTAATATTAACCCTTACCGGTACACATCAATGTTCTCTGCAACTTTCTTCCATATATGTCTGAATGTCCTGGGGAACAATGAGAATCAAGATTAGTTAAAACAAGACATTAGAGCTACCAGAAAGTAATTTAATGCTTTGGGGTGTCATTGATAATATAGTCCTACCTCCCGCAAGGGAACAATCCCCCCCCCCCCCCCCGCCCCCGCCCCCACCACTGCCAAATGCAAAAAATAACATACTCAACACTGCCAGTGAAGTTAATTCCTGCTAGGTGAGGTGAACTTGTTATGGTGTCGCCAAAGGTTTGCCCAGCTGAAGGCAGAAAGTTCACTACCCCTACAGAGGGAAAGGAATAGCTATGTTAATATAGTAGCAGTGTTAGTAAGTGTAAGGTCTTCAAACAAGGAACTGGTGAAGCCAAGGGACTTTTAACAAAATCATGTGACAGGAGATGTCAGGATGGCACGATGGAGAGAAATTTCACGCAGAATGAAGGAATTGAAGAGCCCTGTCCAGACCCTCCTTGAGTCAAAGAGTGTCAACAGATAAAGAGCTAAGGTAATTGAAAATCACTTAAGTGTGCTTATTTCCTTACCATCAGGGACACCAGCTTCCTGGAAAATCTTTTGGACAAGATAGCATGAAAGTATTGATGTTGAGGCAGGTTTCCAGAGCACCACATTACCCACTATGGCGGGAGTGCCAGCCAAGTTTCCTCCGATAGCAGTGAAGTTGAAAGGAGAAATGGCAGCTACAAAACCCTGAGCAAAATTATGCCGTTAGTCAGGAATTGAGTTGGATTTTTAAAATACCTAGAAGAATAAATGTGCAATCCAATCTTGAAGTATGCAACTTGAAATTAGATAGCAGTATCGTGCACACTGTAACATACTTATTAAATAACTATGACACTGTAATGTCCGCTGTTTTCAAAATAATGTTCTTACCTCTAGTCCTCTGTATATGAGTCTGTTGATTACACCGCGAGGCTGGTGAAGCTCTGGTCCTTCGTAAAGTCCCTAATTTAATCAAATTTAGATTTAGTTTGTATTTTCGTAAGTTTTTGTAAGGCTATCATTGCAGATGCCTAGCAGAACTTCATCCCAATGGTAATAGTGAGTGTTATGCTGCAAAATGTAACAATTGACGCAAAATGTAACATTAACGCGAAATGTAACAACTTTTGACTCGAAATGGAACATTAACCTGAAATGTAACAACTTTTGACGCAAAATGTAACAACTTTTTAACGCGAAATGTAACAACTTTTTGACGCAACATGAAACAATATTTTTAATGCGAAATGTAACAAGCAAAATGTTACAGCCTTGAAATAACTGAGAGACTTGGACATGAGCCTTGTAGATAAAGTGTAAATTGTCTGGTGGTTACAAAAACAGTTTATTCATAGATTATTGAATTTCCTGGTAAACTACAAAATCCACAAAGTAAACAGATTTTGGATTCGGAATTATAGTTTCCTTACCTTGGCATAATGGACTCCAAATCTGTAAAAGTCAGCAATCTCTTGAACACAGTCGATATCAGCCTCAAATGCAGTCTTTGCCTGGAAAGATTTTGATCAGAACAAAGTAAAAAGCCAAATTACTCTATCATAACTGTCCACAATATGATCAAGAACAAAACATTTTCAATAATAACAATAACATATATTACAGCACGTACTGTATAGACATTCACTCTACTGATGTAATTTAATCTGAAAACTATCATATGTTGACTTTCAGTTTTATGATACTTTTGAGATAAGTCACTTGTCTGAGTGTAAATATAAAAACAACAACAAAAGTACAAAGTTTAACAGCAGTCTGTATACCTGCCCCACCATAGTTGCAGCCAAAGACTGTATTCTGTATTTTCCAGTGATCAAATCTGCTACTTTCTGAAAAATAGCTGCTCTGTGTTCATGGGGTGTTCTGTCCCATTCTTTCCTTGCTTCCATTGCACTGTCAACTGCATCTCTAATAACTTCCTAAAATGACAGTGATAATAGTGAGTTTACACAACAGGACAGCAGAAAGAAGATGAAGGCAAAATATTGTGTGTGACAAACATGACAGGGCTATTACTGGCCTGTTTTGTAGTGATCTTCACTTAACATTTAAGTTTCTTGTCTTTTACAAAAGATCTGTTTAAAGGAAGGTGAAGTTGGGCAAAACACTGTTTTTCAAACAAAATTATTGTCACGCTCGTCACACAAGGTTTTCCTCCTTCTTTCATCTCCCATCCTGTTGCATAAGTTCACTAATAAAAGGAGGGCATGCAGTCACTATGGGCTAGAGGCCAGGGATTTGCCCAGGTTTTAATGAGCATGACCCCCAGTTACTTTCATAGAAAAGAAAAGACAAACAGAACCAACATATTTTCCTAGTTGTTCTATGTCCAATTCCCTGACTACTAATTGCATATACCCAGCAACTTCACATCTTACGGTCAAATCAGGAAAACCATGAGCACCAGAAATATTTATGGAATTTTGTTGTGTTACAAGAAAAAAGCCAATTGGACGTGAGAAACTTAAACCTCAAACAAAAATGTTAATTAATTTGCAGTTTTGTGGCCAGTTCACGTGTCTAAATCTTTGCTGTGATTGGTCCTGAGATACTTCAAGTGTTCATGGTTTTCCTGGCTGCACTGTGATGAGTACAGTACTCAGTCCACCTTAGTGAGTACAGCCCCTTCTTCTTACTCCCATAGACAGATGTCCAAGGGTGTTAACCAAGAAACAGATGTAAAAACAGCCTGAAGTAGGTGAAAAGGTTTTTTTACTAACCTCAGTTGCCATATGGTACTTTGCAATCTTCAGGGAGTGGTTGTATGGCTATGGATTGAGCACACAGTGCGAATGAATATTATTAGTAATCACTGCAAAAAGATTGCTGTTTAACACCCAAAAACTTGTGAATACATTAATGATAATTTATTATTATTTATTTCGAAGTTTCATTTCCAGTAGCAAATGACAAGTACAAACGCATACCAAATTGTACGTTAGTCATCAATAGCCTCAGAAAAGAGCCAGTATTCTATGATGCCACCTGAATGGCTTTGCCATGAAATGATATCTCACAAATAGGACAGTGCAGAAATTCCATATTGATGATGCGTCACTGCCCATATCTAGGTTATAAGTGCTTCTGATTGGTTGAAGCAATTTTTCAGACCATAAAAAGCAATATTGGGACCTGGGGAAGTGACACATCATCAGTTTAGAATTTCCATGCTCCTTTGTCAGATATCATTTTGTGGGAAAACCAGTGGTAGAATCGCAAAATATTGGCTTTTTTCACTACAATCTTGGACAAAAAGTGTTAAGAATTCTGCACAGTTTTGTTATGCAGAGTAGACCCACCCTGCAAGTTTGGCACCATGGTGACCCCTTCCCCACTCCTCCCTGGTCAATGTTGTTTAGTCAGGAGCAAAAATGTTCCGGCCACACTTCAAAATTGTTTTTTTTTGGGGGGGGGGGGGCGGGGTAAGTATCTTGAGTGAACTAGGCTTTAGAGGGAAGGATGAGAAAATGAGACATACAAGGTGCATTTTTCTTAACATTTCTGTCCAAGATTGTAGCTAAGGCACCAACAATCACAGTCTACTTACTGCTACTTGGTAATGTGTGTTCCCAGTGAGCACTTCCTTTCCACCAACAATGCACGGAATCTCCACCGTTTCATTTTGCACTCTTTTGATTTCTGCTTTTAACTTTTGAAGATCAGCACTGTTCCTCTCAAGATTTGTAGGTGGTTCATTTGGAGGCAGAGATAAGCTTCTTACTCCAAGAATTCTTAAACAAACAGAATAAATCAACTTACATTAAAAAACAATAATGGTTAAATTCAATGTTGTCTCCATTCCCAGCTTGCATGTGTTACAAGTCAAAATCAATTTCAGGTTAAAATTTTTTAACCTACAATTTAATTTGGTCGTGAATGAGTCAATGTCACCCCCACCACCAATAACATAATTATGTCATTGATTCCTTTAACTTCAGTTAAAATCATTGTCATACAGTGCTCAACTTGTGTGCAGTAGCACAATTTTGCATTCAGACAATGAGGGATAAAAGTGTTGACACACTTCCGTAAAACGGCCCCTTTTGCATAGTGGACATACCTACATGTATCCCCTTCCCCTGTCTACCCCAACCCCTTTCCCCCAAATCAATGTTGTATTTTGGACCCTCAGATCTTTCTTTTACTTCAGACAACATTGATTTGCGGGGTGAGGGGATTTACGACGTTTGAAAGGAATGAAATAATAAATGAATTAAATGTTTGACAAAAGCACCCACTTTAAACAAGTGTGTCAACTACTTTTGTCCCTGATTGTAGGTTGATTTTCAATTTCCATTGTCTCCTAGCCCTAATTCATGAGTAATAAGGACTAAGAGACAAAGGAAATTGAGAATGATCCATGATCTTTCACGCACACTTTTAAACAGATTGAAACTCCTATGAGGTGAAATTGCATTTCAAAAGCACCTGCTGAAAATAAAGTTGTTCAGTTTTCACTGTATTTCTAACCATAAAAACTTCATCCCAAAATATCTTGATAATGCTCTTACAGATTGGGTTGTTCCAGAAAAAATCCACACCCCCCCGACGGATGGGATTCTGGAAATTCTCGCGGGAGGGGGGGTCGAAGACTCCGGAAATCCAGGCGGGAGGGGGGGTTGACCTTAAAAAAGTCTTCTGCAGGGGTCATTTCGACCGATAGTTGATACAAATCAAACGTTTAGTTCGATGACACTTAAGCGCTTTCAGACCCTGAAAATAGTCAAAATGTTTTGTTCATATATTTCTCACCTGACATAAATGATAATCTAAGTTGCTTTACAGGTCCTTTTATAGCAGAAAACGCGAAAAAGATACTAAAGAACGGGCCTGAAGGAACTCGTCGCAACGTTGTTGTCACGAAGAGCGTCAAACGCCTGACACATTTCTACTCGTACCCAGAGCCCGCGCGCGAAGAGTGATTTTTATAAGCTAAGAAATTATGTAAACACTCGTTCAGGTGTCGTTCGCATTTTTGTTTTTTGCTCCTTTCGTTTTCAGTTCCACGCGATAGAATTCTTAGTTTAATATAAGCTGAAGCTTTAGAAATTAAAACAAAAACATTTAGACGTGCTTGCGTGTATTTTCCATTAAAAATAAATTAAATTTAAGCCTTTTATTTTTTCCCGGAAATCCAGGCGGGAGGGGGGGTCTTCCACCTTGGAAATCCAGTTGGGAGGGGGGGTCTTGTGCTTCAGGAAATCCAGGTGAGAGGGGGGGTTAAAAAAGGACCCCATCCGTCGGGGGGGTGTGGATTTTTTCTGGAATAACCCATTTCGCTTAAACTTCACGAACATTGAGGCAGCTATCAAAGGAAAAAGTTTCGTGAACAATTTTGGGGGAACAGTTCCCAGTGCCAAGAAATAAGGCTGCAAGTAAATTAGGCGTTGGTGTCATTTTGTTTCTATGACAACTCTTATTTCATTGTAACCCTGATCATCACAAATTTTCATCTTTATCTAATACAGGTGTTGTGTTAGTTTTTCTAAATCCTTATTAATGGTGACATTGTTTTTGCTCAAACTTGGGGGTTATTGCCCCCAAAAAACCCTATTGAGCCACCTTATTAATTAAGGGTTGATTGGAAAAAAACCATCAGGCTACTCATATTAACAACTCATATGCTTGCCATGCTACATGTACATATTACAGTAGCATGAGTTGGTTTCAAAAGCCTTTTTTCCCCTACTGCTATACCAATCTCAATTCATAAGTAATACATAAACGAAGTTATTATTTTTTGCAACAGCTATTATTTTTGAATGAGTTAAAAATTAACATCAGAAATGTCCTGCTACAGTCATGCGTGCATGTAACTGCATGTAAAGCCATGGACAACATGGCACGGGCAATAAAATTATCACATGACCATGTTTTAAACTCATTATCATACATTACTATACCCCAAAACAAAGGAAAATAAAATTTAAACCAAGGATAAAATTGAACCACAACAGATACACTAATGTGCTTAACTAATCACATCCTGTGTTATTATGTTTTGTATGTCAAATACACAGAACATCTAGGACACAATAACAGCTCTTTATAGGCTGTCATTTAAAGAGCTTTTAATATAATAAATGATTAAAAATTACCTGCATCATTAAAAATTAAGGATCATCTACTTCTGACTCCACCCAAACTAATGACAAGTTTTAATAATTAAATGAAAGAGAAAAAGTCTCACACGGTTTACTTCAAGTAGTTTGAATTCAATAAAACTGATCAAACTAGTCTATTAAAATAAAGTTTACAAAACTTGCAGTCATTCAAGTGAGCAAAGCTTAAATTTTAAACTCCAAATTCAGACATGTTATTTAGTCATGACTTTCAGACGGACCCACGCAAATTTAAAAACAACAGCCGAGGGAGGTTGACATGTGCATGTATGTTTAAACATAAGTCGACTCCCATGTGGACTAAAAGTTGTGCAGCCTCTATATAACAGCCTGGTCATGCACAACTCTTATTTATACATGATTGCCAACATATGGAATCAATTACCAACTGTTACCAAATCGTCAAGCACTTACTTAAGCGCAATTTCGTGCTCTCCTTAATAATGTCAATTTCACAGGGTGCCAGTGTATGAACTGTATATAACTTTATCTTTTTTTACATTTTTACATACTCTTGGGCTAGTTTATATACATATATAATTATACTGATATAATTATATTTTTTAATATTTTAATCAGTTTATAACGATTAGTCCGTTTTAAACTATTTTTAATGCATGTTCTTAGGTTTTTTTAGTGTTTTTTTTTCAGAAAATAGTTTCTTAAAAAATTTTCCCAAAATTACGATGTGTTTAGGTTTTTCTTAATATTTGTATATACATAATTCACTTTTTATCCTGTTTTGTATTTTTTAGTTTGTCGAGCGTTTTTAACACGAGCCTCTGGCGTCTCCGACATTAAATAAATCATTCATTCATTCATTCATTCATTCCCTTGGCGCGCTGTTGTTTTTAAATCGACAACAAATTAACTTGAAGAAAAATAACATTGAGTCGGCTCACTTTTTAGGGATCGATAAGAAATGTTCAAGAAAGAAAATGAAAAACATGTATGAAAGAAAACTGAACAAGCTGCACCAGAAACGCTGCACCCTCCAACGTGTATAAAAAAAATTATAATACGTATTGCATAAGGACAACATTTTAGGAGTGTTTTGTTTTTGCCGCATGTTCGCATCGCTTTCTATACAAATCGTGCGCATGAAACGAAATCAACTTACCTGCAGGCTTGACTCCTAAAAGCTGTGCGTACAGACAACATGATAAAAAGCTTTAAAGACGTAAACCTGCCCCACAAAAATCGAACAAGAATCACCGGTCAGGAATGGCACGTACATAGGCGAATGCTTCGGTATCTTTTTTGACAGGCACGCTGTTCTTCTAAATATGGTCAAACAGGGGGTGTGCATCTTAATTTGAACCAATCAAGTTCATCCGGCAATGCCCACAGTCCTATTAGTCAGCCGAATGTCTTTAAAATCATAAGCCGGCGATTTTCCAGCGGTAAAAATTTAAAAATGGCGGAATCAGAAGAGGCCGAAGATTCAGTAGATTATTACGCTGTTTTGAACGTCAGAAAAGAGGTAAAAATAGTCTTTCAGAGAGAAACAAAAAGAGAAATATTTGATCTATCATTTTAAGTGCATTTTATTTCATTTCAGGCAAACGAAAATGAACTTAAAGCTGCTTACAGACGCATGTGCATGTTGTATCACCCTGACAAACATCAAGATCCCGGGAAAAAGAAAGTAAGGTTAAAGGTTTAGGCCTTGTTCGCACTAAGCAAACTTCTGTTTGTTTTTCTGAACAATCTGTCAACAGGGAGCCATTTCTAGAGCGAACGATTTTTTTCACCTGCCAAATTTTCTCAACTGTCACCAGAGTTCAAAGATGCCGTCGAGAAGATTTGGAGGCCTACAATTTTTTGTCGGGCGACAAACTCCTTTGTTCCTTTTGGAGCTACTGTAGTCGAGCCATTTGCTAGGCCTTCAGTAGGTTTCATTTTGGTGGGAACCGTTTTGGGGAAAGCTTTAGGATCTTTGGATTAGATGAAAGGAAGGGTAGGTGGGTACTAGAACATGATTTTCGAGGGAATTTTATATGATTATTTGCGTTTTTCTCTGCATTCTGACTGAATCATGCTCTTTCTTTTGTGGTTTGAAAGATCTCTTCACGCTGCACAAATTAACCGACAAAATTGCCCTTGACCAGTAAAACTGATAATGTCACAAGCAGTAGAAGTTAAATAGGTCCGCAAGGGGGGAGGGGGGGGGGGGGGGGGGGGGGGCTCAGGGGTGAATAGGTTAACATCACCAGAGTTCCATCACGTCTGGGTGGCTGCATGACGGATTGTTTCACTGTAGACTTAATTTAGCAGTAAAAATCTTGCAAGTAACCCTGTTTTTCCTCATAATGGCTAATAATTGCCATTTCATAAAATTGATAGCATAACTGATTCTTTGCACTTGTTTCAACAGATTGCTGTAGAGTTATTCAGTAAAATTCAAAAGGCTTATGAAGGTATGGTATACATGTACTACAGTCACTGTATGTATTTCCACCGCCCATCGAATAAGGACTTTGCCGATGCAATCAAATGTTTGTGTTAGTTATACTGGCAACTTAAAAGAAACAATCTTTCCAACTTATAAATAAATGCAACCCTCAGATAAACACCACACTGAATAAACACCACATTTAAGGAGTGCAAAAATTTTTTTTCGCAAAGTCACCTTTTGGTGACCTGAAATTATAAAATGGTTGCCAGGCGTACATGTAAAATATGCTTGGTGCAATATTACAGGAAAGGTTTTACTGTTGACCATATTGATTGCTGTTACTTCACTTTCACATGTCTTATCTCCTAATACTCAAGTGTGTCCTAGATTACAGCTGGGGCCCAGTTGTTCGAAGGACGATTAGCACAAACCCACAACGCTGCTGCCTAAGAAAATTTCTTGTTAGGAGCCAGAGCCACATTTCTAGGAGCCCATTCCAAAAAAATAAGTAACTTTGTTAAATGATGGACGACTGGTGCACTAATCAGTTGATCGATAAACTTCAAATTTATCATTTATCCAACTATGTGCACAAATAGCATAGTAAAGAAGGGTCAGCTGAAGATTCAAGGGCCAATCTCCTTTTTTCTGTTCTCGAGGTTTTTTTACTTATTGTATTTTGAGAACAGTGGAGCCAGGGTATCTAAAGCTAGTTTTAATTATTTCACCAGAATGACCCTGTTGATAGTGTCTGTATCTTAAGTTGACAGTCTTGACCAGATCCTTGAAACTTGATTAACGCTTCTCGAAACCTAAGTCTCCCTTGCAGCCGCTTTTGTCTCGTCACTCAATGCTATAAAGAACGTTGCGTGAGGGGACAAAAATGGAAAAATCGAGTCTCGAGTTTTGAGAAACCAGCATTTTTATATTCACCACTCGAAAGCATTTCGAGAAACGATTTATTTCTTGAGAAAAATGGCAATAACCATTCGCACTTACAGTGAAAGCACTGACCAATTGCACTTGCATGTACACAATTTAAGCGAAGTTAAGTTTTAGTTTTTAGGCGATAAAGAAGGACCGATGAAAGGTTTCTTATCTTAAACTTTGGAAAATTGACTCAGTATTTTTGTACCAAGTCTGTTTTTTGAACTATCAAAACTGTTTCTTATATTTGTGAAGGTATGTATTTATGTGCGTCACTCACAACAGTGTAAATTAAAATGATCTTAATAGCTGCCGTGAATAATTTTTAAAACTGAAATATTTTTGCAAGCCTTTCAAAAGTTACCACAAAAGGTACAGCAAAAAATAAAGAGGCGTAGATAATGCTGAATAAATGATATTGTTTCAAAAGTGCAGAATGCACAGGGAATTTTTCTGTTTGTTCACCAGAAGTTTGCCTGAGAGTCATAAGTTGTGGGTGCCCGTTTGGGTTCCTTGTTTGAAAATTTGGTTACCTGCGGCAAATTGTAGGCACCTCTGATGACCAGGCGCCCTTTAGGCAGCAGCCTTGAACCCAGGGTTAAATTTTAACTCATGTCTCTTTTCTTTTTCATCAAAAGCATTTTCTCAGAGAATTTTTTCTAATTTTTTTAGAGTAGCCAATCATCAAATTGTAGACAAAAAGAATTAAATTGAATTTGTTTTTTAAGCTTTCATACCTGAATTAAAATTTTGCACTAACCCTGGGTCATCTTTACCCAGCTTTGAACAACCTTTCCCTGGTTTTCTGCGTTGATGGGAAAGAAAATAATTTAACTTAAGAAAGACCTTTAACACTAACTGATAAAAGAACTTAGTACACCATGGCACATGACTGCCAAACACAGGTTGCAAAATTGGCAACTTTCACTGCAAGTTTTGTTGCCAAATTTGTTTACACTGTACCCTCCATAGCGACCAAAGTGGTCACAGCTTGGAGCGCTGTTATGATTGTCTGAAAAGACTAGAAATAGGAGCAGGCGCTTTTTAACCCTTTCTTTTTTCATTGTTTTTCAGTCCTAAGTAATCCTGAAACAAGAAGTATTTATGATGTGTATGGACAGAAGGGACTGGATGCAGGTTGGGAGGTAAGATTGATTGAATGGTTCAGAGACAGACATTGTGCCTCTTGAAAAAAGAAAGACTAAAATAAGCCAATTTTACTCTCTTTTCAGATTATTGAAAGACAAAGAACACCTGCTGAAGTAAGTAAGATGACATTAATAATAGACTGACCTGTCCCACATTCTGCTACTATAAACACACAATGAAATGAGCAGATGCAGATTTTAGTCAGTTGTTGTCGTTTCTAAAGATTCCTAGTCTGAACAAGTGACATAATTCTATGTTTAAGCCATTGATGACTCATCTTACCATCCAAGAGGGTTTAGTACATCATGTGCTGTGAAAGGTCTCACTTTAAGAGTTTTTCCATAAAGGCGCTCTATAATTAGGGTGCAAAGAAAGTTAAGTTAAAGTTAGCCCGAAAGTCATTTTTACTAGCCCGAAAAATTTTTGTCGCGAACAGAATGAAAAAAAAAATTTTAATTATTCCTTTCTTAATTATGCTGTAAGTTAATAAATTACTAGCTTCATTTAATCATTACAATCAGCTGTAGTTATTTAACAAAAGCAATAAATAACCGTAAAAGTGTGCACTATAAGCAGAGCTGGTAAGATACTCTTGACACAATAGTACAATAATTCAGTTTTCACCTTTTGATTATAAATGCCTTTGTCTTGAAAGTCAACTCACAATGATGAAATAAGGAATTTAAGTGAAGCTAACGGAATGAAGGTCCAAATAACAAATAACACAGTGCTAAAACTACATATTATTGTTTAACCTCTTGTGAAAATGTCCAAATACTCAATCGTCTGTAACGCTTTGAGTTCAACGCAATATTCACTCCCAATGACTTGTCTTCAACTAGTTTGATCTAGTTTTGCAGTTTTGCTCTCGGCTCTGCCACACTGTAGAATTTTTTCTAAGTCCACCAAACCCAAACCTGGTCTACTGAAACGCACGTGATCAGTATTTGCTAAAACCATAATAAATTCCTCACCGGAGTTCAGGATCAAAACCTTTTAGGTTCCTCACAAATGATTATGAAAAAAAATTTAGACAAACAGTGTTCTCTGAATCAGTAAGAATTAGTCACAGGCAACATTTACGTCCAAAGTTTTTTCAATATCTGCTTTTCCTTTACGCGCGGGATTTCAATATGTCTCGTCTGACATGTAATGCGATACTTCGTCTTGTTTATGCAGATTTCACTTCGTCGGAGCGACTTTCGGTCCGCAGGAATTTATTAGGAATTTAACACATTTTTTGTCTTACAGTACTTCTGTAATTTTACTTCTCTGAAAAATCTTCACTTACCCGTCGGGCAAGTTAAACACAGAATTCACTAGCCCGATCGCAAAATCCACTAGCCCCGGGCTGTCGGACACGACTTTCTTTGCACGCTGATAATTATATTTATATATTTTAAGGCTTTAAACCATTCAATTTTATACCAACACATACGTATACATATGTATGTGTGTAAATAATGGTAATTGAACTGAGTGGAGTGCAATTTGTTCTGAAATCATACAACTGATCAGACGAGCATGCAGCGTGACCACAAGTATGATATTAGACCAAAATTGCATGACATGAAGTTCAATTACCATTTATAGTCACTTTGAAACCACAGAATTCAGTCAGTACAAATATTTTTATTGATCAAGTAGCCAGTTTGTGGAAAAGCAGAAATAAACAGACTTTTGCATCCCATTTTGTGATGTGATTTAGAACATGAATGGTGCGATTTTAATAGAACAGATGTGATTTAGAGCAAAAAATACTGTGATATGTGAATTTATCACATTGCTATAATAAAATGCATGTAACAGATCAAATCTGAGTCTAGGTTATTCTTTCCAGCCTAGGTTAGATTTTAACAACCTGAGCTATTTTTCAACTGTCTGAAAAAGGGCTTTTTATTTTTTAGGGTATAGCTGAAAAATTGGGGCGTGGCTTTTTAGGGGGTTCTTAAAAAGAATTAAATGCAATTGTAAAGTTAACTTCTCACATCAACACCACCCTCCCCTCCTACAATATGCACATGTATTTACACCCCCTTACCACATATCACACACTATTAGAGAATAAAGTTTACATTTACCAAGAATTGAACTCACAACCTTTAGCACAGAAGTCCACTATTATCTCCACTTGACCAAGCAAGCAATCGTTGCAGTGGAGGGAGTATTTTGCATTATTATTACTTACTGGTTCCAGACTCCCCACAGCCAAAGTTTTAATTTATTCGTACATGTGCACAGAATTAAGTCCTGAAACATTGATTTCAAAATGGCCACATGTGCAGATAAAACAGTATTTTACGAGAAACTAGATGCCTTAAAAACATCAAGCAAGGGAAAAGATAATAAAACAACATTGTTTATTTCTGATGACTTCTACTATCAAGCCAAAATCTGGCTAGGCCAAGAAGAAGGTTCGTTTAAGTCAATGTCTAAGAAAGATATTGCAACTAGCAAGCAAAAACAGTGGACTCTGCAGCAGGGAAAATTCAAGACAAAAATTGAAGAGTTGAGTTCAGAGCAAAGAAAAAAGTTAAAAACAGTGTAAATGAAAATCAAGAGCATTATAATCATGCAAAAATGAAAACAACAAGAGGAAAACCACCCCTGTTTAGAGTGGATGAGATAGTAGTGATAAAAATTGATGAAGTTGAGAAGACCTCCTCTCTTCACCCTAATGTCTTTATTGGCAAAATTCTCCATGTTGAAAATAATTACACTAAAGTAGTTACAAGCCATGGAATAATTTCCATATTTATTCCACCAATCGCTTAAACAAATGTACTGCTACAAATAATGTTTTTGATTACTCCAAAGAGATCTGTTTTTCATCAGCTTGCAAACAGGCCATGAATTAAGTTACATTGCTGGTGTCCAATTTATGAGAATAGAGTGTAAATGAGTCAACAAGTGAATGAGTCACAAGTAAATTAAAGAACTTCGAATCTCCCAAATATGCTGTGGATATCTGCTTTCTTGTTTGATAATAGTACATATGTTGACAAACCTAACCCTAAGTAAATGCGAACCATTTCAAGGAACTGCTTAACGCTTACCAGTATAGCCAGTGCCCCAATCAGTATAGTCAATGCTTAACCCTAATCAGTATGGACAGTGCTTATAAATATGAGTGGTTAGTGTTACCTTAGATTTAGTTCAAACATATAAATGTACTGGTAATATGGCTTATTGCATAACTATGTAACAGTACCTAATAAATAACCCAGGGTCCAGTTGTTCGAAGGCCGATTAGAGCTTAACCCAGAGTTAAATTTAACCAGGCTTTCTTTTTCTTTGTTCAAAAACATTCTCTCGGATAACTTTCTTTGTTATTGTTAAGAGCATCCAATCATTAACCTTTTGAGGGAAGGAATAAAACTGACTTTACTTTTTAAGCTTTCAAATCGGAATTCAAATTTCGCACTAACCCTGGGATATCTTAACCCAGCTTTGAACAACCCGGCCCAGGTTGTTAAAATTTAACCTAGGTTAAATAAAAAATAACCTAGACTCAAATTTGACCTGTAACATGTACATTGTATAATGGGACTTTTTATTACCAACAGAATAATAACTTAATTAGGGCCCCTAGATTAAGTACCCGTCTTCCAATAAACACCTCTCCTTTTAGCTGAAATTTAAAATAAGTACCAAGGCGCTTACATGTATTCTCGGAAATACAGCGTACTGTGTTTGTGTTAACTGTGTTGACAAACTCAATATTGTAGATAAATAGTGGTATATTTACTGTACATTTAAGTAGTAATGGCAACTTTTTTCACTGTTTTTTACAGATTCGTGAAGAATATGAGCGTCTCCAAAGAGAAAAAGAAGAACGCCGTTTACAGCAACTTACAAATCCAACGGTGAATGGAGTCTTTTTGCAAGTGATTTTGTTTATGTTAAATTGCTTCTTCTTTGATCTCTAATGTTGTTCAACATAAGCTGTATTAATTTTTGAAACTTTTTTGTTCTGTTTGCAGGGCAGTATTTCTGTTGGAGTGGATGCCACAAACTTGTTTGATGGTTATGAAGATTCCTTTGAAGGGAGGTGAGATTATTTTTTGGCTGATCTTTTATCAGAAGCTTTGAAGCTTAAGAGACATCAGTGTAAATGCCTGAAATAGCGCCAGTTTCAAATAAGTTCTCACCTTTGAATTAGTGCCCCTTGCCATAATCTTATGTGTGCCATTTGTATAAATACCCTCCACCCCACCTCTCTATACACAGTACTGATACAGTCACAAGAGAATGACCCATGCTGTTGGGTGTTAAACACACATCTCCTTCGTAGTGCTTGAAGATGGCAGCATAACTTATTGATGACATGTGGATGTTGCAAATTAATTTTATCGGTTTATGTACCAGACACACTGAAATTTGCTACCGTATGATCTTGCACGGTTTGTTCATTAGAGTTGAAGACAGTACACTTCCAACAAATTAGTTTCCCACACCCGTCTGGGCTAAAAAAAAACAAACTAAATAAGCACCCCAGGTTCTAATTTGAGTATTTTGTAGTATACAATCATGTTCTTGTGACTGTCAGTTGCATTTGTTAATTTTCTTTTTGATGAAGTCTAGTCGTCATTGTATTTCAGGTTCTTACCAAACATTGAGGTGAACTCAATGTCCATCTCTCAATCCATTGAAGTAAGTCCTTGTTGCATAAATTGAAATTTAAAAATTTAAAAACTAATTTAAGAAAGAGACAATATTTATTGCTGTCTTTTTCCAAAACAGATTTCATCTTTGATATAATGTTTAAAACTCAGCTGCAATGAGCTGAAGTGACCGATTTCCTCACAAAGTTTCACATTCATTTTAATGTCATTTCTTTGATCTTTAAGAGTATATTATATTCAATATGAAATTAATACTGTTGTTCATCTCCGGCAAATTTTCATGAAAAATTTAGGGGCTCAAGAGACAGGAAAAAAAAATGTCTTTATTGTTACCCAGTACTTTATTTTCATTTCCTCCTATCCCTAGTTTACATTCATGATTCTGAATAATTATAGTTAGGATTAGGAAACAAAGTAAATATAGAATCTATCTAGTTTGAAACCATGTTAACCTGGGGTCAATTTCAATAAAATGTTTTGTAAGTGTAATTTAAAATTGTAGCCAACAACAACAGCCCTATTCAGGACATGTTCACCTGGACAATCATGCTCCACTCACTTATGTGATGATTGCAGGGTTCAAACATATCATAGTGTAACTATTGTTTCGGAGTTTGAAAACAACAGCTGCACTTGTAAATTACACTGCTCAAAGTGGTATTAAATTGGCCCCTGAATTTACTTTTGACAACATAGTAAGCATATGTATATGCGTTTCATCACTATTTCTTTGAAGTGATCAATGTCATTTCTTTCTCAAGGCCCCTTTGACTCGTACAGACACACTCACTCTTGCCGGTTCTCTGAAGATCAAAAACGGAAATGGCACTGGCAGTGTTTCATTGTCAGAGAGAAGAATACTATCACATAAAGCATGGGGAGAAGTAAGTCTGCACTACTTGATTCTGTTAAGAGGGACTTTAAGATCCCATGACGCCACGGCAATGAGAATGTCTAAAAAACAATGGGTTTAATAACCAAAACAACAACTTTGCAAGTGCATTTTTCTTTACCATTTTTGGAAGACTAAAATGTGAAAATGCCAACAAGCAATGCCAAAATTTTATTTCTTTTTCTGGACTTGCATATGGTCCCATGGAATTAGACTTCAGGAGGGTTCGCGTACATTTGACAATGTAAGTGGGTAGGAATAATTGCGATTAAGACTGAAAGAACTAACTGACTTTTTAAGCAACATTCTTGTTGCCATCATGTCATTGAATCTTAAAGTCCCTAATATTAATGATAATAATAAATACATAACTATCCTATTCCCTTATGGGGCTTTTCAGGGATAATGAAACAAGTTAATTTTTTCAAATGGAACATAACATGGTTAAAAATCCCATATGGAAGGCGGTGAACCAGCTGGCTATTTTACCACGGTGGTCAAAGAGTTGAAATCAGGGCTTACCGAGAACGAATCCGAGAACAAAGTCCTTAGGCACATTTCTCTCGAAATCTATTTTAAATTACTCGACTGTGCTCTCTCTTTCTCTCAACATTTACTATGATTATATCAACACATTACACAAAATATCAAATTGTGCGTCATACAAGATAATGAAAAACTAGGTAGTATTACTTCTGACATAAAAGCTGGTAAAGGCATTTTATGTTTTTATTTGAATAGTCACATCATAGGATTTCATCCACGTGCTCAAGTTACATGTAGAACTACATGTACATGTATATTGCATACATGTATGTCACTTTAAGAATAAAAAGATCAAGTAACATTACTTGCATAAGTTTGAAAAGCTAAGGTTGGTACGATGTATTTTTGGTTGATGTGGTATTTAAGATTTAACTGCCTTTATTTATTATTCTTGCTGCTGTGCCAAAGCCAACTTTGTTGTTGATACATTTGAAATAGTAAAGTTTCTCTGACATTTTCGTAATATTGATTTCATTCCAGGCAACGTTTGAAGCTGGAAATGGTCCCACACTTACCCTGCGAGCATTCTCAAACCTTACACAGAGAAGGTGGTCTTTTTATCTTTACTGTAAACAGTTTGTTTCATAAGGATATTGCTGTTTTAGGGGGTGTTTACTTGAGGAAACTCGCACTGGCACGAGTTTCACACCAGGATGACTTTTTGATTTCGCACAAGAACCGGGGTGAACTCATGGCTGGGTGACTCGCATCGGCATGACATTTTGTGGTGGTATTATGTAAACAAATATAGAGTCATGAGAGTGAACCGGAGTGAACTCGCTCCGGGGTGAAAGTTGCCTCAGTGTCATGTAAACACCCCCTTAGATCAATTCTGTGCTTACACTGTAAGTCATTACGGATCATTGTATGTTTCTGGGAAACTGCCCACCTACCCCTCCCCTAAGCCAACAGAAACACTAATTTCTCACTTAGGGCAAAATGTTGGCTTTTTAAGGGGGGGGGGGGGGGGGGTAGGTGGTCAGTTTCCCAGAAGCGTATAACGTTCTGTCATGACTTAGTGCCTTCACCCATACACAAAACTTAATTTATGCTCCGGTAAAGTTATGAAGACAAATTGAAACAAATTTCAAATTTCGTCTGGGGCATTAACCACAAACATTGTTTCAAGGAGATGTTTGTAGACCAAGTATAAACACTTGAAAAAGTTAGGCTAACTTTTTTCAACTTTCAAGCCATACAAATCCTTGCCTTTTGTAGCATTTGATGCAAAGACACATTTTCGCTTTATTAAAAGATAGCAAACAGCATGAAATAGCTAGCCCCTCCATCACTTGATTTGTAATGGTAATAGGACTGAGTGGAGTCCAATTCGATCTGTAATCATACGAGTGATTAACAAAATCGGACGACCGTGTAGCGGGAGTCCGATTTGTTTAATCACGAGTATGATTACAGACCGAATTGGACGACACGAAGTTCTGTTACCAATTAATCATAACTTTAACAAAATTTGTGACATAATAGGCTTTTTTTAGCAGTGAAAAAAAAGCCATTTAAGCGCGCGCGTGATGGCGCGTACTGTCCAGATACTTAGGCATGACGGCTACTGTCCTATTGAACTGTCTAATTAAGGCTGAAATCAGGGCAGTTGATAGCCAATCAGATTTGACAATTTTGTTATAGTTATGATTAATAATATTACCACAGTGATTTGGTTACAAACAGTTAAGGTGGGTCTTGGGACTCATCTTGTGAAAAATCACAAGTCCCAGTCCCAGTCGTAAATTGAAAATGCCTGGGCCGCTATGTAATTCGTACATACTGTAAAACGTACTCCAAAACTCTTTGGTACAGTATACTGAAATTTAAATATAGTCCTAAGCACAAACAAGAATAAAATAAATATGCACTGTTAAACAACAGACACAGAAGTCACATGAACAGGACATTCTACAAAATCTTCTTCAGATCAATCGATCAATCTTTTAGTTCGACAGGGCACATGCCAGTGAATTATTTTTATGCACCAGTGACACAGCACGTGGAGGTAACAAAATCACTGTCTATACAAATGTAACCACTGTGCAGTTTATTGTGTAACCAATCCTTTCCTTGCTGTTAGTTATTGCATTGGCGGAATTGCGATTGGAAGTCATGGAAAAGGCATGTCTGTAGGAATGAATGGCAGTAAGTGAAAATCCATTAAAATAATAATTACATGAAACTTAATAGTATTTGTTGGGGTAAATCTAGAAATCAAGCTACAACTAGTTCTTGGCTCATTTTTGTCATGCAATCGGTATCTTTTGTTACCCTCAGTAACAAAAAGTAAGAAAATTGTAAAAATTTAAAAATAATTAAAACTAATTACCAACTATTAAAAAATTATCATTTTTTTGTCATTTAATTATTAAGCGACAAGTGTTGGAACTTGCCGCAATTTCATTCAGTTAGTTTTGGATACTAACAATATTTTCTCTTGTCACCTCACATAGTGCTTGCTCGACAACTTGACAAACACACAGTTGGATATATAACTTACAAGGGCGGTGTTCACTCTTCGATGAACACAACAGTGGTTAGGGAAACAGAACAAAGTCGAATGCAGTTTACCATTCAGGTAATGACATAGAATAATAAGCTACATGTAACTTAAAACATTTGAATTTCGAATGTCATCACTCCAGAAATTTTTTTGTAGTCATGTTTCATCATTTTGAACTTAAAGTGTAAGAATTGAAAATGACGTCCTTCCAAACATTTGCATTTCAAATTTCTGTCATGCTTCCAAGAATTAAAATTTCCAATATTGTCCTTAAGACATGAAACGGTAAAAACGAACGATAAAATCTGACGTTTCGGAATAGTCATGACTCCATTATCAAGGAAAAATGTTTTTGATTATGCAAATTACAGCATTTAAAGCGATGTGGCGCGAAAATTAACATAACAGGGCGCAAAGATTATGGAAATACTTTTGCACGAATAGAGTCTGATTGCACCTTGAGATTTGGCTTTAAGGTTCTTATAAAAAGCATTTCATACACTAAACAGTCAAATTTGTTCCTGCGTTTCTTAAGCACTTCGAAACGTTTCAGCGGGTCCTGAGGGATCGTCCCGTGCACGTTCTTGTAATGTTTGGCAATGGCGGAGGACTGTTGGTTATGTCCTTTTACACGGTTGTGTGAATGGCTACGTGTGTAACCTACATAGACTACATCACACAGGTCACTATGGAAGTTATAAACTACACACTGTTCATTTACGATGGGTGGCTTTGCTTCTTTCACATTCAGTTCTTGTTTAATTTTTCGGCTGGCAAACTCAGGCTGGATGGTGGTATTTACTTTTAGGCTCAGATCCTTAAGTTCTTCTTTCACAATATCTGCTGAGATTTGGTCTTTAAATAGTAAAACCACTCGAAACCGTGTCATCTGTGATAAAGGTCGCTACTGGTCAAAAACCTTTGAGTCAACGAAACTTTTGATGGTAGAGTTAACGAGGTGTTTGGGGTACTTTAAACGCGGGAATGCTGTCTTCAATCGGTTACATTCGTCTGTGAAGTGTGACCAACAAGAAGATAAACGATATGCTCGATCCAGCATACTTCTCAGTAAACCCTGTTTGTACCAATTGTCAACATAATTCTGATAGTGTAAGAGTAGACTTAAAATATTTAAATTCCTTCCCAAGATCTAAATTCTGATTATTATTTATACAAAAATTTTACATCTAAATAAAATCCTTCCAAACATTTGAATTCTGAATGTCTTTCTTCAAAACAATAGTTTTAAAAATTCTGCATAAAATTTTTCGAAACATTTGACTGACCTCATACTTCCAAACATTGGTATTCTAACCTAATCCTTCCGCTATTGGAATTAAGGCAATTCTGATTTCATCCTTCCCAAGATTCTGTTCTTATCATATTATAACTTGACATTCTGACCTTATCCTTCTTATCTTGGCGTTATCCTTTTAAACGTAGAAATTCAGAACTTATCCTTCCAAACATTGAAATTCTGGCGTTTTATCCGTCAAAACATTATCCATCCAAACAATTAAAAACTGGCCTTGTCCGTCCAAACATTGAAATTATGGCGTTATCCATCCACACATCGCAATTCTGACCTTATCCTTCCAAACAACGGAATTCAGGAGTTATCCTTTCAACCACTGGAATTGTCACCTTCCTTGTTTAAACATTGGAATTGTGACCTTTTCCTTCAAAACTTTAGAATGGTGACCTTATCCGTCAAACCATTGTTATTCTGGTCTTATCTGTCCAAGCAATGGCATTCTGACCTTATCCTTTAAAACATCTGAATTCTACCCTTTTGCGTCCAAACACTTGAATAATGACCTTATTTTTCCAAACGTTGGAATTGTGACCTTATCCATCTCCAGCCTTACTTGTCCAAACACTGGAATTCTGACATTCTCCTTTGAAACACCGGTATTCTGGCCTTATCCTCCGAAACATGGGAATTCTGACCTTATGCATCCAATCACTCCAATTCTGACCTTATCTGTCCAAACATTGCAATTCTGACCTTCTCATTCTCGCCTTATCTATCCAAACATTAGAATTCTGGCTTTATCTGTCCAAACAGTGCAATTCTGACCTTATCCTTCCAAACATTGGAATTTTGACCTTATCTGTCCAAAGACTGGAATTGTGACCTTATCAGTCCAAACATTACAATTTTGGCCTTATCCTTCCAAACCTTAGAATTCTGGCCTTATCGGTCGAGACATAAGAATTCTGGCCTTATCTGTCCAATGTTTGTAATTCTGGCCTTATCTGTCCAATCTTTGTAATTCTGGCCTTATTTGTCCAAGCATTGGAATTCTATCCTTATCTGTCAAAACATTGGAATTTTGGCCTTATCTGCCCAAACATTGTAATTCTGACCTTATTAGTCTAAACATTAGAATTCTGGCCTTATCTTTCCAATCTTTGTAATTCTGGCCTTATTTGTCCAAGCATTGGAATTCTAGCCTTATCTGTCCAAACATTGAAATTCTGACCTTATCGGTCCAAACACTGGAACTCTGGCCTTATCTGTCCAGACATTGGAATTCTTGCCTTATCTGTGGAAACATTGAAATTCTGACCTTATCTGTGCAAATATTAGAATTCTGGCCTTATCCTTCCAAACATTAGAATTCTGACCTTATCTGTGCAAACACTGGAATTCTCACCTTATCTGTCCAATCATTAGAATTCTGGCCTTCATTGTCCAAACATTGGAATTCTCACCTTATCCCTCCAACTATTCAAATTCTGACCTTACCCTTCCAAACACTGGCATTCTGGCCTTATCTGTCCAAATACTGGAATGCTGACCTTATCTCTGCAAACATTGGAATTGTGCCCTTTTCTGTCCAACCAATGTAATTCTGGCCTCATCCGTCCACACATTGGAAATCTGACCTTATCCGTCAAAACATTAGAATTCTTACCTTATCTTTCGAAACGTTGGAATTCTGGTCTTAGCTTTCGAAACATTAGAATTCTGTCCTTATCTATCCAAACATTGGAATTCTGATGTTATCTTCCCAAACATGGAAATGCTGACGTTATTGTCCAAACATAAGAACTCTTCCCCTATCTGTCTAAACATTGCAATTCAGGCCTTATCTTTCCAAACAATGGAATTCTGACCTTATCCCTGCAAACATTGGAATTCTGATCTTATCCTTCCAAATATTGCAATTGTTGCCTTATCGGTCTAAATATTGGAATTCTGATTTTATGTTTCCAAACATTAATTCTGACCTTATCTTTCCCAAAATTGGAATTCTGACCTTATTCTTCCAAACACTGAAAATGTTACCTTATCCGTCGAGACATTGGAATTCTGACCTCTCTTTCCACACATTGGTATTCTAACCTTATCTTTCCAAACATTGGAATTCTGGCCTTATCTGCCCTTACATTGGAATTCTAATCTTATTCGTCCGACCATTGAAATTCTGAGCTTATCTTTCCAAAGATTGGAATTCTAACCTTATCTTTCCAAAGATTGGAATTCTTACCTTATCCTTCCAAACACTGGAAATCTTGCAAAAACATTGCAATTCTGACCATATCTTTCCAAACATTGGTATTCTAACCGTATCCTTCCAAACATTGGAATTCAGACCTTATCCTTCCAAACAGTGGAATTCTGGCTTTATTTGTCCAAACATTATAATTTTTCCAAACATTTGTATTCTGGCGTTAGCTTTCCAAACAACCGCTCGCTGGAGCCTTTAGAGCACTGAGTACGAATGGGTAAGTCGGTTGACTTTAGTCATATTGTACATTGGAATTCTGATCTTATCCTTCCAAACATTGGAATTATTACCTTGTATGTCCAAACATTAAAATTCTGGTCTTATCCTTCGAAACACTGGAATTCTGACCATATCCGTCCAAATATTAAGATTTTGGGCTTATCCTTCCAAACGTTGGAATTCTGACTATATCTTTCCAAACATTGGAATTCTAACCTTATCCTTCCAAACATTGGAATTCTGACCTTATCTGTCCTAGCATTGTATTCTGAACTTATCTGTCCAAACATTGGGATTCTCATCATATCTTTCCAAACATTGGAATTCTAACCTTATCCTTCAAACATTGGAATTCTGGCCGTATCTCTCGTACTATTGGTATTCTGAACTTATCCGTCCAGACATTGGAATTCTGACCTTATCTTTGCAAACATTGGAATTCTGACCTTATTTTTCAAAACCTTTGAATTGTTACCTTATCAATCCAATCACTGGACTTCTGACTTTATCTGTCCAAACATTGGAATTTTGACCTTATCCGTCCAAACATTAGAATTTTGACCTTATCTTTCAAAACATTGGAATTCAGTCCTTTTCTTTCCACACCGTGGAATTCTGATCTTATCCGTCCAAACATTGGAATTGTGACCTTATCTTTCAAAACATTGGAATTCTGGCCTTATTTCTCCTAAAATTAGAATTCTGATCTTATCCTTCAAAACATTGGAATTGTGACCTTATCCGTCCAAACATTAGAATTCTGGCCTTATTCTTCCAAACACTGGAATTCTCGCCTTCTCCTTTCAAATATTGGATTTCTGGTCTTATCCCTCCAAGCATTCGAATTTTGGCCTTACCCTTCCAAACACTGGAATTCTGCTTTTATCTTTCCAAACATTGGAATTCTGGCCTTATCCATTTAAAGACTGGATTTGTGGTCTCATCCTTGTAAACATTAGAATTCTGACCTTATCCGTCCAAAGATTGGAATTCTAACCTTATGCTTTCAAACACTGGTCTTCTGCTCTTATCGGACCCATTATTGGAATTCTGGCCCTATCTGTCCAAACATTGCAATTCTGATTTTATGTTTCCAAACACTGGAATTCTGGCTTCATCCTTCCAAACATTGGAATTCTCACCGTATCTTACCAAACACTGGAATTCTGACCTTATCCTTTCAAACATTGCAAATCTTACCTCCTCTGTCCTAACATTGGTATTCTGATCTTATCCGTCCAAACATTGAAATTCTGACCATATCCTTCCAAACATATGAAATCTTACCCTATCTGTCCAAACATTGGAATTCTAACCTTATCTTTCCAAACACCGGAATTCTGATCTTATCCGTCCAAACATTGGAATTGTGACCTTATCTTTCAAAGCATTGGAATTCTGGCCTTATTTCTCCTAAAATTAGAATTCTGATCTTATCCTTCAAAACATTGGAATTCTGACCTTATCCGTTCAAACATTAGAATTCTGACCTTATTCTTCCAAGCACTGGAATTCTCGCCTTCTCCTTTCAAATATTGGATTTCTGATCTTATCCCTCCAAGCGTTCGAATTCTGGCCTTACCCTTCCAAACATTGGAATGCTGCTTTTATCTTTCCAAACATTGGAATTCTGGCCTTATCCTTCCAACCATTAGAATTCTGGCCTTATCTGTCCGTATATTGGTATTCTGAACTTATCTGTCCGAACACTGGAATTCTGACCATACCTTTCCAAACATTGTAATTCTAACCTTATCCTTCCAAACATTGGAATTCTGGCCTTATCTGTCCTAACATTGGTATTCTGAACTTATCTGTCCAAACATTAAGATTCCCACCATATCTTTCCAAACATTGGAATTCTGGCCTTATCGCTCCTAACATTGGTATTCTAAACTTATCCGTCCAGATATTGGAATTCTGACCTTATCTTTGGAAACATTGTAGTTCTGACCTTGTCTTTCAAAACCTTTGAATTGTTACCTTATCAATCATATCATTTGAATTCTGACTTTATCTGTCCAAACATTGGGATTCTGACCTTATCCTTCCATACATTGGAATTTTGGCCTTATCTGTGCAAACAATGGAATTCTGAATTTATGTTTCCAAACATTGGAATTTTGACCTTATCCGCTCAACGCTTCGATTTCTCTTGTTATTCTTCCAAGCACTGGAATTCTGGCTTTATCCCTTCAAACCTTGGAATTCTGGCCTTATCCTTCCACACATTAAAATTCTGGCCTCATGCGTCCAAACGTTGGAATTCTGACCTTATCCGTCCAAACATTGGAATTCAGTCCTTTTCTTTCCACACCGTGGAATTCTGATCTTATCTGTCCAAACATTGGAATTGTGACCTTATCTTTCTAAACATTGGAATTCTAACCTTGTATGTCCAAACATTGGAATTCTGACCTTATCCGTCCAAACATTAGAATTCTGACCTTATCCTTCCAAACACTGCCATTCTCGCCTTGTCCTTTCAAATATTGGATTTCTGGTCTTATCCCTCCAAACACTCGAAGTCTGGCCCTACCTTTCCAAACATTGGAATTCTGATTTTATCTTTCGAAACATTGGAATTCTGGCCTTATCCATTTAAAGATTGTATTTGTGGTCTTATCCTTGTAAACATTAGAATTCTGACCTTATCCGTCCAAATATTGGAATTCTAACCTTATCCTTTCAAGCATGGGACTTCTGGCTTTACTTGTCCAAACATCGGAATTCTGACCTTATCTTTCTAAACATTGAAATTCTGGCCTTATCCTTCCAAACAGTGGAAATCTTACCCTATCTGTGCAAATATTGGACTTCTGACCTTACCTTTTCAAACATTGGAATTCTCATCGTATCCGTCAACTCATTGGAATTCGTTTTTTATCTTTCCAAACATTGGAATTCTGGCGTTATTTGTCTAGACATTGGAATTCTGACCTTATCTTTCCAAACATTGGAATTCTGACCTTTTCCTTCCAAAATTGGAATTGTGACCTTATCCTTCCAAACATTGGAATTCTGGCTTTATTTGTCCTAAGATTTGAATTCTGATCTTAACTGTCCAAACATTAGAATTCTGACATTATCCTTCCAAACACTGGAATTTTGGCCTTATCTGGCCAAACACTGGAATTCTGATCTTATTCTTCCAAACATTGGAATTGTGGTTTTACCCTTGCAAACATTGGAATTCTGACTGTTACATATTAAAGCCGTTGCTGATAGCAACGTGCCCTCTAAGGGTACTTTTGCATTCGAGCACAATGTTTAAAATTCAGTTTGAGCTAATAGTTGACAGGAAGAGAAGAATTGAGATATAGAAACTGAAGACCCAGAGACAGTTGACGCTAGTGTAAGTTTTTTCCAAGTGTTTTTCATCCTTTAGCGAATTTCTCATCAGGATATTTGGCCTTTTTCCTTTTTTCAGCGAATCATTCTGTTAATCATTCTGTTAATGCTTGTAATGTAGAAGTGAAAAGAGGTAATCCGATTGTGACGCGTGAATGGTGAATAAACTTAAATCGTTAGAAAATACTGAGACACTGAGTATCAAATGAATCTTCAAGAACAGCGAAACGACGACAACATTATTTGACTAGCGGAACAGGAGAAAGATCCTGAAGGTCCTGCCTGCGACGAAAATATGGAAGAATCAGCCGACGAATTTAAACATCAATAGAAATCCCTTGCTGGCTTCCTCGGTCGAGTGAGCACGTGGATGAGGAACGCAACTGCATGCATCGCGGATAAGAGAGTCAGCGACTTAGAGAGTGTGCGAAAGGAATTTATCAGAATTATATCGTGAAGAACTAGCCAGAAGGCGAACTTGAGCTGTGCCAATAAGAATAAAAAGCCCAAACACGACCCTGAGCAGGGCAGGAAAAAAGAACCACTAGGGGAGGGGTGCAAGACGCCTATGCTGCTCTAAGGACCATGAGGTTGCTGAGTGTGAGCAATTTATATCTGATGAAATTCAAGCTTGGTTGGATAAAGTTAAGGGGAACAAATTGTGCCATGTCTGTTTGAAATCGGGTCATATGCGAGGTTGGTGTGAATCAAGAATCTTTTGCAGTTCTGGAAGTGACAGGTGACACCACAGATTGTTGCATAATCCCTTTAGACTAAGAGACGCCATTGCTACACGGGATCCCCATCTGGACAGAGAAAGGGAGATACAGGCAGCACAGGCTGACATCCAGTACAATGATCAAGAAACGCAATTTCCTCAAAATCCAAGAGTGATGGAACGGTACTCAACCATCACAGAAGCTCCTTCAAGAACTGTTTTAGTGCATGTTGTGCAAGTTAAAGTAATAGCGCCTAGTGGTTCTTCACTGACAACTTACGCATTACTAGATAGTCCTTCTCGAGGAACTATTATCAGCAAGATAACAGTCAAGCAAACAGTCTGGGTTTCAAAGAACTGCTACAGCTTGTGTGCGTGAACACTGTTGTAGAGAAAACGAGCTAACATTTCCAGTTGGTGCGCTTCGAGTTGTAGTCAGCTACAGGGACAGGAGAAATTATCAAAGTGGAAGAGGGGCTAGTGTCAAAAAAGTTCAATATACCAGAAAGGTGTCTTCCTGAGGACATCGATAACAGTTGCTCTCCCCACCTGAAAGATATAGATATTCCCGAGGTTCAGGTCAAGGCTGTCTCCTTTCTCATAGGAAAGGATGTAGATTATGCTCATGAGGTGTTCGAAGTCCGAAAACCTAGCTCACCTGACAACCATCTGAAGACGTTGCGACGCCCTCTGGGGTGGGTTGTAACTGGAGTGGTTGCGGGACACGCTTTCTCCAAGGAGGTCAGTGTGAACTTTACAAACTGCAAAAAGAATCTGTGTGAATTAGTTGAAGCTTTTGAGTGAACACGTGGATGAGGAACGCAAATGCATGCATCGCGGATAAGAGAGTCGGTGACTAAGAGAGTGTTTGAAAGGAATTTATGAGAATTATATTGTGAAGAACTTGCCAAAAGACGAACTTGATCGTGTGAAAGACAGGTACACAGAAATAGTAGTTCAGTATGAAGAATGCACATTATTAATGATTGTTTAATGCAATGAAGAAAGCGAGTACTAAAGAAAAGTCAGTTGAATCAGCACCTTCTTTGAAACGATCAAGATTAAAAGATTTAGGAGGAGATATCGAAATGAAAAAGTTAATATCAGATCAAGAGCAAGAACTGGGACAATTTGACCTTGTGATGCAGAGAAAGAAAATTGAACTGGAATTTGAAAAGATGAAAAGAGCATGTGAACTAAAATTTCCGATGCAAATAGCCGAGAAAGAGGCCCAGCTTTTAGAAGATGATAGGAGCGATAGCAGCAGCCAACGCGGTCTGGGGGGTAAAAGTGGTTTTGAATTCCTACCGACAATGAGTGATGAAGAAAAGATTGAGAAATGGAGAGCTAGCTTTGCCAATAAGAATAAAAAGCCCAAACATGACCCTGAGCAGGGCGGGAAAAAAGAACCACTAGGGGAGGGGTGCAAGACGCCTAAGAACGAAGCTCAAAGGGACAAGCCCGTTTATGAGGGTAACCAGACTTCAGCTATCCTGTTAAGCCAACAATGCTTCAGGGGATGCACCCTATTAAATTCTCAAGAAACCCAAGTGATTACCCAACCGTCACAAACAGACTTCGAGACAATTTGGAGGATGGAATCTTCAATGATAGTCAGAAATTAGAATGTCTTCCTAAGTTTTTGTCCTGCAAAGCATATGAAGTACTCGAGAGAGTCGCGGGATGTTCTTACGATTCAGTCCTAAGAATTTTACACGAGCACTATGGTCAGCCAGCTGCTGTCACTGCCGCGTGTATAGAAAGTTTGACAAAGGGGCTGAAGCTGCAGAATAATGACTATACTGGTTTGCTTAATTTCGCTGAGCAACTCGAGGCTGCCTCAAAGAAACTTTCCGGGCATTATGAACTAGAAGCTAGAACAATGGCGAGCCTGAGACAAATAGTCACGCTCTTACCGAACTATCTAGTAAATAAATGGGGAGAAGTTTCATACAGCATTCGAGAAAAGGGAAGAATCCCACGGCTGTCAGATCTTTCAAAGTTTGTCGGGTGCCAGACGGCAATTAAGAATGATCCGTGATTTGCCGCTGAAAAGAAGCCGGAAAGGCAAAACGGAATGAGTATCAAGGGGCTGACTTCGAATTCAAGAGGGCACAATAACGCGTTTCATACAGACCTCAAAGCCGGAAGCTTAAGCATTTATTATCAGAACCCTGAGAAACGCAATTTTAGGCGATGCTTGCACTGCTCTAAGGACCATGAGCTTTCTGAGTGTGAGCAATTTTTATCTGATGAAATTCAAGCTCGGTTGGATATAGTTAAGCGGAACAAATTGTGCCATGTCTGTTTGAAATCGGGTCATATGCGAGGTCGGTGTGAATCGACAATCTTTTGCAGTTCTGGAAGTGACAGGAGACACCACAGATTGTTGCATAATCCCTTTAGACTGAGAGACGCCATTACTGCACAGGATCCCCATCTGGACAGACAAAGGGAGATACAGGCAGCACAGGCCGACATCCAGTACAAGGATCAAGGAATGCAATTTCCTCAAAATCCAAGAGCGATGGAACAGTATGCAACCATCACAGAAGCTCCTTCAACAACTGTTTTACTGCACGTTGTGCAAGTTAAAGTAATAGCGCCGAGTGGTTCTTCACTAACAACTTATGCATTACTAGACAATACTTCTCGAGGAACTATTATCAGCAAGATAACAGTCAAGCGAACAGTCTGGGTTTCAAAGGACTGCTACAGCCTGTGTGGGTGAACACTGTTGTATAGAAAACGAGCGAACATTTCTAGTTGGTGCGCTGCTAGTTGCAGTCAGCTACAGGGACAGGAGAAATTATCAAAGTGGAAGAGGGGCTAGTGTCAGAAAAGTTCAATATACCAGAAGTGTCTTCCTGAGGACATTGATAACAGTTGCTATCCCCCACCTGAAAGATATAGATATTCTCGATGTTCAGGTCAAGGCTGTCTCCGTTCTCATAGGAAAGGATGTAGATTATGCTCATGAGGTGTTTGAAGTCCGAAAGCCTAGCTCACCTGACAACCATCTGAAGACGTTGCGAGGCTCTCTGTGGTGGGTTGTAACTGGAGTGGTTGTGGGACACCCTTCCTCCAAGGGGATTAGTGTGAACTTTACAAACTGCAAAAAGAAACTGTGTGAATTAGTTGAAGCTTTCTGGAGGTTAGAAGTAGGCAAGGTGCCGCTGGAAGTCGAGAGGCCAAACAAGTTGACAGGCTATCAACACCGCATAACTGGTCCATGGAAGATATGAAGAACGACTAGGTTGTCTGACGGGCGTTATGAGACAGGTCTGTTGTGGCATAATGAAGATGTCTGGTTACCCAACAACCATTGTGAAGCAAAGAAGAGAAAGTGCAGCCTGAAAAGGAGTCTCTAGAGACCTGGATCTCGAGCAGAGATACCGTGCGGTGATGAAGGAATATATTGGCAAGGGTTATGCCTGTAAGCTCTCACCGGAAGAAGCTGATCACCTAAGGAAAAAAGGTGGCAGCAAGCACAATTGCTGGCCAGTCACCATTGGAGGCACTGGCTTAAAGAGTATGTACCAACTTTGCAGGAGAGACCCAAGTGGCAACAGGAAAAAGGGAACCTTCATGTCTGAGACATCGTTCTGGTGGCTGATGATAATGTTGCAAGGAACCAGTGGTCCTTGGGACGAGTCGAAAACTTGTTTGCGAGAGCGGATGGATTGATGAGGACTGTGGAAGTGCGGGTGAAGGCAGCAATGCTTAAACTTAAACGACCAGTGACCAAGTTGTGCTTATTAGAAGGAGTAAATGATGAATAGGGATGAACTTTAAAGAACATTGTATGAACCTGAACGAAGATTTATGAACTTCTGAATTTTATGAACCCTTGTCTAGCTGACGGTTCATGGGGGGTGGAGAGATGAGATATAAAAACCGAAGACCCGGAGACAATTCATGCTAGTGTAAGTACTTTTTTCCAAGAGTTTTTCATCCTTTTGCAAATTTCTCATCAGGATATTTGGCCTTTTTCCTTTTTCCGCGAATCTTTCTGTTAATCATTCTGTTAATGCTCATAATGTAGAAGTGAAAAGAGGTGAGCCCGATTTTGACGCGTAAATGGTGAACAAACTTGAATTGCTAGAAAATACTGAGACACTGAGAATCAAATGAATCTTCAAAAACAGCGAAACGACGACAACACTGACCTTATCCTTCCAAACATTGGAATACTGACCTTATCTTTCCAACCGTTGCAATTCTTACCTTTTCTGTCAAAACATTGGAATTCTGATTTTATCTTTCCAAACATTGGAATTTTCGGCACCTCTGTCGAAACTTTGGAATTCTAACCTTATCTTTCCAAACATTGGAAATCTTACTTTATCTGTCCAAACATTGGAATTCTAACCTTATCCTTCCAAACATTGGAATTCTGGCCTTATCTGTCCAAACGGAATTCTGAACATATCCGTCTAAACTTTACAATTCTGGCCTTATCCCTGCAAACATTGCAATTCTGGTCTGATTTGTCCAAACATTGGAATTCTTACGTTATCCTTCCAAAAATTAGAATTCTGCCTGTATCTGTCCAGACATTAGAATTCTGACCTTATCTGTCCACAGATTGGAATTCTAACCGTATCCTTTCAAACATTGCCCTTCTGGTCTTATCTGACCCAACATTGGAATTCTGGCCTTATCTGTCCAAACATTGGAATTCTGGTTTTATCTTTCCAAACATTGGAATTCTGATTTTATCTTTCCAAACATTGGAATTCTGGCCTTATCCTTCCGAACACTGGAATCCTCACCTTATCTTTTCAAACATCGGAATTCTGACTTTATCTTTCCAAACACTGGAATTCAGTTGTTATCTTTTCCCACCTTGGAATTTTTACCTTATCCGTCCAAACATTGGAATTCTGACCTTATCCTTTCAGATATTGGAATTCTGGCCTTATCTGTCCAAACATTAGAATTCTGACCATATCAATCCACACATTGAAATTCAGTCCTTTTCTTTCCACACCTTGGAATTCTGATCTTATTCGTCCAAACATCGGAATTCTGGCCTTATCCTTCCAAACGTTGGAATTCTCACCTTATCTTTCCAAACATTGGAATTCAGTCCTTATCTTTTCGCACCTTGGAATTTTTACCTCATCCGCCCAAACATTGGAATTCTGACCTTATCCTTTCAGATATTGGAATTCTGACCTTTTCTTTCCAAATATTGGAATTTTGACCTTATCCTTCCAACCACTGGAATTCTGGCCTTATCTGTCCAGACAATGGAATTCTTATTTCATCTTTCCAAACATTACAATTCTTGCCTTAACTGTCCAAACATTGGAATTCTAACCTTATCTTTCAAAACTTTAAATTCTTACCTTATCAATTCAAACATTGGAATTCTGACCTTATCTGTCCAAACATTGGGATTCTGGCCTTGTCCTTCCATACGTTGATATTTTGGCCTTATCTGTCCAAACACTAGAATTCTGAATTTATGTTTCCAAACATTGGAATTCTGGGCTTATCCGTTCAAAGCTTGGATTTTTCTTCTTATCCTTTCAAGCACTGGAATTCTGGCTTTATCCTTTGAAACATTGGAACTCTGACCTTATCCTTGCACACATTAGAATTCTGGCCTTATGTGTCGAAACATTGAAATTCTGACCTTATCCGTCCAAACATTAGAATTCTGACCTTATCCTTCCACACGTTGGTATTCTGGCCTTATCTGTCCTTACATTGATATTCTGAACTTATCCAACCAAACATTGGAATTCTGACCTTATCTTTGCAAACACTGGAATTCTAACCTTATCTTTCAAAACCTTTGAATTCTTACCTTATCAATCCAAACATTGGAATTTTGACCTTATCTGTCCAAACATTGGGATTCTGACCTTATCCTTCCGTACATTGATGTTCTGGCCTTATCTGTCCAAACACTGGAATTCTGAATTTATGTTTCCAAACATTGGAATTCGCGGTTTATCAGTTCAACGCTTGGATTTCTCTTCTTATCCTTCTAACCACTGGAATTCTGGCTTTATCCTTTGAAACATTGGAACTCTGACCTTATCCTTCCAAACATTAAAATTCTGGCCTTATCTATCCAAACATTAAAATTCTGACCTTATCCGTCCAAACATTAGAATTCTGTCCTTATCCGTCCAGACATTGGAATTCTGGTCTTATCTGTCCAAACAATGGAATTTTTATTTCATCTTTCCAAACATTACAATTCTGGCCTTAACTGTCCAAACACTGGAATTCTGGCCTTATCTGTCCTAACATTGATATTCTAAACTCATCCGTCCAAACAGTAGAATTCTGACCTTATCAATCAATCCACACATTGAAATTCAGTCCTTTTCTTTCCACACCTTGGAATTCTGATCTTATCCGTCCAAACATTGGAATTCTGACCTTATCTTTTAAAACACTGGAATTCTGACCTTTATGTTTCCAAACATTGGAATTCGAACCTCCCTTTCCAAACATTGGAATTCTGACCTTATCCTTCTAAACATTACAATTCTGGCCTTATCCTTCTAAACATTGGAATTCTGACCTTATCCTTCTAAACATTGGAATTCTGGCCTTATCCTTCTAAACATTACAATTCTGGCCTTATCCTTCTAAACATTACAATTCTGACCTTATCCTTCTAAACATTGGAATTCTGGCCTTATTTCTCCTAACATTAGAATTATGATGTCATCCTTCCAATCATTAGAATTCTGGCCCTGTCTGTCCAAACACTGGAATTCTGAACTTATCCGTCCAAACATTAGAATTCTGACCTTATCCTTCCAAACACACGAATTCTCGCCTTCTCCTTACAAACGGTGGATTTCTGGTTTTATCCCTCGAAACATTAGAATTCTGGCCTTACCCTTCAAAGCATGGGAATTCTGATTTTATCTTTCCAAACATTGGAATTCTGGCCTTAGCTGTCCAAACATTGGAATTCTGAACTTATCTTTCCAAACATTGGAATTCTAATCTTATTGTTGTAAACATTAGAATTCTGCCCTTATCCGTGCAAAGATTGGTATTCTGACCTTATTTGTCCAAAGACTGGAATTCTAACCTTATCCTTTCAAGCACTGGACTTCTGGCTTTACCTGCCCAAATAACGGAATTCTGACCTTATCTTTCTAAACATTGGAGTTCTGTCGTTATCCTTCCAAACACTGGAAATCTTACCCTGTCTGTGCAAACATTAGAATTCTGACCTTACCTTTCCAAACATATGATTCTTATCTTATCCATCAACACATTGGAATACTTATTTTTCTTCTAAACATTGGAATTCTGGCCTTATCCATTCAAAGACGGATTTCTGGCCTTATCGTTGTAAACATTAGAATTCTGCCCTTATCCGTCCAAAGATTGGTATTCTGACCTTATCCGTCCATAGACTGGAATTCTAACGTTATCCTTTCAAGCATTGGACTTCTGGCTTTACCTGTAAAAACAACGGAATTCTGACCTTATCTTTCTAAACATTGGAGTTCTGTCCTTATCCTTCCAAACATTGGAACTCTTACCCTGTCTGTGCAAACATTACAATTCTGACCTTACCTTTCCAAACATTGGATTCTTATCTTATCCGTCAACACATTGGAATTCTTATTTTATCTTCCCAAACATTGAACTTCTGTCCTTATCTGTCCAGACATTGAAATTCTGACCTTATCTTTCCAAACATTGGAATTCTGTCCTTATCTGTCCAGACATTGAAATTCTGACCTTATCCTTCCAAACATTAGAATTCCGGCTTTATTTGTCGTAACATTTGAATTCTGATCTTATCCGTCCAAACATTGGAACTCTGACCTTATCCTTCCAAACATTGGAATTCTGACCTTTTCCTTCCAAACATTGGAATTCCGGCTTTATTTGTCCTAACATTTAAATGCTGATCTTATCCGTCCAAACATTGGAATTCTGACCGTATCCTTCCAAATATTGGAATTCTGGCCTTATCTGTCGAAGCATTAAAATTCTGATTTTATCTTTCCAAACATTAAAATTCTTACAATATCAGTCCAAACATCAGAATTCTGGCCTTTTCTTTCGAAACATTTTCATTGTGGCCCCATCGGTCCACACATTAGTATTCTGACCTTCTCCTTTCAAACCTTGGAATTCAGGCTTTATTTGTCCTAACATTTGAATTCTGATCCTATCGGTTCAAACATTGGAATTCTGGCCTTATCCTTCCAAAGATTAGAATTCTGACCTTATCCTTCCAAACATTGGAATTCTGACCTTATCTCTCCAAACATTGGAATTCTGGCCTCATCTTTCCAAACATTAGAATTCTGGCCTTATCTTTCCAAACATTGGAATTCTGGTCTTTTCTTTCCAAACCTTGGAATTCTGGCCTTATCTTTCCAGCATTGGTATTTTGACCTTACTTTTCCAAACATTTTAATTCCGAATGTCAGCACTCCAAGCATATGTATTCTGAGTGTCATTAAGTGACGGGTGCCTTTCAAATTCTGGCCTTATCCCTTCAAACATTAAAATTCTGGCCTTATCCTTCCAAACATTAGAAATCTGGCCTTATCCCTTCAAACATTTGAATTCTGGCCTTATCCCTTCAAACATTAGAATTCTGGCCTTATCCCTTCAAACATTAGAATTCTGGCCTTTTTTTCCAAACATTAGAATTCTGGCCTTATCCCTTCAAATATTGGAATTCTGACCTTATCTTTCCAAACATTAGAATTCTCTCCTTATCCCTCTAAACATTGGAATTTTCTCCTTATCTTTCCAAACATTGGTATTCTGACCTTACTTTTCCAAACATTTTAATTCCGAATGTCAGCACTCCAAGCATATGTATTCTGAGTGTCATTAAGTGACGGGTGCCTTTCAACTTCTGGCCTTATCCCTTCAAACATTAAAATTCTGGCCTTATCCTTCCAAACATTAGAATTCTGGCCTTATCTTTCCAAACATTAGAAATCTGGCCTTATCTTTCCAAACATTAGAATTCTGGCCTTATCCCTTCAAACATTTGAATTCTGGCCTTATCCCTCCAAACATTAGAATTCTGGCCTTATTTTTCCAAAAATTAGAATTCTGGCCTTATCCCTTCAAAGATTGGAATTCAGGCCTTATCTTTCCAAACATTATAATTTTCTCCTTATCCCTCCAAACATTGGTATTTTGTCCTTATCTTTCCAAACATTGGAATTCTGACCTTATCTTTCCAACCATTAGAATTCTGGCCTTATCTTTCCAAACATTGGAATTCTGGCCTTATCTTTTCAAACATTGGTATTTTGACCTTACTTTTCCAAACATTTTAATTCCGAATGTCAGCACTCCAAGGATATGAATTCTGAGTGTCATTAGGTGACGAGTGCCTTTACATTAGAATTCTGGCCTTAGCCCTCCAAAGATTGGAATTCTGACCTTATCTTTCCAAACATGAGAATGCTGTCCTTATCCCTCCAAACACTGGGATTCTGTCCTTATCTTTCCAAACATTAGAATTCTGGCCTTATCCTTTTAAAGATTGGAATTCTGACTTTATCCTCCCAAAGATTGGAATTCTGGCCTTATCCCTCCAAAGACTGGAATTCTGACCTTATCTTTCCAAACATGAGAATTCTGTCTCTATCCCTCCAAACAGTGGTATTCTGACCTTATCCCTCCAAACATTGAGAATTCTGTCCTTATCCCTCCAAACATTAGTATTCTGTCCTTATCTTTCCAAACATTAGAATTCTGGCCTTATCCTTCCAAACATTGGAATTCTGACCTTATCCTTCGTAACATTGGAATTCTGACCTTATCCTTTTAAACATTGGAATTCTGGCCTTATCTTTCCAAACACTGGAATTCTGGCCTTATCTTTCCAAACATTGGACTTCTGGTCTTGTCTTTCCAAACATTGGTATTCTGTCCTTTTCTGTGCAAACATTGGTATTCTTTCCTTATCTTTCCAAACATTAGAATTCTGACCGTATCTTTTCAAAGATTGGAATTCTGACCTTGTCTTTCCAAACATTACAATTCTGGCCTTATCTTTCGAAACATTGGACTTCTGGTCTTGTCTTTTCAAACATTGGTATTCTGTCCTTATCTTTGCAAACATTGGTATTCTGTCCTTATCTTTCCAAACATTAGGATTCTGACCGTATCCTTTTGAAGATTGGATTTCTGACCTTATCCCCCTAAACATTGGAATTCTGACCCTATCCTTCCAAACATTGGAATTCTGGCATTATCTTTTGAAACATTAGTATTCTGTCCTTATCTTTCCAAATATTAGAATTGTGGCCTTATCCTTCCAAACATTGGAATTCTGACCTTACTTTTCGAAACATTTTAATTCCGAATGTCAGCACTGCAAGCATATGAATTCTGAGTGTCATTACTCCGAACATGTGAATTTCGAATGTCATCGCTCCAAACATTTGAATTCCAAATGTCATCATTTTAAACATGTTATTTCCGAATGCGATTATTCCAAACATTGGAATTGTGAATGTCATCACTCTAAACATTTTAATTCCGAATGTTACCATTGCAAATATTTGAATTTCGAATGTCTTCATTCCAAACATTTGAATTCCGAATGTTATTACTCCAAACATTTGAATTCCGAATGTCATCACTCAAAAGATCTGAATTCCCAACTTCATCTTTCCAAACATTTGAATTCCGAATGTCATCATTTCAAACATTTGAATTCTGATGTCATCCTTCCAAACATTTGAATTTTGAATGGTGACAGTACAATCGTTTGAATTCCGAATGTCGTCTGTCCAAGCATTTTACTTCTGAATGTCATCCGTCCAAACATTTAAATTCCGAATGTCATCATTCCAAGCATTTGAATTCCAAATGTCATCTTTCCAAACATTTGCATTCTGATGTCATCACTCCAAACATTTGAATTCCGAATGTCATCATTTGAAACATTTGAATGCCGATGTTATCCTTCCAAACATTTGAATTCCGAATGTTGTCACTACAATCGTTTGAATTCGGAATGTCACTTGTCGAAGCATTTCACTTCTGACTGTCATCTGTCCAAACATTTAAATTCCGAATGTCATCACCCAAAAATTTGAATTCCGAATTTCATCACTCCAAGCATTAGCATGCCGGATGTCATCACGCCAAAAATTTGAATTCCGAATGTCATCACTCCAAACATTTGAATTACAAATGGTTTATAGTTCTTTTCCAGGTAGGTCTATCATTGACACCCTCCTGTTGTCGGTGAAGATTGATGTCTCTTCATTTCATGGTTCCCTTTGGAACACCTTTGAACCCTAAACTAGGTTTCCCTTGATTACTCATTCCCAAACAGAGTTAAGAGTTCTACATCTGTTTTGATAGTCTGTTGTTAACCATCCTATGCACTTACCAAGCCAGCTGAGGTTTTTCTCGCTGACAACATTGTCATTGATGTTAGTACTGTGCGGCAGATAATTTCCACATTCGTGATCTTTTTCTTCCAGGGTACGTTCATTTTGACTGTTAGACACCTCATCATGTAAGCAGGGATCTTCATCACTTGTCTCTGATGTATAGTCTATGTTTCAGACCATACAGGAGTGAAGAGGGGACAACGGCCTGATAGACCTTGCAGTTGACTTTGTTTTAGTGACATGTTGGTTTTCCTTTTGCTGTCATGTAGTTTTCCAAAAGTAGCACTTGCATTTCCCACCCTGTATCTGAGTTCACTGTCTAAGCTAGCGTTGTTGCAGATAGTGCTTCCTAGGTATTTGAAGTCGAACAACCGTACTAAGGCCTCTTGATTGATGGTTGTGTTTGTTGGCTCAGGAACTGATGTAGGTTTTGCATTGGTAGGTATAAGCATCAGTGTGACTTTGGATGTAGATACCGTCCCCAACAGCATCAAAAGTTACTTCTAGCATTGCGGTTGTTTAGAGAGAGAGAACAGAGTTGCAGCAACCACACGATCCTGCTTGACATCATTGATGAGTGCAAACTCTTTGGAGATATGGTTTCCTTGAGCCCCATGTGCTTGCATTTCGTTCTGCAGTAACTTCAGCGGATTGATAAATTTAGAAGGACATTGATACTTTCCGAGCACTTTCCACAGGCCCTCATGAGACAGTGTATCAAAAGCCATCTTGTTTGGTGTCCCATAACTTCTCATGATATTCAATAGACTTTCTCTGTGTCGAGAATCAAAGGCTTTTTCAAAGTCCACAAATTGCGCATACAGACCTGCCCTCCTCCACTCATTTGCCTGCTCTAAGATGTTTCCAAGTATAAAGATCTCTTCAGTTGTACTTTTCTTCGGTGGAAACCCAGCCTGCTCCTCTCGAACTTTCTTGTCTATGCCTCCCTTGGTCCACCTAACAGCGACCTTCCTGCTGTTACATTTGTGCAAATCACATTTCTTGAATACCTTGACAACAACTCCCTTCTTCCACACTTTCGGCCACCTCTCATTTTCCTAAAGCCTGTTGTAACATCTAGTCAGCCTACTTGCAGTGTCTTCAATGTCAGCTCTCAATTACTCCGGACACACCTCATCTACTCCAGCCACTTTCCCTGGCTTTGTCCCTTTCATTACATCCTTGACCTCCTGTTATCGCGATCTTTCTTTATCTATTTCCTCAATCTCTTCTGATTCTACTATCTTATCTTCTTTCACAGGATTTGTTGGGTCATCTCTGTTTAATATTACACTAAAGTGCTCCACCCGTCTCTGTAGTCTTTCTCGAGGACCCCTTTTTTGTCTTTAACACCTACTTCTTGTCTCTGCCATTCTTCTGTTATTGACTTGGTAATGCTGAACAGCTCCTTGAATAGTTCCTACCTTTCGCAGCAGCCTTTTCTGCTGCTGCAGCCCTCTTCTCTAACCAATTTCTCCAATCGTCCCTGGTACTACGTTTCACTTCATTGTTTTTCGCATTATACTTCCCTCTTCATCTCTGTTTCAGTCGTTCCGATCTTGCGCCCTCCATTTTCAATTTTGCCTCTTTGCTCTCCTTCATCTTTTCCCATGTTTTGTACAATTTTTTCATATTAAGTCATAAGTTTCTGTATGTTGACAAAATCACACCGTGTCCTGCCTTCGAATCCTCTATGTCTCCTAAAGCTTTAATCCTATTCCTGAACTCAATGTTCTATCTCTACCTGATCTCTTCACTTTGCAGTTTACTTAGGTCAAACCTTTCCCTTACATTCTTTCTTCCCTCAGGCCTTGCAAACTGTAGACTTATTCTGGTTCTCACAAGGTAATGGTCACTGTAGACGTCTGCTCCTCTCATTACTCTGTTGTCTAAGATGGTTCTCATCTTTCCATTCACTAAATAGGTCAGCTTAAAGATGTCTTTTTGAGGGAAGACTGTTCCTGTTATGATTAACCCACTTGTACTAGAAAAGTCACATGACCTCTCCATTGTCATTTCCGTCATGTAGTTTTACAAAAGTAGCACTTGCGTTTCTCGCCCTGTTTCTAAGTTCACTGTCTGGTCTAGCCTTGTTGGAGACTGTTTCCGAGGTATTTAAAGTGGGTACACTGTACCAGGGCTTCTTGCTTGATAGTTATGGTTGTTGGGTCAGCAGGTGGATCTAGGTGTTGCATTGGCTGGTAAAGTACTCTATTTTCTTGATGTTGATCTCAAGGGCAAATTGAATTTCGAATGTCCTCGTCACTCCTAACATTTGAATTCCTAGTCAGCCTACTTGCAGTGTCTTCAATGTCAGCTGTCAATTACTCAGGACACACCTCATCTATTCCAGCCACTTTCCCTGGCTTTGTCCGTTTCATTACATCTTTGACCTCTTGTTATTGCAATCTTCCTAGATCTGTTTCCTTACTCTTCTGATTCTTCTGTCTTATCTTCTTTCAAAGGATTTGACAGGATTCGTTGGGTCATCTCTGTTTAATATTTCACTAAAGTGCTCCACCCATCTCTGTAGTCTTTCTCGTGTTTCAGTCCTAAGCACCCCTTTTGTTGCTTTAACACCTACTTCTTGTCTCTGCCATTCTCCTGTTATTGACTTGGTAATGCTGAACAGTTCCTTGAGTAGTTCCTACCTTTGAGTGGCCTTTTCCTCTGCTGCAGCCCTCTTCTCTAAGCAATTTTTCCAATCTTCCCTAGCACTACGTTTCACTTCACTGTTTTTCTCATTGTACTTCCCTCTTCATCTCTGTTTCATTCGTTCCGATCTTGCGCCCTCCATTTTCAATTTTCCCTCTTTCCTCCCCTTGATCTTTTCCCATGTTTTGTAAAATTGTTTCATATTCATGGCTTAGAAAGTTTCTGTACGTTGACAAAATCAGATCGTGTCCTGCGTCCGGATCCTCTATGTCTCCTAAAGCTTTAATCGTATTCCTCAACTCAATGTTCTATCTCTACCTGATCTCTTCACTTTGCAGTTTACTTAGGTGAAACCTTTCCCTTACATTCTTTCTTCCCTCAGGCCTTGTCAACTTTAGACTTATTCTGGTTCTCACAAGGTAATGGTCACTGTATTCGTCTGCTCCTCTCATTACTCTGGTGGCCAAGATGGTTCTCATCTTTCCATTCACTAAAATATAGTCAATCTGGTTTACTCTCCTCCCATCTGGTGACCTACAGGTCAGCCTAAAGATGTCTGTTTGAGGGACGATTGTTCTTGTTATGATTATCATACTTGTACTACAAAAGTCACATGACCTCTCCATTGTAATTTCCGTCATGTAATTTTACAAAAGTAGCACTTGCATTTCCCTCCCTGTTTCTGAGTTCACTGTCTGAGCTTGCGTTGTCGGAGACTGTTTCCTAGGTATTTGAAGTGGGTACACTGTACCAGGGCCTCTTGATTGGTAGTTATGGTTGTTGGGTCAGCATCTGGATCTAGGTGTTGCATTGGCCGGTAAAGTACTCAGTTTTCTTGATGTTGATCTTGAGGCCAATTGGGAGGTAGCTCTAGCGATCCTGTCCACCAGACTGTGAATGTCACCAACACTGTGGGCAACTATAGCACTATGACCTGCAAACGGCATTTCCCTCACTAGGATCTGGGTTGTGCGTGGATTAGTATGAGTTTGGATGTAGATGCTGTTCCCAACACTGTCAAAGGCTACTTCTAGCATTGCTGTTTGGTAGAGAGAGAACAGTTTCGGGGCAAGCACACTACCTTGTTTCACATCATTGGTGACTGACTACAAATTCCTTGAAGATGTATTTTCTTGAGCCACATGTACTTGCATTTTCTCGTGCAGTGCCTTCACCAGACTGATAAATTTAGAAGGACATTCACACTTTCCGAGCACTTTTCATAGGCCCTCATGAAACACTGTATTAAAAGCCTCTGTTAAGTCGATAAAAACGGCATCATCATCATCATGTATCATCGCGCCAGTAGGCACATAAGGCCTCCCTGCTGTCTAAGACTGTCTATCTCGTGCAACCACTTTGGTTACTTCCCAACTCTTCCACTCTGTTTTGTTGTTTCGCTCTTTCTGAACAGCCCTTCTCCAAGTAGTTTTTGGACTTCCTCTCGCCCTCCGACCTTATGGTGTCCACCCTAACTGCTGTAAAGTAGTCATTCACAGCCCCTCTTCTAAATATGTGACATAGCCAGTTCCACTTTCATCGTCATAATTTACAACTTGTGTCATTTGTCCCTGCCAACTCAACTAATCTCTTGTTTGTTATTCTCTGCTGCCATGTAATCGGCACTATGTCTCAGGCACTGGCTTCCACCTATCGTTCTAGGTGATCTTCCAAGATTCTCAGCCATATAGCAGGACCGGTCGAACTTATTGAACAGGTGTATCTTGGTTCTCCTTCCTATTCCTCTATTTGCTCAGGCCCTTCTTAGTCCTTGGAATGCACCATGTGCCTCTGCTACGTCTACCCTCCTTGTCGGCAATAGCACTCAGGTATGTAAAACTCTTCAACGTCTTCAGATCACATGTTGCATGCTACTCTGGCTGCTTCCTCCGCCAATCTACCAGTCTTCTCGTGCATACACTGAACTTAGATGGTAGTGGTGCAATGTCAGCTGCGAAATCTCAAGGTTCTCCAGGACTGTTGTCAGATTCCACCTTATCCCTCCTATCTGCTTTGCCGTTCTCTTGACTCAGCCCAAGACGGTAAGAATAGGAATCCTGACATCACGCCCCTATTTTAACTCCATACTTGATCGTGAGCTGGTATGATGTCACACTCCTGTCAACGACTGCACAGTCAAAACTCATGTAAATGCCTACTGTCACTTTCACCATCTTGTCTCGTGTCTCATTACTTCTCTTGATATTCCATAGGCTTTTTATGTGTACATAGTCAAAGGCTTTTTCGAAGTCCAGAAAGTGCGTATACAGACACGCCCTCCACTCATTTGCCTGCACTAAGACGTTTCTAAGTATAAAGATCTTTTTCAGGTGTACTTCTCTTGGGTGGAAACTCACCCTGCTCCTTTCGAAGTTTCTTGTCTATGCCTTTCTTGATCCACCTAACAGCGTCCTCAAGAATATCTTTTTAATGGCGGGTAGTGAAGTCACTCCTCTTCCGTTGTTACATTCGTGCAAATCACCTTTCTTGAATACCTTTACAACAAGTCCCTTCTTCCACACTTTCGGACACCTCTCATTTTCCCAAAACCTGTTGTAACATCTAGTTAGCCTACTTGCAGTGTCTTCTATGTCAGCTCTCAATTACTCTGGACACACCTCATCTACTCCAGCCACTTTCCCTGGCCTTCTTCCTTTCATTACATCCTTGACCTCTTGTTATCGCGATCTCTCTTTATCTATTTCCTCAATCTCTTCTGATTCTACTATCTTATCTTCTTTCAAAGGATTTGTTGGGTCATCTCTGTAGTCTTTCTCGTGTTTTAGTCCTAAGCACCCCTTTTTTGGCTTTAACACCTACTTCTTGTCTCTGCCATTCTTCTGTTATTGACTTGGTAATGCTGAACAGCTCCTTGAATAGTTCCTACCTTTCGCAGCAGCCTTTTCCTCTGCTGCAGCCCTCTTCTCGAACCAATTTCTCCAATCTTCCCTAGTACTACGTTTCACTTCATTGTTTTCCGCATTATACTTCCCTCTTCATCTCTGTTTCAGTCGTTCCGATCTTGCGCCCTCCATTTTCAATTTTGCCTCTTTCCTCTCCTTGATCTTTTCCCATGTTTTGTACAATTTTTTCATGTTAAGTTATAAGTTTCGGTATGTTGACAAAATTTCATCGTGTCCTGCCTCCGAATCCTCTATGTCTCCTAAAGCTTTAATCCTATTGCTCAATTCAATGTTCTATCTCTACCTGATCCCTTCACTGTGCAGTTTACTTAGGTCAAACCTTTACTTTACATTCTTCCTTCCCTCAGGCCTTGGCAACTTTCTACTTATTCTGGTTCTCACAAGGTAATGGTCACTGTATACGTCTGCTCCTCTCATTACTCTGTTGTCTAAGATGGTTCTCGTCTTTGCATTCACTAAAATATAGTCAATCTGGTTTACTCTCCTCCCATCTGGTGACCTATAGGTCAGCTTAAAGATGTCTTTTTGAGGGAAGATTGTTCCTGTTGTGATTAACCCGCTTGTACTACAAATGTCACATGACCTCTCCATTGTCATTTCCGTCACGCAGTTTTACAAAAGTAGCAATTGCATTTTCCGCTCTGTTTCTGAGTTCACTGTCTGGGCTAGCGTTGATGAAGACTGTTTTCTAGGTATTTGAAGTGGGTACACTGTACGAGGACCAAATTGGGAGGCAGCTCTGGCGATCCTGTCCTCCAGACTCTGAATGTCACCAACACTGTGGGCAACTATAGCACTATCACCTGCAAACAGCATTTCCCTCACTAGGATCTGGGTTGTGCGTGTTTTTGCTCTGAAAAGGGCGACATCAAACAGGTCAGGATTAGTATTAGTTTGGATGTAGATACTGTTCCCAACACCGTCAAAGGCTACTTCTAGCATTGCTGTTCGGTAGAGAGAGAACGGTGTCGGAGCAAGCACACTACCTTGTTTCACATCAACCGGTGACTGCAAATTCCTCGAAGATGTATTTTCTTGAGCCACATGTACCTGCATTTTGTCGTGCAGTTCCTTCACCAGATTGATAAATTTAGAAGGACATTCACACTTTCGGAACACTTTTCATAGGCCCTCAGGAAACACTGTATCAAAAGCCTTTGTTAAGTTCGATAAAAACGGCATCATTATCATCATGTATCACCGTGCCAAAAGGCACATAAGGCCTCCCTGCTGTCTGACTCGTGCAACCACTTTGGTTACTTCCCAACTCTTCCACTCTGTTTTGTTGTTTCGCTCTTTCTGAACAGCCCTTCTGCAAGTAGTTTTTGGACTTCCTCTCGCCCTCCGGCCTTATGGTGTCCACCCTACTGCTGTAAAGTAGTCATTCACGGCCCCTCTTCTAAGTATGTGACCTAGCCAGTTCCACTTTCATCGTCATAATTTACAACTTGTGGCATTGGTCCCTGCCAACTCAACCACTCTCTTTGTTTGTTATTCTCTGCTGCCATCTAATCGGTACTATCTGTCTCACGCACTGGCTTCCATCTATCGGTCTAGGTGATCTTCCAAGATTCTCAGCCATATAGCAGGACCGGTCAAACTTAAGTTTTGAACAGATGTATCTTGGTTCTCCTCTATTTGCTCAGGCCCTCCTTAGTCCTTGGAATGCACCATGTGCCTCTGCTACGTCCACCCTCCTTGTCGGCAATAGCACTCAGGTATGTAAAACTCCTCAACGTCTTCCACTTCTTCACCGTCAACCACAATGTTCTCCCTGCTTCTAGCACAATCAGTCCCTAGTGTCTTGCATTTTCTCGCATCAAGTTTGCTTGCTACTCTGGCTGCTTCCTTGGCCAATCTTTCAGTCTTCTCGTGCATTCATTGAACTTAGATGACAGTGGTGCAATGTCATCTGCGAAATCTCAAGGTCCTCCAGCACTTTTGTCAGATTCCACCTTATCGCTCTTATCTGCTTTGCCTTTCTCATGACCCAGTCCAAGACAGTAAGAATAGGAATCCTGACATCATGCACCCCATTTTAACTCCATACTTGATTGTGAGCCGGTATGATGTCACACTCCTGTCAACGACTGCACAAGCTAAACCCATGTAAATGCCTCCTATCACTTTCGCCGTCTTGTCTGGTATCCCATTTCTTCTCATGATATTCCCTAGGCTTTCTATGTGTACATAGTCAAAGGCTTTTTCGAAGTCCAGAAAGTGCGTATACAGACACGCCCTCCACTCATTTGCCTGCTCTAAGATGTTTCTAAGTATAAAGATCTTTTCAGTTATACTTCTCTTGGCTGGAAACCCAGCCTGTTCCTTTCGAAGTTTCTTGTCTATGCCTTTCTTGGTCCACCTAACAGCGTCCTCAAGAATATCTTTTTAATGGCGGGTAGTGAAGTCACTCCTCTTCCGTTGTTACATTCGTGCAAATCACCTTTCTTGAATACCTTTACAACAAGTCCCTTCTTCCACACTTTCGGCCACCTCTCATTTTCCCAAAACCTGTTGTAACATCTTTTCGTTTCTCCTCTCTTCCCTAGCACTCCGTTTCACTTCAGTGTTTTTCGCATTATACTTCTCTCTCCATCTGTTTCAGTCATTTCGATCTTTTACCCTCTATTTTCAGTTTCGCCTCTTTCCTCTCCTTGATTTTTTCCCACGGTTTGTTTCCTATCCATGGCTTACTGTATGTTGACAAAATCATAATGGTCCTTGCTCCGGATCCTCTGTCCCCTAAAGCTGCAAGTCTATTCCTCAAGTCAATATTGTATCTCTACCTGATCTCTTCACTTTGCAGTTTACTTATGTGAATCCCTCTCTTACATTCTTCCCCCTGCCAGGCCTTGTTTTTCACTAGGTAATGGTCACTGTACACGTTTGCTCCTCTCATTACTCTGGTGTCTAAGATAGATCTTTTCATGTTTCCATTCATTAAAACATGGTCAATCTGGTTTACTTTCCTCCCATCTGGTGACCTCCAGATCAGGTTGTGGATGTCACATGACCTCTCTCTTTTGTCATTCATAACACTAACGCCAATTTTCCCCCAACCTCCTCACCATCAGTATTGTTGTTTCCTACCATAGCATTCAAATCACCCATCACCACAATCATATCATTTCTGTTGCAGCTCGAAACAGTGTCCTGCAGCTGGTTTTAGAATTTATCCTTTTCCTCATCCATCGCATCATTCGTTAGTGCATATGCTAGTACCACCGTCAGCTTTTTGTACTTTGAGTAGAACCGTGCTGTAATAATTCTTTTGCTAATTGGCGTCCATTTCATCAAGGGTCCCTTTGCCCTCGGGCTCATCATGGTGGCAACTCCTCCCTGTTGCACCTCATTATGTCCTATGTACACACCCTCTCTTTACTCTGGGGTGTTACTGATCCTATCCCTTTCCACCTGACTTGTCCGGCACTTCAATCCCTTACTCTTTCATCTCCTTAGCTACTTGCATTGGGCATGTTGTCTCTGCGATGGTCCTCACGTATTAGCAACCGATGGTCTGTCACTTGGGGTCTACTGTGGGTTCTATCTGCCTTTAGGTGTCCTGCTGGCTTTGTCCCAAGAGCATCATTGTAGCCCTAGCAGCGACATCCCCAGTTAGTGTTAAAAGCGTTTCCACTTTCTGAAACAATTAGTGTTTTTATGTGGTAGGGTTGTTAGCCCTAGGCCCAACCCCCAACCTGGAGGACCAGGGGGTCATTCTCTGTCTGGTCTCTACCCTTCGTCCTTTTCGGCATGGGTGGCCCTACCTGGAGTATAAGACTCCAGCCGACTTAGCTCAGCGAGTCATTAACACACGCAAACTTCCCCACCATGATAAGGTGATGACTCCATTCCTAGCAGGATAACGAGAACATGCGGGGGCAGGTTCTGGTCTATGAAATTCCTTGTAACTGTCGCGGGCAGAAGATCAGATCCACAGTGCCTCTACCACTGCGAAAACTACATTAAGTCTCAGGCAATATATTAGGAGGTATGCGTTTGTTTATTCTGTTCAGGAGTATGCGAGCCATTGAGAAGAGATAAATACCTCGATAGTTTCCACAGTCCTTTATGCTTTCCTTCTTGAAAACTGGCACAATACTAGAATACACAATACACAATACACAATACATCTTTCCAGTCTTGTGGTCTTTATTCAGTTTCCCAGATGTGCAAAACCAGTTTGTACAGGCTAGAGGTGAGTTTAACCCGGCCATGTTTTCAGAGTTCTGCAGGTATACCACCCATTCCAGGGTCTTTACCTTTGTTTGTTGCGTTGATGGCATCCAACAGTTCTTTGACTTCAGGTTTTTCATTAAGAGATGCAATGTTTGGTCTCAGTGCAGTGGTGTCCAAGACAGAGCGGTCAACCCCTCCAGTTATGTTAAGTAGCTTGTCAAAGTAGTTTGTAAATCTGTCGAGAATCTCAGCTTTCTTCTTTATTACTGTCTCACCATCAAGGTCTGTAAGCTGTGTTGTACCCCTCTTCTATGTCCAATGTACTTCTGTCAGATCATTTTAAAAGTTCTTTCATATCTTTTTTTTCTGCTTCCTTTGCCTCCCATCTTTGAGACTTCATTTCCCTGGTGTACTGCTTTAGTACACCAGGGAAATAGTGCTTGCAGTATTTCTTTCCTCTAACAGCTTCTTGTCAGTATCATTGAACCAATCCTGGTGTTTGCAATTGGATTTACCCAAGACAATGAGAGCAGTGTCACATATAGTTGCTTCTAAAGAACTTCAGTTTTCTTCAACAATTTCTGACCCCTGATGTTGCAATCCTAGCAGAGTCTTGTCCATTTCGTTCTTGTGGTGTTCATTGCGCATAACGATAGTGTTTGTGATGACCAAATTTTGTTCCGAGCAAAGAGCCATAAGTTCACCATTTCAGTTTCAATTCCCAACTCTATGCGGGCCAATCACACATGCCCATTTGTCCACCCCTTTTCCAACCCTGGCATTGAAGTCACCAGCATTATCAGTTAACAGTACTAGAAATAGACCTCTCTGCAGTACTTCTCTCAGGCTGTTGTAGAATTTCTCCTTGATCTCTCAGAGGTTGGTCAGTTTTGGAGCATACACACCCAGCTATGGTGGCAGACATTCCTCTGCAGCGGAAGTCTCATGGTGACTAACCTGTCACCGACAGGTGTCGGGTCTTCCTTCAGCTGCTCAGCAATGGAGTTCCCTATGGGAAAACCATGTCTAGATTCATTTCGCTCGTTCTCTCCCTGCCACTCCAAAAAGATCGTGTGGCCATGATCTACCATGCCGTCGTATGATAGCAGTTGAGTCTCACTTAGCGCTGTTATATCATTTATGTAACTCTCAAATTCTTTTGCTACCAATGCTGTCGGACATTCAGGCCCTCTTTAGTCAGTTTTATTTAGCAACGTTCTGACATTCCATTCTCTGAGTTTCAGAGAGATCCCGTGTCCTCGTAGCTCACTTTTCACAGGTCACTGGAATGGGAGCGAGCCAGCACAAACTTTGTTAACCCAGGCGACGTTTGAGCCTGTATGGGAGCCTGTTTTCTGTGCCATTTATACCTTACAACTGCATGTAAAAGGATTGTAGGGAAACCAGCTTTTCAATTGACTAGGGTCACTCACTTGGCAAGGCAAAAATGTGGTCCAGCGGGCAAGGACGGGTCGGGACATGGTGGCATTTATGCCATGCTGCAGCGGCTGGCCGGTGGATAGGTCTGTTTATCTCCGCGCATGGGTGATGCCAGAGTCCACCTAACTGGGGATGGTCCACCGTAGACCTTAAGACAGATGTTGTATCCTTCTCTCTGGATACCCAGTTTAGCCCCCCTCAGCTAAGCCTAGTGGAGTTGTAGGTTTTTTTCACCCATGATGCAGGTTGCACTAGGTTACATGGTTACCTGGTAGCAAGCAAGGCACACCTGACCTGACCACTCCAAAAATTTGATTCTGACTGTCATACCTCAAAACATTTGCATTCCGAATGTCTTCACCCCAAACATTTGAATTCTTTCATCACTACTATCATTTCAATTCCGACTGTCATCACCCCAAACATTTCAATTCCGAATGTCATCCTTCCAAACATTTGAGTTCGATTGTCATCGGTCTAAACATTTGAATTGCGAATGTTACCACTACAAACATTTGAATTCCGAATGTCATCACCCCAAACATTTGAATTCCGATTGTTCTCTTTTCAAACATTTAAATACCGAATGTCATCTGTTTAAACATTTGAATCCCAAATGTCATCACTACAATCATTTGACTTCCGGATGTCATCACTCCAAACATTTGAATTCCGAATGTCATCCTTCCAAACATTTGAATTGCGAATGTCATCCGTCCAAACATTTGAATTGCGAATGTCATCACTACAAACACTTGAATCGTTAATGTCATCACTCCAAACATTTGATTCTGAATTTCATAACGACAATCATTTGAATTCGGAATGTCATCACTCCAAACATTTGAATTCCGAATGTCGTCACTCGAAACATTTGAATTCCGAATGTCATCACTCCAAACATTTGAATTCCGAATGTCGTCATTCTAAACGGTTTAATTCCAAATGTCATCACTCCAAACATTTGAATACCGAATGTCGTCACTACAAACATTTGAGTTTCGAATGTTGTCACTCCAAACATTTGAATTCCGAATGTCATCACTTCAAACATTTGAATTCCGAATGTCATCACTCCAAACATTTGAATTCCGAATGTCGTCATTCTAAACGGTTTAATTCCAAATGTCATCACTCCAAACATTTGAATACCGAATGTCGTCACTACAAACATTTGAGTTTCGAATGTTGTCACTCCAAACATTTGAATTCCGAATGTCATCACTTCAAACATTTGAATACCGAATGTCATCACTTCAAACATTTGAATTCCCAATGTCATCACTTCAAACATTTGAATTTCGAATGTCATCACTCCAAACATTTGAATACCGAATGTCGTCACTCCAAAGATTTGAATACCGAATGTCATCACTCCAAACATTTGAATTCCGAATGTCGTCACTCCAAAGATTTGAATACCGAATGTCGTCACTCCAAACATTTGAATTCCGAATGTCATCACTCCAAACATTTGAATTCCGAATGTCGTCACTCCAAAGATTTGAATACCGAATGTCGTCACTCCAAAGATTTGAATTCCGAATGTCGTCACTCCAAACATTTGAATTCCGAATGTCGTCACTCGAAACATTTGAATTCCGAATGTCGTCATTCCAAACATTTGAATTCCGAATGTCGTCACTCCAAGCATTTGAATTTCAAATGTCGTCATTCCAAGCATTTGAATTTCGAATGTCGTCACTCCAAAGATTTGAATTCCGAATGTCATCACTTCAAACATTTGAATTCCGAATGTCATCACTTCAAACATTTGAATTCCGAATGTCATCGCTTCAAACATTTGAATTCCGAATGTCCTCACTTCAAACATTTGAATTCCGAATGTCGTCACTCCAAACATTTGAATACCGAATGTCATCACTCCAAACATTTGAATTCCGAATGTCGTCACTCCAAAGATTTGAATACCGAATGTCATCACTCCAAACATTTGAATTCCGAATGTCATCACTCCAAACATTTGAATTCCGAATGTCGTCACTCCAAAGATTTGAATACCGAATGTCGTCACTCCAAAGATTTGAATTCCGAATGTCGTCACTCCGAACATTTGAATTCCGAATGTCGTCACTCGAAACATTTGAATTCCGAATGTCGTCATTCCAAACATTTGAATTCCGAATGTCGTCACTCCAAGCATTTGAATTTCGAATGTCGTCATTCCAAGCATTTGAATTTCGAATGTCGTCACTCCCAAAGATTTGAATCTCGAATGTCATCACTTCAAACATTTGAATTCCGAATGTCATCACTTCAAACATTTGAATTCCGAATGTCATCGCTTCAAACATTTGAATTCCGAATGTCCTCACTTCAACATTTGAATTCCGAATGTCGTCACCCCAAACATTTGAATACCGAATGTCGTCACTCCAAACATTTGAATACCGAATGTCGTCACTCCAAAGATTTAAATACCGAATGTCATCACTTCAAACGTTTGAATTCCGAATGTCGTCATTCCAAACATTTGAATTCCGAATGTCATCGCTCCAAACATATGAATTCCGAATGTCGTCATTCTAAACGGTTTAATTCCGAATGTCATCACTCCAAACATTTGAATTCCAATTGTCGTCACTCCAAACATTTGAATACCGAATGTCATCACTCCAAACATTTGAATACCGAATGTCGTCACTCCAAACATTTGAATACCGAATGTCGTCACTCCAAACATTTGAATACCGAATGTCATCACTCCAAACATTTGAATACCGAATGTCATCACTCCAAACATTTGAATACCGAATGTCGTCACTCCAAAGATTTGAATACCGAATGTCGTCACTCCAAACATTTGAATACCGAATGTCGTCACTCCAAACATTTGAATACCGAATGTCATCACTCCAAACATTTGAATACCGAATGTCGTCACTGCAAACATTTGAATACCGAATGTCATCACTCCAAACATTTGAATACCGAATGTCGTCACTCCAAAGATTTGAATACCGAATGTCGTCACTCCAAACATTTGAATACCGAATGTCGTCACTCCAAACATTTGAATACCGAATGTCATCACTCCAAACATTTGAATACCGAATGTCGTCACTCCAAACATTTGAATACCGAATGTCATCACTTCAAACATTTGAATACCGAATGTCATCACTCCAAACATTTGAATACCGAATGTCGTCACTTCAAACATTTGAATTCCCAATGTGATTCTTCCAAACATCTGATTACCAAATGTCATCTCTCCAAACATTTGAAATCCGAATGTCATCACTCCAAATATTTGAATTCCGAACATTTAAACTCGTAATGTTATCTTTTCAAACATTTGAATTCCAAATTGTCATGACTTCGAATATGTCATTTCCGATGTTATTACTGCAAATAATTTTCTCCCTCACTGTTTTTTGTTTTACTGGTTTGCCATCTAATCATGATATTTTTATTTTTGTTTTTGTCTTTTCGCTTTTGGTTATAGCTTGGAATTCCAAATTCATTTGTATTAGGTTCCTACACAAGAAAAATAGAGAAGGACACGAAAATTAAAGGCACTATAAAGTATGTATTGTTTTTCTTTTGTTTCACGGGTACATAATGTATTTCTCTTAGATTCACCTAGTCTCCAAGATATTAGGCACTGACGCTTGAGGGTGCCCTGTGTTCAATATCCACTCCAGAATGATCCCCGGTTCCACCTGGTGTGTACTCCACCCAGTAAGGTCCCCCCTGGTTCCCCTTAGTTCCTAGTGTCTTGGGGATATGGGCCACGCCACCGGAGATGATCAGGACTCCTGCCCAGGGTGGCTACCCCCGTACCACTCGATCTCGTCTACCTCCAGGAGGGCCTCTTTCCTAGTCCCCTTACCCCTAGATTTAAGTGCTTCCCTGCCACCACTATTTTGGCCATTAGTTTCTTGTGTGTTTCCTGTGTGGCGTAGAACCTTTATTCGAAACCAGATTATTCCGCGCGGTTAGTTACTTAATTGCCCCAAGGATGCCTTGGAAAACGCCGTACAGGGACTAGGCAAATTAACGATCACTGTTAAAACGTTTTTTTGATAGATAGAAAAAGAGCAAGGAAAGAGGATGATCTTTTCAATTAATCCAGGCAGATTTAAAATCATCTTCAAAGTTATATAGTCAATGATCACGTATATGTGTCTGATCAGGGTTGAGTTTTCATCGCCCGTGGGTTAATTTTGGTATGGTGAATAAAACTAGCCTCAGCAAACAGGACATTTGGCGACGCCACGACTGCTTTTTCTGTGAAATCACGTCTGAGAAAAGATCGCAGAAATTCCCTACTGATGACGCGTCAGTACCCAGGTATGGGTAGTGTTTCTGATTGGTTGAAGCAAATTGCCCGCGCAGCACGAACAATCAGAAACACTACCCATACCTGGGTACTGACGCGTCATCAGTATGGAATTTCTGCGCTCGTCTCTCAGACGTCATTTCGCGGGAAAACTAGTGGTAGGGTTGCGGAATGTCTGCTCTTTTCCCAGGCTAGACTATTACTTGAAATTCATATACCTCTGGTGTCCCGTAATAAATTTTATTTTTTCCTTTCATTGTCTGATCACTTCACCTTTCCATTGCTAATTTTTTAGAAGTGGAACGTTTGGTTCTGTGGTTGAGTACGGATGTGAAAAGCAAATTTCTGAACACAGTCGACTGGCTGCCACAATGTGCATTGGTTTGCCCATTGGTGTGTTGCTAAAAGTCAAGTAAGTAGACTGTTGTTGTGTTTCTACTTTCGTGATAAGGCACAAATCCTAGATATAGTGAGCCACATTATACGACATTTTCGTGCCATGAAGAAGTGTAAAACCCGTTTCAGAAAAAATAGCGCGAATAAATTGCGCATACAAGCAAACGCTTTTACTCACCAGGTCCCACTTGTTCAAACAATGGATAGCGCTATCCACCGGATTAATCACTATCTAGTGGATAAGTATTAGGGAAACCAAATGCGTTATCCACTGGATAGTGATATATTCGATGGATAGTGTTATCCACCTTTAGAACAACCGAGGCCAGGTCAAAATATAAAGTAACGCGTCGCGGCTATGAATTGAGAAAAAATGGTTTTGCTTTACTTGGAAAGTCTTCGTAAATCTGGTTACAGGTCCGTTCTGTTGATCGCACATTCAGTTAAGTAGAACATTGCGTTATTTTCCCTGAATGCTTTGAGCTTGGTGCAAACACACTCTAATGGGCAAAAAGAAGAATACACCACCCAGTAAACTGACTTTTCACAGAGCTTGTACTAATTGTTGGATGTAATAAATTTTTAGATTGACCCGTGCAAATCAAGTATACAGCTTCCCCATCAACCTGTCAGAAGAGATCCATCCAGCGGCCATATTTTATGGCACTGTGGTTCCTATAACTGTCTTTTGGGTCGTCAAGGTTCTTGTTGTTAATCCATTTTTGCAGATGGAGAAGGAAAAGTAAGTTAATTTTCTTATTTCTAACGTTTGACTGACATGTACAGGTTTAACTTGTAAACAGTCCTCGTTTTCATCAAAACCCAAGGTTTGGTTTTCATAGTAGGCAATTAAAGCAGGATTTTGTACACATGCATGTATTTCTATACCTTTACAGTAGTAATGATAAATTTCTGGAGCCATGAGCCAGGAGCCATTGTAGATAGATAAATGGTTAGACGGACGGACGGACGGACGAACGAAAGGATAAAGGGGTGGATGGTTGGAAAGACGGACAGACAAACGGATGGACGGACCGATGGCCAGAAGGGCAGATCTTATCGACGGACGGGATGAACAGACGGACAGATAGACAAACGCATTGATGGAAGGAGAAACGGACGCTCAAATGTATGAATTGAAGGACAAACAGACGGGAAAACGAATGGACTGACAAACGAACGGACAAACGGATAGACTGACAAAAGAGTTGAAAGAAGGAGGACGGGCGGGCGGACGGACAGACAGACGAGACAGGGAAAAATACGCTGGTGGAAGAACGGAGGGATGGACGGGTTGACGGAGAAACAAAATGACAAATGGAGGACGGGGTAACGGACGGACAGACGGATAGACTGACAAACAAATGAAGGGATGGACGGTTTGAGCCGACGGACGGAACAAAAGATCCCATACTAATTTCGGGGCACAAAATAACATTGAAAATACAACATCAAAATGTGAATATTAGTAATAATCGCTAAAAGAAGAAAATTAATCTTAATTGTTTTAGGGAATCAGAGGCAAATAAAGCGAAATATGCCAAACAGATGGCAGAGCAAAAGAAAGATGCAGAGAGCAGTGTAAGTTATATCTTGCGCCTGTTGATACCCCTTTATAAAAAGCAGTTGTCGTTCGTATTCAGGCTCAGCAGCATAATTTTGACACCGAAAGTGCATCCTCGCCGCAGCATGTTATTCCCAGTACCTAAAACATATAAGAAAATTCAGTCCAACAGTTATACGATGTTTTTATTAAAAAGATATTCCTATATCTATATGTGAAACTCAAAAGACAGTTAAAACATTTTTTAAAAGAGCTGTTTATCATTATTCTTTTGCTCGGTACTTTGTCACTACTTGGCCGACTCTCATAATTTTTTATTACTTGTACCTTTTCCTCTCTTTTACATTTTTCTCTTTTATCCCTCTAAATAAATTTGTTTATTTCCACCATATCTTACTTTTCTTCATTTATTAATGTTACTGATCTGTTTCACCATATAACAAATATTATAGAAACTGGAATACATTTGCAATTACAAAACTTTTCCACGTTTCTTCCATGCGTGTCGCGTGTCTTCGGAAGGTGTCGGAAGGTGATTTTTTGCTGCCTCGCGTGGTTTCCTCGTTCCATCATCTAACTGGTTTTTATTTGAATTTATCTTTAGATACGTCTTATGCAGGAGACATGTGAGAGAATCGTAGAATTCGAATCGTCAAGACATGGTAATGACAGTTGCCTCTTGACCAGAAAAACCTGACTTGTTTTCTTTATACACGGGACTTCAAGCAGCCTATTGCAAATTACCTTAAAACACCAAACAAGGCGCACGAAAAAGAAAATTGTTTAAAGCAATGATTAATGACTTTTAAAGCAAAGTGGATACGAAAAGTAAAGCACTACGAAAGATTAAACCAAACAGGACCTTTTTCGAAGAAACTTGGCGGATAGGACGCATAAGACATAGGACGTGCGCATAAGACATAGGACGTGCTTAAATTCAAGAATTTTAAAATACTTTTTTTAAAGAAATCTAATGGCTATCTTGTTTTTCTCGTGCTTGCTACCCTGAGGAGTAAACCTGAAGTCTGTTTGTTGCTTTTCAGGCTTGATCATAGTGAATGCATTGTATGGCCATTTAGTATCCATAGGAGAAAGGTAAGCCCCAAAACCAACGATTCACAGACTGTCTTTGTGTATCGCATTGTAACTTAATACTCTTACAAACTTTTTCTTTGTGTACTTGTAGTTCACAGGACGCACGTCGAGGTCCCAGTAAAGTGATCGATGTTACGGTCCCTGTGCAGTGTCAAGTTAAGGATTCACGACTCTTCCTCACTGAGTCTTCAAAGGTACAAGAGCCGGCGCCTAGCGCGGGAAAATTTATTCTAAAGGATGATTAGACAGTCACAAGGCTTTTCAACTTTTAACATGGCCTAGCCAGTGAAATCTGTCGATACTGCTGAAAAGAGAACCTAAAAAAGTTGCCAAGTTTGATGAGTGATTTGTTGAAATAGAACCAAGATGTACATTTAGCTCGGTGGAGTCGAAACATTTTTGGCACTTCTCCACTTTATGATTGGTTTAAAAATCGTGCCAAATCGTGTCACTTGTTAAGCCAATTAGGTAAAACCAGATTAAACGTGGCTTGCTCCTACGTTTCCTGCGATTTTTCATATGTTCAGCCACGGACCAGAGGTTTTTTTATCGTTTTTTTTATTTAAGCTCTGATTGGTCTATCGGATTGTCTTTGTTTGCTGTGATTGGCTAAGATAATTGAATTGAATTGAATTGAAAGTCTTTTGTGTAACACCTGTTTTTCTATGTTTTGTTCCGTTTCTTTCAGAGTAATTTAAGTGGATTTTACGATCCGTGTCCTGACGAGGAAAAGATGCTGCGAATAAGATATTTGTTCAGAGAAGCGGTTCACGAAGTAACAGTCGGTGATAATGAACCTGTTAGAATACCAAAACAATGTAAGATATCCTGCTCTATTCGGCTATTCGCCATTTTCACATAGACCACAATGTAGGGGAGCAAGGGATGGCGTAGTAGTGAGAGCACTCGCCTCCTACCGATACGGCTGCTTTTGAGTTTGTAGTTAGTTGTCTTTGTTCCGGGAAGTTCGTCTCTGGATACTCCGGTGCTCTTCTTTGCTTAACAATCAAGAACTACCTTGTGAACGGCTACCTCGTTTTAGCTTTCGTATTTAGATTTGTCAATCACGCTGAGGCTTAGAAGAAACTAGCCCTAATTAACTAAGTAATTTGCACAGGACAACAACAAACTGAAGGATTCTGGTAGTTGCAGTAAGGGGACGTCATCTGCAATTGTCCTATTGAAATGTTGTCATGACAACGAACCGGGCTTGTTAAGGCCTTTATCGCAGCTTTTAGTTTTAAGGTGAAATCATGTTTGGGCTTAAAAAAGACTTTGTTACTTACTGGCATAAAATATAAGATATTAGTTTGTGGTTACCGCTGACTTCTTCTTTTTTTCTCTCTTTAGCACATAAAATACAGTCGAGTTAGCACAGTTAAGCATTTGAGACATCGCCCATATTGGTCCCTATCAAGACACAACAGTCAAGAGCTGCTGGAAGATTTCGTCAAATGCCTGCTGGTTTTACCTCTGAACTCTTGTAAAATTTTGCACAGATGGATGGTGTTATAACAAGAAAGGGAATAACGTAAAGTTGCATACTTTTTAAGGACATTTTACATTTCACGACCTTGAATGATAATTTACAAGGCTGGTTTCAGTGTCTCCGGACCAAACAGATTAAAAAAATATTGAAAAGACATTTTGTGGGAGTATTTTATCAGACGATGATTTCCCGAATTATGACGACCTGCACGTCATGTAAGACTTTGCATAATGTCCTGAGCCACACCCATATTATAATCTGGGGACCGCTTCAATTTACGTTTTTCTGTCGGGGGATGGTTTATGTTTGATTGGGGAGGTTCATTTTGGAGGGTCGAGTCCCGGGGGGGGGGGGGGCACTGCCATATATGGGCTATATAGGTATGTGCCGCTGTGAAGGGTATGGTTTTCAAGCAGTTTACTCTATGATAGGGTAAATAAATCAGAGTGTTTGGGTCTAGAATAGGGTAATATTTTTCAGGAAACTAATCAGTTGGTTGAAGATTTTATCTAGACTAGGGAAACAGCTATACTCTAGGATAGGGGGGATTTGGGAGTTTACTCTAGTATAGAGTAGCAAAATTCTGCTGAACTAGCTCTGGTATAGGTTAAGGGTTCCAAGGTCCCAGCGGCTCATCCCACCCAGAAATTCCTAAAGTATTCCCCCCCCCCCCCCCCGGGGTCGAGTTCATCTTGGATGCAAAAGACAGTCTTAAGATTTTGGATGCAGTGGTTGGCATCTCTGAGTATGTAAATAGCAACCATGTTTAGAGCGGAATTAAAGAGGCAAGTTGCTTTGAGTCTCAAAGTAGGATACGAACTGGTTGAATTTTACATTTGAAGCGTCACGAACGGACGGTAATTTTTAAAATTTGAACTTAAGTGGCCAGGAATGAAAGAAATTCCGCAAAATATGTGTACAGTTTTATTTAAAATGACCCTTCTACTATACCTCGACCATAAAAGTTTGTCGATGGCCATTATGTAAACGGATTGAAACTTGAAAAAAATTCAAGTTTAACCCGTCTGTTGTCGAAAAATGACCAAAAAATGATCATACCTTGCTACCTTATAGACTACCAAGTTTGAGAAAAGATGACTGAGAATACGTACCTATAACTGCGGCTCAGCTTTGACCAAAAAATGTGGAACCCTCCATGACACAGCTGAGCCGTTTTCGTCTTATTTTGATGTTATCATTAAATTCGGTATTTTGCATCCTGGGGCCTATTTCTCAAAAGGCCTGGTAGCTTTTCAAGTGCGAAGGCCAATTTTGAAATCAAAACCTGTTGAAAATTTTGAGCTTCCAATCATCAACTTGTAGACAAAAAGAGTTAAAACTGAAATGCTTTTTAAGCTTTCAAATCTGAATTCAAACCCCGCACTAACTCTGGGTTATCTTAACCCAGCTTTGAACAACTCGGCCCTGATGTACTAAGAACTCTGTGCTCGCATTAATAAGACTAAGATTCTTACTAAAAGTTTTTCACTCGATTATTCCCTGAATTGTTCTACACCCAGTCCTATTACCTTTACTGATCTGCCTCGGATATTTGGGCTTTTGTGTACATTGACCAGTGCGGTAAAGCGTCCATGTTAGGCCCACCAGACGTCTGGTGGGCCTAACATGGTCGCATTACCCTGCGTCGTCAAAGTAGAACAGGCGCAGGCTGGCCTGGGCCGAGTATCTATGAATTATCTTACATGACCGATTACATGACGTTCAAACCCACTTCCACGAAATGGCGGCAGAAGGTTGAGGTTTGACTGAATTTATTATAGCTCGAATTTGAGCTTATGGCCATCGATCTTCGTTCCTACGGCAGACTGCCCTTACTGGCAGCTGCGTGGTGTTTCTGGGGAACGTGTTTTTATTCCTTTCTCGTATATCAAATGTATGGTGAAAGAGGTCGGAGAAATCGGGTAAGTATATATACGACTGCAGTCACCTGGGCCACTTAGACAAAGTTTTTCAATCAGAGTACAGGAAAATAACGATACATTCTAAGAAAGCTGGTTGTGGGCTAATCAGCAGCTCATAAATAAAACAAATAGTTACTCGAAACGCAATATTTAATACAATAAACACCCGCATGTAAGAACAAATAGATTAAGATTTGGCCCTTATGCATCAGTCAATTCCAGCTGCGGATTTCAAGTGAGAGGGATAATTTCGGGATTTTTTTGGACGGGAAAATTTTGGCAAGTAATTTTTGGGTAGTTTGATTTAAGTAGGGATTTTTTGGGGTATTCAAAACTGATGTTTCTATTCATCATGTTATATCATTTAATGCTTTCTAGAAATTTTTATGGCTCAGAATTTCGGCATGGGATTTTCTGGAGGTTAAATTTTGGTCCAGGGACTTTTTTGGTTTAATTTGAAGCCCAAGGGCTTTATTTTGAGTTTTGATTTTTGCCCCCATTCGAACATCCCTGTCACTTGAAATCCGGAATACCCCCCCTGGACACATCAGGCAATAGTCAACTAAGGGTCAGCAGACGTCTTGACCAACAGATGGGCCGATGGTGTAGGACAGTATGTTGACTTATAGTCGGCCTACATTTTGATCAATAGGCTACCGACATTCGGCCAATACTCCACTTATACTTAGTCTACTTTACCTGTGGAGGTATATTTTTTGTCTACTGAAATTTTTGTTGTTACATTGTCCATGCAGCAATTTCTAAAGGGTATTGGCAGCTTTGACCAGTGTATTGTGAGAGTACAATATTATTGCAAGTGTCTGTCACAATTTTTTGTTCAAACATAAAAAAAGCTCATAAGTGATTGCACTCTGTGCTGTATCAAATGAAAATTTAGAGATCCAGAAGAATTAATCTAATCTCAGAAGGCTGTGTGCTTTGATGTTTATTTATATTTTTAGTGTATGTGTTCTGTCTTTGCCTTCACGGGCACCAAAACTGCCCCTCTGATTAACACAAATTATATCATACGACAGTTGACCAATTTTCCACCAACAGTCAACTGATATTCCACCAACAATTGAAACCGTATTGACCGAATGTTGGTCAACGTATCGGTCAATATGTCAGCTGACATTTGGTCAAGTGTTGGCCGACATGTCAACCAAGATGTCAGCTAATACATCAGCTGATATATCCACCGACAGTCAACCAATATGGCAATTGAGAGTCAGCTGATATGGCAGTTGACATGTTGACCAAGTAGTGGCCAATAGAGTCGACCAATGCTCGACCATGGGGTGCTCAAATTACACAAGACCTGGAATTTTGTATTGTCCCTTATAGCTTCGGATCCACCAAAAGTTCCTTAAGGGATTTTCCCTTATGATATGTTATGATGGCTTCCCCATTCCCCACTTAATTTAAACCAATGGCAGACTGCTGTTTGATCCATGGTTATAAAATTTTCCATTTTACTAAATCTATTAAGACATACAGTCAAACCTCCACTAACCGACACCTTCCTTAAGTGGACACCTCCTGTTAGTGCACACCAAACTGCAGCCCCAGCAATTTCTCTCTTCACAGTACAATATTATTTTAACCTCCAGTAAGCAGACACCTGTAGTAAGCGGACACAGACACCTATTTGAGGTCCACAGGGTCTAAAACAATGAAAAGAAACTCTCATAAATGGTTACTAAACAATATCAAGGAAATTCGTAACAAAATAGGTTCAGTTTTAATGGTTAAATCACACACTGACCAGTACAAAAGCAGTGTTTTTAGCCTACAGTTATATGTAACTGGTAACATTAAAGTAGTCATTTCTATTCCAAGAAGTTTTTTTTTTTCATTACAGCACACAAAGTTTCTTTAAAATTTACAACTCAGTTTCTTTGAGCCATTTGCATGAAAATTTGTCTTTTTGAAATTTGAACTTGCAAGACAATTACAAGCCATATCCTGCTTCTCTGTAATTAACAACCATTGCTTAATTAGATGGCACACTTCAGGAACTTTGTCGCTCAATAGAACAACAACTTCCATACCAATTGTTATTTCATTCAGGAACCGCAAAAGCAGACACTGATCGATAGTTTCTTATTACCTACCTAAGGACACTTGCAAAGGTGTATAAAATATTCACTTCTTTTGTTCTGTTCACCTCCAAATCATTGGTGGTTGAGTATGTTTCTGCTGACATGTACATATATCCAGCGGCTTTTAATATTGAACTGTAGTGTTTAAATTAGAGCTAAAGATGGAATCCATCAGGAAATTGAGGAATTTCAATTTTTAGTGGCCAAAACCTTGTACCAGAATAATTTCAATAATATGGCATTATTTTGTACATTTTTCAAAGGCTATAGGTATAATTAGTTATCTGTAATAACACCAAAAACTATTTCTCAAGGGATCCCAAGAAAATAAATGTCAAATTTCACGAGAATTGTAAAAGGTGTCATTTTGTGAAACTTGACGTTTATTTTCTAGGGCTCTCATGAGAAATTTTCTTTGGTGTTATTACAGAAAACTAATTACATCTATAGCCCTTGAAAAATGTAAAAAAAAAATGCATATTGTTTAACTTATTCTGGTACAAGGTTTTTGTCCACTGAAAATAAAAAATAAGGCAATTTCCTGATGGATTCTTTCTTAATTTATGAGTAAAAAGCAACATCCAACAACCCTGGAGTTGATAATACAACCACAAGTGATCTTAAAAGCTCTCAGAGACATGTCTGGGGCATTGTATGCCCTCTAGAGCACCAGTTTTTTTTTCTCAACCTTCCGTAAGTGGGCACGTACCCTTGGTCCCAAGGGTGTCCCTTTATGGGAGGTTCCAGTGTATATAAACATCTTAACAATTAACCTGAAACTGACAAATAATTTTATCTTACAGAAGAAGATTCATGTCATGCTTGGACTCATCCCTCCTGAAGTGACACCAGAAGATGAAGAATGCAATGCTCTCCTAAATGAAACACTGTACAGTGATGCAGATAATAGCAAACCATCGGGCAAGTAACAAATATGGATAACTCAGCAATCCATCAAATCTCCTAAGCTAATATAGAGACCTTTTGCAACAGGATGACAGAAAGAAGAGGATGGCAAAACGTTTGTGCGCAGCAAATGTGACAGGGCTGCTAGAGCCGTACTTGCAAATCTGTTTTTTGTTGTGATCTTCACTTTACATCACTGTGTTCTGGTCTTTTACAAAAAGATCTGTTTTTAAAGGAAGGAGAAGTTTGGCTTAATTTTTTTTCAAATATAATATTATTGTCAAACTTGTCACACAGACTTGCTGTCTTCTTTCCTCTGCTGTCATATCAGGTTGATTTTGCTAATAAGCAGAAGGATGCACTTGATCTGGTCCTCTTTTGGATGATATAACAGACAGTGATGCAGATTACAACAGTCCACAGAACTTTGCATGCCATTCTTTATTTTAATACCCTTTGGTAGTAGATATGTTATTGATAAATTGCAAGAAGTGTAACTTATTAAAGAATCCTGTGGATCAATGGATGCATAGTGGTTTAGGGTCTAGAGCTTTTCAGTTCTGCCCACTTGATTTATAGACAGGGAAGAAGTAACAACTGGAAATACCTTCATTCACAGACTACCACCATCTTTGATCGAAAGAAAACAAATTACAGTACCGGTAGTTGAGGTTGAATGTACAGTCAAGAGGGTGGGAGAGGAAAAAGAGGCAAGGGAGCGGGGGGGGGGGGGGGGGGGGGGAGATGTCCTGCCCCTTTGAGGGGCACATTGAAGAGATTATTATAGGCCTTACTAAAGGCCTTACTCCCCTCTGATTCATACCAACCTCTTAATTGTGTCTCAAAAATTAAGCATGGTAGTTGCACATACTCTAGATGAGCTTTGCACTTGCATACTCTCAACAAACACCTGTTTCTCTGTGTTTGGATATTGGTACATATGTCCCAGAGATCTAAAATCTGGAGACTCTCTATTTTGCACTACACCCCCCTTGTATGTCAACAACCCCCAACCCTTCCCCCCACCACCAAAACCACTGCCAAACCAGCCACCAAATTATAACTTGGGCATGGCTTAGGGCATTATTTGAAGTCTTACATGAAGTAAATACTATCAAAATTCGATTTTATCATTGTAATGACGAAAAAATCTTTGTCATGAGTGACTAAATAGGTACAAAAATGTCACAGAAACTGGACAATGAATTAAAAGGTTTGAAATTTGAGAAAAAAAATTAATGGACTAAATTTCAAACTAAAGCACAGAAAAGCTCAAAAGTCTATTTTATCTGGGAGATTTGGTGACCTGTATGGGAGAGTGGGAGATCAGTGCCTCTATATCCAGTATAGTTGGCAGGTATGATGTGCAATACACGCAGACTGGGTTGGCTGGTTGGGCTGTCTACCATGTGAAAGGGGTCATATGTGAAAGGGATGTGTACTCAATACTGGAACTCAGCATCGCCTATGTGTTTCAGAACAACTCTTGAATAACTCTTGATATTTTGATGAAAAACAATCATGATACATAAAGACTTTTCTCTGGCCAAAAGAGTAACAACATGAATGCAGATTAAAAACAAATGATACTAGGTAGAAGTAGAAAATATTTAATGAATTGTATTGCAGAGCCATTATTAATGTATATATAGATGCAATGAGCTTCTTTTTGCCAGTATAAGGTAATAAAATACTTTACATACAAATTGATACTAGTTGCTTGGTTTAGAGCCAAACATCACAAACGATAATATTTTATTGTTCCATTGTTGAATTTTGTCAAATTATCTGTTACTGTATGATGTGTAGTCTTTAGTTTCTTACTCAAATTCTTTGTGACCATTCATAAAAAAAGCTTGTGGTCTCACGCTGTAGGATTTATCTTGAAAATGATATCTATTTTGGATACAATAGGTAGTAAAATATGAAATGGAAGAAGGATCTAACCTTCTGTTTGTTTTTTTAGATACAGTTTTGCCCCGTCATAAAAACAACCCAAGTTGTCCAAGAGTGAGCATTTAATAGGTTGACGAAGTGGACTTTTTGGAATTCTCTATATTCACTAACTACTTATTTTCTTATACGCTAATTTAGCTCACCACTTTAAACAAACTACCAATAGCAATGAGTTAATTTTCAAAACTTATACGCAGGATCTGTGAACGTTTCATGTAAAATGCTAAAAATATTATGGAAGCATTTCATAAAGAGTATAACGCAGATTTTTTTCCTTTTAGCTTAAAATATCACATTTGTATGACAACCGCAAAAATATAAATTTGAATCTAGCAATTCACAGTTTCGAAGTAACATTCTCATAACATTATTACTTTGCTATTTTTTTATTTATTTATTTATTTTTTCTCGCGTTACTTTCCACGATTCTGTTTTTGCAGGGGACGTTGCGAAGTGTTTTCCTAGTATTTTTCCAACTAATTACTGCGGACACGCTGTTTCTGTTTCAACCAATCAGATTCTTTGATTGGAATCTGCGTTGTTTGCTCCCGCCATTTGAGCAGGCACGTGAACGGCTACAGTTTTTTCTTTTCATTCTGATTGGTTCATTATCCGAGTAGTGCTTTTGCTCCCAGCTTGTCCCTCAAAATAATCCAGCACATGTAGCGACTACTCGTCATATCTTGCACCAGTATGTAATCTGTCAATAGTGCACTGACTTTGGCCGTCTTCTCTGCTTTTTAACTGGCGTAATTTTCGTTGAATTCAATGAACTCCATGCCTCTATGTATGGATTGCTTTGTGGGTTCTGACAGCGTTCAAGGTATTTTCGTTTAATTGTTACTGTAGCTCTGTTCCTTTTGCATCTCCTTAACATCTTCTCTGCCTCCAGAAATGTGGTACCTTCAAAACTATCCCCACTAAAAGCCACTATTTCATCGCCCTTCTGTAGAAACTCCGGTCCACCGCCACTGACTGAGATTTCGGAGATAAAAATCGGCAAGTCCCCGTACGGGGAAAATACCCCACCTCCGATTGAAAAGCCCCAATCAGCGCTCGTGTTTGCCCGCTCAATCTCAAAGGTCAGCGTTTTTTTATCGATGTAATGCTTTGCCGTTGACTTCCGATTCAAAGAGGTTTGATGCAGGGTTAAGGTCGATGCCGAAGTTGCGGCGATGCTGCGCCGAACGCGAACCGAGGAGCTTCGGCCAACAGTCGCTGGCCTCGGAGTTGCGGAGGAATCCCAGGGGAGTGGGAGACGCTGCTTCGTCGTAAAGGCAGGCCAGGTTGCTGTTATGTCACCTCGTTCAATGACGCTTCGTCTTTTCAGGGAAACGTTTAAATTTCGCTTGCGTCTTATAGTGGCATATGGTAGCGTCATATCCTCCTGGATTTGTGGCAGGTCGAAGGTTATAACATGACCATCTGTGAAGACTTCCAGGTCTTCGTTATCGCCGTCAGTGGATGGCATAAATACCTACACAGAAAAAGAAAACTTCAGCACGTAAATAATTCCTTTCCTCCCTTCCCTTAATACTTCTTCACCGTACGTTTTAACATATCGCCCGTACATCTTTCTGTGCGAAAGGCCTTTACATACAACACCTCTATCAACACGTGCCATTTTCCGTCCAGTTTACTCTTCTCAAGAGACTCGCTCTGCCAAAGGAGGTTTTTCATGGAAAGAAATTGGTGAGAGGCCATGATTTTTTTTAATTTTTGTTTTTTTTTCCACTGGGTAAAGATGCAGAGGTTGTGATGTCTTATTTTTTTGCTGTTCTAGATTTTTGTCACAGACTCGGCAATTCTTACTAGCTTACGTTGACGCTTTACTGATAAACCTTAACATTCACACTCAAGGACGTTGCAGAAAGCTTATTACATATAATAAGTGCTTGCTTAGCACTGCCCAACGTGTTTTTACAAACCTCCTTGAGTTCATGTCCAGAACGGAAAAATATCTCTCATCATCAATAATGTTAATAGGGACACTTCACGGACTTTTTTTTCTGGAAAAGTTTGGACGTTTTCGTTATGTTGTTACTTTAAAATCACCCTGATTTCCTGTTCAAACTAACCTCTCCCATTCGCCGAATCTTGTTTTCTTCTTTCTCATTTCCAAACCCGTGATATTCTTGAATTCGTTTCTGCCTGTCATATTGGGTACTCACAGTAGAGTTGGCCACCACTTTATCCTCTTCCGTCCCAACAAAAGACGACACCCGCGAAACTCGTTTTACAGGTTTCACATATGGGCACTTTGTCTTAGTGACGTCAACAACAGATGCGGGGGATCTGGGGATAACACTTGTCTTGGCGGCCTCCTCAATAACGCTTCGCCTCCTGTCTGGCAATGCAATATTGTTATTCACTTGCTTGTTGTCTTTCTCCTCGTGTTTCAACCGCTCTAGAACTGAGCGATTGGCGTCCTTGGTTCTCGCTACCAGTAACTCTACCACCGCGGGTAAAGATCGGAAGATCGTCAGCGCTTCGGCGTGTGTTTTCCCGCCAAGTGAATGACCATTGGCTTCGAGCAGTTGGTCTCCAGCTCTAACGCGGCCTGATTTGGAAGCTGAAGAGTTGGGTAGGATATCGTTGACGTAATGGTATTGCAGCGGTGTGTCAGCTCCGCCGACCAATACGATGCCAAGAAAACCATTGTGAGGTTTGATCAACTGTAGATGAAAAAAGAAGAGACCATTTTAGTTGCATTTCGATCAACAATCAGCGTGCGAAGCGACCACGATGGGCAAGGGCAAGAAACTGAGAGAGGTGGGGTGGAGGATGGCTATCAAGCGCACCCTTCCCCCCTCAAACTCCGCTTTGATACTCGCGTCAAGTTGGCGTACTCATTTAACAAAAATACGAGAAGAAAAGGACTTTAAACAATCGGTAGTTAAAAATCCAATAGAAGTGATTGTATTCATGGAAATCCAATAATGTTCACTAGGAAGAATTTTCGTGATATTGCCCACATTTCCATGACATTTGCGCACCTTGTCCAGGTTTTTCACAGCCTTGCCTCTTGCTGTTTTGCAACAGGTGCTAGATATATATATCGGTACATGTCCCTGAACAGTAAGTGAGACATGGCGAACAGTTGACAATATATCTTTCATTGTGACAATTGTGAAATTTAAGTTGGCCATTTTTAACTGGCAACCTGAATGAACCACACGGTAGAAGAAAGTCTGCGCAAAATGCCACTGCACCCTCCCCTCCCCCTTCCACGGTGCGCCTTCAGTAGCAAGTTATCGTGCCTCGAAGCAAGAGAAACTGTGGCTTTAGGGATCTTTTTTTTGTGATTTTTTTTAGAGAATTTCAAGAAAGCGGTTTCTCATCAGCAAAAAAATAGCACAAAGGTGGACAGTTAAAATTTTAAGCCACAAGATAACGATAAATCTTGACTCTTCTGACGGACACGAATTGGTGCGAAGGTCTTTTTTGAAACTTGTCAAACAATTTAATTTCAGTTTGCAGTTGTTCTTAACTTTTGGTATAGTTTTCTTCTGTGAAGCTTTGTGTCATAGTTTTCAAGTAAGACATTGATACAAATGGAAGATGTCAATAAAACTTGATCTCGAAGAAGTGTGTAAAACGTCCAAAGTAACTTCGATTCTTCGCTCTGGACTGGCAAAACTTGTTCGCTATATATCGAGGTTTCGTTACATCGAGGTTTTTTCCATATATTTTATTATTACTGAAGCAAAACCACAATTTCCGTTGTTTGCTATTCAGTTAGCTTTTCAATTAAAACTTGTTGAATATTGAAAAACTATGGCATTTGCCGCAGGTTTATTTTTATTTTTAATTGCCGTAAGACAAGATAGCATCTCGACCGCAAATCAAGACAAATTACGCAAACAATTTTACACGCGTGTTCAGTTAATCATTTCCCGCCTTTCAGTTGCATTGCTGCAATGGCTCGTGCCACCCGAGCATAGATAAGACCACACGGACATAAATTAGCATAATAAAGCCAGATTTTGACACGTGCTTTACTTGTAAACAGGTGCTGTGTCACATCACATTGAAAAGATTTCTTTAATGCACTTGTCCGTTGATTCTTGTACTTATCCGATTAATCCGGCTCAAATGAACAAACGGGAGATGAACCATGTAGTTCATTCAAAATAGATGTCGAGTACGTTTTGTTCGGTCAGAAAATGCTCTTATCTTGCTTCACTTTTTCGGTAGTCATTAGAACAATTTGCCAGATTTCCTTTTGTGTTAATGACTGAGAACCTGCTGATAGACGAATTACAAATTTCCCGCACTCTTTCAGAGTTAAGTTATCACTTGAACGTGGACTACACTCACATGGCATTCTTAAGTGTAAATCTTCGAAAATGGACTCCATTCATCGTGGTCGCTTCCAGCAAAAGTGTGATCCGTTAAAACCTTTCCGGTTTCATCTTTGTAAATGCAGTAAATGCTAGTCCGGCGTTATTCTATAAACAACAACCTTTTGAGTATCTGATCGTATTTACTCCCAAATTTTCACATGTCTTGAACAATTCACCGTTGTCAATCAAAGTCATAGCCAAGAATTCCGCATTTTTCATCGGTATTGTTACTTGCCGCGGGTCAATTAAATTTTGTGTACATTCGACAAATAGATTGTTATTCATGTCAGCGGGATACTGTTAACATCATAATCGATCGGATGTTTTGAGATAACCGAGTGAGAAACTTATACCAAAAATCCTTGATTTCAATTATTGATTTCAATAGCAAATTCATCATGACACGACAAAAGAGAAACAAAAGGTCGCGTGGCAGAATACAATATACAATTTTGCCACGCTGCCGCTGAGTTTTTAAGACACACTTTTTGAGCGGTTTTTGGTCTAGCAAATGTTAAAAGAGTTGGACTATTCTTTAAGTTAAAAATGTGATAGATGCATGCTTTCAGTGGGATAGAAAACGAAAAAGCTTATTACAAGGTTTTTAACCAGAATTAAGAAATTCCTCTGTTTGTCGATGAAAGTAGCCTCCTTAAAATTAACAACGATACCGGAAAAACAAATTCTTCCTTAAAACTTTGTGTATCGTGATACATCTTCTATATATTTGGTCTGGGTTTTTAGTCTTTTGACTCCCTTTTCGCTCAAGGTGAACGGTGGTCGTGTTAACACAATAGCGTATATGGACTATATAGGGAGACACAAACGGTTTCTTTCAAGCATAGAAAGTTCTTTTGTCTTCACAGTTTGAAATTTTGACAGTGATACACCACAACTTCGCGGCTTAGAAAACAACGTTTCCAAAACGGAGCACAAGGTCTGAAAGGCCAATCGAGTGAAAAAAGAACGTATAATCCTCAAGAAAGTGTGTTTTCATTTGGCGTATGTATGTCCAAAACGTTTTTTCCTTTTAAGATACAGTGCGAACTAAATTCAAATCGCTTTGATTTTACTTCAAATTAAGTTTAGAGGGTATTTTTGCTAAACCTGATTTATTTCTTGTTTATAATTCCTTTGAAGAGCTTTCTTCAGTGCCACATTTTCCAACTTAAGTTCAAACCTTGTTTTTAGTTTCGATTATTAAGTTTAGTCTATCCCGGAAACAGAGGCACTTTTAACTAGTCATATACAAATAACTCGTTTCACTTGAAAAGACCCCACAAATTTTTGGGGTGTGGTAAAAGTTCCCTTAATTTACGTTATGAATAAAAAAATATGACGAACCGTAATCCACTTCAGACAAAATGTCAATTCATATTCCAATTTTTATGGGCTGTGGCGATTTTAGGAGTTTTTGTCTTATTTGTTAACAGGAGTGGCTAATCCCATTCAAAGTCTTGTTTGACCTGCGTATAATCCCTGATCGAGATTGCCTTCTCAAATGAAGCTGCATCTTTTTTCTTCAAGAATATAGCCAAACAGATTGAAGGAATATCAGTGTAAGGCCCTCGATATCGCACTGAATTACCTAATTGAAGAAAACCTAACTTCCAGGGGGAGTTTGAAACTTTCAGGTGAAATAAAAGACCACAAACCTGAATCTTGAAAATTCCTTCTTCTTCGATATCGTCGTCTTCTTGGTCTTGAGATCTTCCATTCTTTGGTTGTTGCTGTAACTCATTGTTCAGCTTCTTGTCTTCTCTACTTGTCGTCCAATAATTTTTGACCATCGCGCGGGGACTGAATATCCCTTTACTCAAACTTTGTTGTTTCTGTTCACGGTCCATGGCCACAGACCAAGGCCGATTGCTAATCTCTCCCAGAATTTGCCTGTTCTTCCGCGAAATACTTGGTCCTCTTTTCTGATCGATCGGCTCGCTAAGAGTGTGGTAGATCTCGCTTGGAAAGGGGCTCCTTGTCTTTGCGTAGAAGTTCTCATCATTTTGAGAAGTTTTGCCCTTCAGAAAGTTGTAGGCTTTTGACAACAAAGACGTAGAACTTGGCGCCCTCATCTTATAAAGTAGTAAACGTTTTCCTGGTTCACCAAACTTCAAAAGCGAACTCAAGCTTCATCTGTAATTAATAGCGGCGATGGATGCGAAACATAGGTCCTTTGCTGCGGTGTGGAAAGTTTTTATGAAGCTGTCGAAGGTATCTTCGGTATGAGAGCTCTTTGAAGTTCACTATCGAACCATACATCTGCCGAAATAAACCTCGTGTCTTTGTTTTTGTGACCCTGACAGAATACGAATAATTAACGAGCTTTATGGATGAAAATGCAAATAAGCGCGCGAAAAACACCGGTCACGGCAATGAACCTGCCGATCTGGGAACCTCACTTAAAATTCAGTGCCCAAAGCGATTTCAAAAACTAAAAACATTGCGCCGTACTTTTAACAGGCGTCAAAATTGCGGGCATACGCGTACAATTCTGCTAATTGAATCTGTTTAGCGAATTAGGATGTTGTGCATTTACTTAAAAAGAATATAAACAGTAATTTTCGCTTTTCTTTTCAACTTCAAATTCATTGCCGACACGTGTTCTTCCTGCGAACAACAGCGAGCCACACTTTAATAATATAGCACGTGCAATATAGGAAAGGAAAGGTTTTGTGTTAAATGTTAAACATTTGGTTATTGTACACAACGTGGTTTTTCTTTCTCGTGCTCTTTCACCTAAAATGTACAATTGAAGGAAATTCTGTTTGAAGCCTCGGTAACACTGGTAAATCGTTCATTTGTCTACTACAGTAAGGAAAATCCAGCATTTCTTTTATCAAAAAAAATACCGAACATAACACCTGTCCAACTCTGGCGATTGGCAAGGAGTTTTATGATGGGAAGAAAATTTTCAGTTCTCTGCAGTTTGTTTAGCTAGGCGGCAGGTCACTTCGCAATTCTGCCTCCCTCCCCCCTTCCCCCCCCCCCTCCCTCCTCCTGCAATCTGCACTACTTTACCGAGTGGGGAACAGTATCCCGGGGAGTTTGACTAATAGTCGCGGGTCGCGGGTCGCGGGTCCAAAGTCGCGGTCGCGGGTCCAATGTCGCGGTCGCGGGTCCAATGTCGCGGTGGCGGGTCCAATGTCGCTGTCGCGGGTCCAATGTCGCGGCAGGGGAAAATGATTTGGGGCTCGAGGTCTGAGTGAAAACGGCTGATATGAACACAATATAAAGGGATACTCCACGGTAGCCAATTTACAGGTTACGGATGTTAGAGTCAACAAAATAATGTCTCAAGAAAAGACCTAAAAGAAAAAGCTGGCCGATTTCTGTGTTCACCTCAAGTTTATTTTGTTTTCTTTCTATCGGGCCCAGTTATACTTATGCATAAAAGTATCTGATAAAAAAGTTACCATAAGTTACCATTGCTTTTTTCTTGACGATGAATTGCTCACAAATGCTTAGGGGTTCATTTACTGAAAAATATGCGATACACTTCATAGACTACAGATTATAAACGTTACAACAACTTAAAGCCTTTGTTTTAAAAAAAGCGAACTCGGGCTCGAAAAGCTACGAGTCTGTCGGTAGAAGAAACGAGAACTCTTATATTTAACAATTGTTTTCGACAAAACTGAAAGAAAATGTAAATAGGCGCATGAAACTTCATTCAAGCGGTATTCAAGGCATGAATTTAATATGGAAACAAGTAATAATCCACAGAAAGGAGTCTGTTCCTCGAAGCAAGATTTTCGCTTAATGCTTTTCTTTTTACAACTGAGACGGCAACCCAAAGTGTTCAATATAACTTCTTGTTCTCTTCACCTAAATGGCAACCAGGACAACCTGACAATAGGAAGCCATTCAATGTGCGTCTCAGTCAAATCTTGAAAACATGCATCGTAAATAACTAAGTGAGTAAGTAGGTAAGGAAATAATAACGTCCGATATCATGAAGCTGAAAAAGAAAGTAAACCGGACACTGAAAACGGTAAGTTATCAACTACACCAGAGCTAAGAGAAGACAATAAATTAGGTAAGTAATTCCAGATTCCAGGTACTGGATTCAAGTCTTTGTCAGTAGAACCAAGAGACTATGGTCTATTCTGTCTTGGTAGAACTTGGATTCCGGATTTCAATCGTTAGTGGGAACAAACTCCTTTCTGTGGACAAGAGAGGATAAAGCTCGAGCTTTATCCCCTCTTGCTGTGGATTATTACTTGTTTCTATATTAAATTCATGCCTTGAATACCCGCTTGAATGTACTTTACTGGCACTTCAAGCCCAACGTCTCTCCTCCTCTTTCCAGTTACTTGTGCAAAGAGTTTATTTTGGAAGTTTGCGACCAGGAAGTTTTTCAACAAGCGTTTTCTTTATTTTTGCCGAAAACATTTGCTAAAATTGAAACAGTTCTCGTTTCTTCTACCGACAGACTCGTAGCTTTTCGAGCCCGAGTTAGCCTTTTTTAAAAAAGGTTTTAAGTTGTTGTAACGTTTATAATTTATAGACTATGAAGTGTATCGCACATTTTTCAGTAAATGCACCCCTAAGAATTTGTGAGCAATTCATAGACAAGAAGAAAACAATGGTAACTCATGGTAACATTTTTTATCAGATACTGTTATGCATAAGTACATTGAAAGCTGAATTTATACATAACTGGGCCCGATAGAAAGAAAACAAAATGAACTTGCGGTGAACACAAAAGTCGGCCACCTTTCCTTTTACGTCTTTTCTTGAAACATTATTTTGTTGACTCTAACATCCGTAACCTGTAAATTGGCTACCGTAGAGTATCATGCACAAAAACGATTTTTTTCACTTTAAATTTTTTTTCATATCACTCGTTTTCACTCAGTTACCTCGAACCCCAAATCATTTTCCCCTGCCGCGACATTGGACCCGCGACCGCGACATTAGGGACCTTAAGCAACGACGTTTTTGAGCGACGCACGTCAACCGGAAGTGAGGCCTTCTCCCTTTTTATATGCCTTGACGCTAACAAACTTGTATTGCTGAGTTTCTTTTCTCTTTTAAAGACGATTTACCCGAGAGTTTCAACCAAACCACTGCCCAATGATGCAAAAAGTCCACTTCCGGTTGACGTCCGTCGCTCAAAAACGCTGTTGCTTAAGCTCCCTATTCAGCGACCGCGACTTTGGACCTGCGACCGCGACCGCGACTTTGGACCCGCGACCGCGACTGTGGACCCGCGACTATTAGTCAAACTCTATCCCGGGCACTGGCGGCATATGAGAACCAGGCTATGGTTCTGCTTTGCTGCCACCTTGCATGGGAGTTCACATAGCACAGGAATACCGGCGGAAACGACCTATGATGTTTGTTGCCGGCGGTGTATGTATATATCCGGTATGTTCTTATATGTCGGTACAGTATCCCATGCAGTACAGGCGACCGTAATAGAAAGCAGAACAGGTGTTATTTTTTGGTTTTCCGGGCAAACGAATTGCGAAGCGGGCGTGGAGCGCGAGGTACCTTCCCCCGTCGGGCGTGCATGTCTGACTCTTCTCGCTCGCTTTGCCCTTTCCCGTTCGCTTGCCTGAAAAACGCGAAAAAATAACGCCTGTACTGTGGGATAGATTTATTTATTTATTTTATTAATTTACCAGCTTTTCTGGACACAGGCCTGCCCAGAGGGAATGTGCACGAAGGGGACTCATTGGTCCCATGCAAAGTGCCATCCCTACCCAATCCCACAACCCGTAAAGGTTGATCACACCGGCCGACTCTCCCTATTAAAAATTCGAGGACTTTTCAAGACTGTGCAGACCCTGTTTACAGAAAAATCGCGAAATCCGCCTATGGTCATTAAATCTCATAAAGTCACATATCGTAAAATTGCGAAAATAAGCCTCGTGACACAAAAAACCTTCCGTGAAATCGCCCCTCCGAATATAAGCCCCCCGGGGGGCTCGTACTTGGAAATTGCACTCAAATACAAGGTAAAACAAAGAAAAAACAGTAAATTGATTTTGAGACGCAAACTTCCCCCCGTACTTAAGCCCCTCAAAAAGGGCCTTTGAAAAAAAATATGCGCCGGGGCTTATTTTCGGAATTGGTTCACCCTTGCATAAAGTTTTGTTCTTCTGATAGTGACAACCTCTTTTTTTTCCGATTTATGAAAGAGCCAAGTTAGCCGCGGGAAAACGGTTTTTTGAGAATTGGCAATATTGACTTTTGACAGATGTGGTGGCTCCTAATAGAGCCGTTGTTTTTAGAACTGTCCGGAAGTTCGCTTCACTTTTTATTACTGGTGTACTTGGTCACAGCCTTGGTTCCTTCACTGATAGCGTGTTTGGCCAACTCACCCGGTAAAAGCAGCCGGACAGCGGTCTGGATCTCACGCGAGCTCATGGTCCTTTTCTTTCCGTACTTGGTCAGGCGAGAGGCTTCGGAGACAATTCGCTCGAAGAGGTCGTTCACAAACGAATTCATGATGCTCATGCCTTTTTTACTAATGCCAGTGTCTGGGTGAACTTGCTTCAGAACTTTGTGAATGAAATAAGCGTAAGTTTCATGGGTTTTCTTCACGGTCCGTTTCTTGACAGGACCAACTGGCTTTGTTTTGCTGACTTTCTCCGCGCTTTTTTTTCGTCGAACACTTCGCGCCATGACTATGAAAATCTTCTGCGATTACCGTTCTAATTCAGTTCAAGAAACCTCTGCTACGAAAGCCACTTGCAAAAGTGAACTACAAGCTTCGTTCTTCTGTATTTATGGATTTTATGGCAGTGTCTCAAATTTCGTACGGATCGAAATTCTTACGCTCTGATTGGTCAAGTTGCAAACATATTTACCCCTGAAATCTACCATGTCCCAATTTGCAGTCAAAGGTCAACTTAAAGGTTTCTATTGGTGGTTTTCGATCCTTTCGCGTGAGGCTATGAGCTACACATCTTCGGAGACCCAGGGGCAGATAGTGGGAGCAAGGGAAAGACTACAGGGTGTAGGAACAAACAATATGGATTTTTTCTGAAATAAAGTTGAACAGTAGCATTTTGTCTCTTCTCTTTTTTACTGCCCTTTTCACAAACACGCGAACTCTAAAATTCAAATCCGCCTTCACAATTGCGTTTTTCGCTGCCGTCAATCATCACAAGCAATGAACCTTGAAACACAGAAACACACAAAACGGATCGAAATCCACCAATCATAGATCACAGACCTTGACCTTTTGAACCCGTTTAAGCAAAGTTCTGTTTCCTAAGAAGTCCGTTAAGATGATTGACGGCAGGGAAAAACGCAAATGTCAGTTGGTTTTTGAACTTCAGACTTAGCGTCCGGCCATGAGAAACCACTGCTCGCAGGGTAAGGAAGTTTTTGATACAAGAAAAAACCTGAAAACGCGTCGCTGATTCAAACCTGCTCTACCATGCAATATATACCGTCAGCTACTGTTTTATAGTCTTGGCGTTAATAAAACTATTTTCCGTGACCGAAAGAACGCAAGAGTCGCTCCAAAGACACAGTGAAAAGGCAAAACCTGAGTATCAGGCCTTCCAAACGGGGTTAAGGGAGAGGAAATTCAGGCTAGCCAGCGACAAACAAGTGAGAAGAGCTGGATCTTATCCGGGGGGTACTCCCCTACAAAAGCCACTATGTGTCGCCCCATGGGGTAGGGTTTTGGTCCTTTTGCCCATTTTGGTCTGGTATCGGGGGTGTGGTTTTCGAAGGAACTGCGGGAGTGTATGAACGTAGCCTGCGTAGCAGGCGCTAGGAAATAAATGGGCGAAATGAAAAAAAACGCGCGCGAGGGAGACACGCGCGTGTCTCCCTCGTGCGCGTTTTTTTTTCATTTCGCCCATTTATTTCCTAGCGCCTGCTACGCAGGCTAGTATGAACGTATTTATCTTTTCAATTTCAAATGAGTAAGAAAGAAAGAGAAATATGCGAATTCGAATTTTTTTTGTTTGCGTTCTACAGTATTAAATCTAGGTAATGATAACATAATTTCTGCCTAAAAGCCAGGTCTGAAAACGGGTACCGTAAAATTCTGAAAATAAGCCCCGGGGCTTATAGTTTTCAAGGCCCTTTTGAGGGGATTATTTTTGGAGGGGCTTATATTCAACCTCATCCCCAGGGAGGGAAAACCCCTGGGGGAGAGGTTAACTTATATCCGGAGTTAATATTCGGAGGGGCTTATTTGCGTTTCAAAATCGATTGGGCTAGCCTTATAGTTGGAAGTATATTTACCGTTCTGGCTTCGTTTCAGTTTGTATTTGAGGGCAATTTTCCAATTACAAGCACCTGGGGGGCTTATATTTGGAGGGGCGATTCAACGGAGGGTTTTTTGCGTTACCGGTTTGGAAGGCTTATATTTGGAGGGGCTTATTTTCGGAATTTTACGGGATTGAGTTTAGAGGTCTGGTCTGAAAAGGGGTGTGAAAAATGACATTTTTGGTCTGAAGTAGGGTCAGGATTTGGAGAACCAGGTGGCACACCCCACTAAGAATTCCCAGGAGTACGCCACCGCCGGGGGTCTTATGTAGATCTGGATCTTTTTTCTTAGCAGAAAAACGGTAAACTTATTCTGACGGCAAGAAGATTGAGACAATAAAGGAGAGGAAAAGAAAGAATGAAGAAAAATCGACTATAAATTATTTTCCCTACTTTGTACTCCCTAGTCGGGACCCAGTTTTCCTGTCCGGGTACGCGGTCACTTGACCACATGACGCATGATTTACCCAGAGTTCACCTAGAAACGTTTGCATTCTGCTCGGCTTGCTTGGTGCTGCGGTTATTTATCGGTGCATCGTTGGAGGTGTCGCTGCTACTTTTTACCATTTTAGTGGTATTGACGAGGAATTCTGCTCTTGGTTGTCTAAAAGTCGTTAGATTTGATAGCCTTGTGGCTGCTGGCAGCGATTTTTTTTTCAGTATGAGCACTCAAGAGGGAAGAAAAGACCAAATACTGAAGGGATTCAAACTGTATCCTTTTTCTGACTGAGGGATTATGTATGCAAGTTTAGCTGTAAGTTTTTAGATTGGCTATAAGCTTATCACAGCCTCTTCAACCTTAATGTAAATTTGTTGTTAATATGATATAAATTTACTTGATCAAGTTGACTTCAACCGCGTTGGAGGATTAATGCGGTCGGGTGGTGATAATTTGAGCGTTTGGGAATTTTATAAAGTTCGAAGTTTCATATCTTTTGAACTGGCACACAAGAACTTTCTGCAAGCGTGGTTGTTTATGTGTCAGTAATTTACTGTCTCTTATTCTATTCCAGTATTGTGACAAGAGTTGTAAGAATATTACTACTTTTACTGTACATATGTAACTTTTTTGCAATTACATTAAGCTTTAATCCAACTAAGAACTAAAACAATTTCATCTTACTCCGTAGAGTTGCTTGGCTATTTTCCATGTTATTGCGTTTGTAAGTTATATGCAACGGTGAAAATTCAGCGATCGATTAGATTACTAAGACAGACTTATCAGGGCCGAACAGTATTTTTTGTGTGTCTTTTTATATTGAAATCAAGTAAGTGAGATTAATTGATTTTGTACAGTGCAGACGTAATACCAGGTGAATCTAGTGATATATTTACTTTCAGTAGCTGTTTAGACAAGACTTAATAAAATTTTAACTTTTTTCAACCTCATTAGAAATGAATTATCCCTCAATGAAAAGAAGTAAGAAAAATTGATTATGGCAATTTTTAATCTTGGTTGGACCAAGTAGATAAGACTTGATTATTGCTTGTGTTTCTTGAGTGATAAAATCCACCCGGTCCGATATCTTATGCAAACTAAGTTTTGTCTAGCTGTCTGAGTTACAAAGCTCTTGTCAGGAGTCTCCTTAATAAAGGCTTACAAGCATGTATTCATGGAAGGGATCATGGTGCAAAGAAAGTCAGTTTTACAGCTTGCCATTTGGGCAAGTTGTTGCTAGTGTGTACTAGCCCAAGAGTCTTCTTAACTAACCCAAAAGATTTTGTGATAAGTAACATTGATTACAGTTCTTCTGTAATTTCAATTTCTCAAAAATTTTCACTCGCCCTTCCAGCAAGTTAAGAACAGAATTCACCAGCCTGATTGCAAAATCCACTAGCCCCAGGCTAACAGACACGACTTTCTTTGCACACTGGGTATCAAATTCCATCTTGTGATTAATGGCACCAAGTTATCAATGTTATGTGGGTGTCATATGCAGCTTATACTTCCTTATTCTTGTGTGTTTTTTTAACTGGGTAAGTGAGCACTGATTGGTCCAGAGAACAATACTGTGTTCTCTTGCCTCAGGGGAATAATAACTGTTATTAGTTTGAAATGATTCCAATAATAAGTTTGTAGTGTCATTGGTTTGTAAACTGATGCAGAATGACAGCTACATAACTGTTTTTTTTTTAAGTTTTGGAGACAAAACAGCTTTCATTTACAGTAAGATTATGCATTCAATGGTTTAATCCTTTACAATAATGCAGAAACTGGATGAATCTCCGTGATGCGGATAATGGAAAAGTACTGTGGCAAGGAAGTGATGACCTGTAAGATTGCTTACTATAAAACTAACAATTTCTTGAACACTGGAATTATAGGCAAATTTTTGATGGTGTCATGACCAGTCACATTGGAGATCTAAGACACATCAAAATTTGAACAACTTATAATGCTTGCAATTTAGTTATCTCACACCTGATATGCTTTTTCACTGTTACAAACACATTTCATTTTTATGGTAGTTTCTTGGTGGTGCAAACGGGTGCAATCACTAAATGACATGATTGAAAAGGCAGAGAAAAATACCAGCAACACAAAAGCAAACCAACAATGCTTTTTGCAACACCAAGAAATACCCAGTTTTATCTTCTGTGATTTTTGTCATCTCTGCATCCTCCGTCCCTGACATATAAAAATCCTTAAAGATGCAAGATAATTTAATCGGTCTGAACACGTGTATTTGTGGAAATATCAGGCCCGTTCGTGTAATTTCTGAAGCAGTTATTATGGCTGTTGTTTAACGATGCATATTTCTTTGAGTCTTTGTTTTCCTTTTAAATAGAAGGACTATATTATAATTTCAGTATACTGTAATACAGAGTTTTCAGATTAACTGTCTGGTTACATAAGGGCCCAAGCATTTTCAATTTTGGACTCTTTTTTAAACTGGGACTTCTTGGTTCTGGACTTGGACTCATGATTTTTAACAAGATGAGTCCCAGGACTCACCATAACTATTTGTAACAAAATCACTGTATCTTCGATGTTCATGGTTTGCCTAGTATGGCAGTAACTGACTGAATAAACCCTTTCAAATTGTTTTTTTCAACTTTTAATAAAGAGCAATAAGCAAATTTTCATCTGGTCCCAGTTGTTAAGAAGGTAGATCATGCTATCCACGCGATAAATCTCTATCCACTGGATAGTGCTATCCAACATTTTAGCAACTCAGGCCAGCTCTATTGTATTGGGCAACTTACCAAGTTTAAAGCTGATACTTCCGAAGAGAGAAAGATCCTGATCCACAAAGTTGTAAAATTTTACAGACGTTTGTATCCTGGGGGCACGACCTTGTCCCTCAGCGAGCAAACATCTGTAAGATTCTGCGACTTTGAAGAGCTATATCTTTGTTAGTCTTCAGCAACTCACTTTAAAACTTGGCAGTCGTTCCAGCCATGTTGACAGATTTTCACTTACTAACTGGTCCCAATCGAAAGTTGAAAAAACCATAAAAGGGTATATTAAATGGGTTAAATAATGCATTATGCTTCACTGAGCATCAAATTCTACTTCCTCATTTTTTTGAGCTGCGATGCCACCGGTGCTTGTTTCCCATTCTCTATGTTGTCAGTTATACTTTACCTATTTACTCCCGGGAAGCGCCAAAGTTAAAATTTCAGCAAAATTCCCAAATTCTGTTTTCTAAAATGCCTGAAATGCTTTAGGGTCATTTGAAAGTACTGTTAAGGAGGATTCATTTGAATGGTCACATAACAGGATGACATCCACAGACTCAAAAGTTCAAACAGCTTTGCAAGTCTCCAGTGTTCACTCTGAAACTAAAGGGTTTAATCTCTCAACTATCTTGTTTATTTGCAGGTCTGTCCCTGGGCAAGAACATGAAGGTATAATATTTTAGCATTAGGCACTGTGAGACAGGGGTGTTGTTTTGTTTATCATGAACAACAAACCTCTAAATGTTACTAGATGACTTCAATATTTTAACCTTTGTTTTGAGGGTCGCTTTCTTTCCTCTGGTTTTTAGTGTGTGTGGTTGATCTAGTTGTTGCCAATCTCTAGGCTAGCTGTCATGGCTCACCTTCGTAGTTCCTTTCTCTGATGTTCTAACAGATGCCTTTTGCTGTGCTTATGAAAGGGCTATCTTTAAAGTGATAGTTTGTTGTTTTCTTTTACATTCATGCCTGTGGGGTTCCTCATTTAAGTAGTTGCTGTTACTGATTCATTTACAGCAAGAGTACCTAAAAAGATTCTCAAGTGTAAGGCTGTGTCGAGAGAGCTAAACTTCTCCTCCGAACAAGAAATGACAAAATTCAGATTGGAACAAAAAGTGATGTTTAAAGGAAAGTGTTTAGAAGGTAAGAGATAGTGTGTGAAAAACATGTCTAAATGCAACTGCCTGTACTCTAACTTCTTTCTTTCTCTCTTTTGTGTGAGGATTTTGCTGTTTTATGGTCATTCAGCCCCTTGTGGTTAGTTTGTGAAGCTATTGGTACCTGTACTTAATATAACCATTTTTATTAAAACAACGGCACTGAGAAAATACTTTATAGTTTTGTGATGCTAAAGGTAGGCGCCTTGTCATTTTCAGTGAAGACAATTTTTTTAAAGAATAACAGGAATCACTTTCTACATAACTTGCCCACTGCTCAATGAAATGAATCCGCTACCGCTTGTGATGTCATCAGTTTTAGTGGTCAAGGACAACTTTGTCCCCTAACTTGTGAAGAGTGAAGACATCTTTCAAACCATACCAGAATGAGCACAATTCAGTCAAGGACACCGGAGAAAAAGGCAAAAAACCATGTAACATTGACCTGAAAATTTCCATAAAAATCTTGTTCCACCACCCACCTACCTCTCCTTTCATCTAATCGTAAGATCCTAAAAGCTTTCCTAAAAACTTTTCCCACCAAAATTAAGCCTGCTAAATGCACAGGAAGAGAAAAGAAAAATGAGGCAAGGAAAGCGAAAAAAGAGGGGAGGAGAGAAACCAAAATTAAAAGTTGACTGCTTTGTCACTTTTAAACCCAAAAAACCCAATGTCGAATTTTTGCTTTCTGCGCATGCCCAAACTTCGCAAGTTAATATTTTGTATATGGATCAGAAGGCTGGGAAGTGTACGACCTGTAAACGCCTTTGTAAGAAGTTTTAGCTCTTTATAGCACCACAATGACGAGAAAACAGCTCGACTAGCTTCAAAACGTGTTTTTCAGCAAAGTTTCCAGGGCTGAATGGGTTACCGTAAAATTGCGAAAATAAGCCCCAGGGCTTATATTTTTCAAATCCCTTTTTTGAGGGGCTTATATTCGGAGGGGCCTATCTGTGGAGGGAAGTTTGCGTTTCAAAATCGATTGGGTTAGCCTTATAGTTAGAAGTAAATTTACCGTTTTTGCTTTGTTTTACTTTGTCTTTGAGGGCAATTTTCCAAGTACAAGCCCCCGAGGGGCTTATATTTGGAGGGGCAATTTAACGGAGGGTTTTTTGTGTTACTGGTGTGGGGGGCTTATACATGGAGGGGCTTATTTTCGGAATTTTACGGTAATTCACTCCTAGGCTTGACGGCCAATTGAATGGATGTACAGCGCTGAGCTGAAACCGATTTGGTCGATCAGTGACATTAATTGGCTGGAAAAGAACTAATCCCTTGTGGGTTTGCCTAGGTGAAATATGAATTCAAAGTTACATGTTTCAGGGAAAAGCAAAGCTTGACGGTAAAAAGCCAAACTCATTACGGAATCGCGCCTGTAGATACGCGTCGCTAGTAAATGCAAATTTTTCTGTCAATCAAATGTGTCCTATTATTTGAAGGTGGAAATTGGTAAAACATCGTTATTGTTTTGGAGACAATAGAAGAACAAAAGATAACAGAAAGATCAAGTTATGCAGTCTTAAAGCGTGTTGCGTGACTTAAATCAGTTGGAGCATTTCTCCTAGCTTTCCCGCATTAAAACGTTGGAATGAAAAGTCTGAAGCTTAGCTTTTAAAATCGTGATAGCCAAAATAAAAGGGGTGCCCCAAAAGGCAAGCATTTGGGAATTCAAAATCGATATTTTTGTCTCCAGCGAAATCCGGCGCATGAACAGTAATTTGCATATAAGCGTAAGTGAAGCGAAATAGATACTAATTGCCGTGGTTGTAAACACAATGTTTCCTCGAAGTTTTTTTCCTTTTGAAAGCGTAAATTCGCATGAAAGAGCTTAGCTTGCACAAAATAATATAAAATGAAACGAATCAAATCAAAAAGTGGTAAAAAAAAGTCAGGATATTTCAATTCGATGGAAAGTAAGTGATTGGGTAGGTGATTTGCATACTGATAAAAACATCTTCTAGCGCAGTTCAAAACCGTTCGGCTTCCTGAATTGTTTTCTTGGAATTCTATACATTCTGCTGGCCTAAATCGTTAAAATATGTTATGAAGTCAAAATATTTATCAAGTTGAGCATTTGCATTTCCTTATAAAACAGAGAGTAGCGCGAAAGCTTCGATCTATAGATTTTCTTAAGTTAAATTACCTTTGTATCGTGGAAACAATACCCTAACACTTGAGTCTTGAATCAAAGGACGCGACATGCGTCGGCTCCCTTTGTGAGCGCGCAAATAGTCATGGGACCCGCGATTTTGCGGGCGACACGTATCTACAGGCGCCGTTCCGTAATGCTGAAACACACTTGTGAATAGCAAAAATATCCGAAGACCGAAGACACATCAGAAGGCAAAGACCGTCGTAAAATCATCTGTGAAATGAGACGCCGGCACTGGCAAATGTTCTTTTATGTTGATTTTCAGTGTTCTTGTAGCTACTGGTCCAAATTGCTTCATTGCTTCATACTTGTACTGTGGAAATTAATCGACAGAAGCATTTCGTGATCGCCAAAGGGCTGCAAAAACAGTCAAAACAATGCCGACAAAGTGTTTTGCTTGATGACGTCATTAAATTGTGGTCACCCAAGTGATATATAGAAATATGGGTCACATGAGATTGCAGGTCGCTATGATGCTCGCGTGATCTTCTTGCTGCGTGCACAACAGAATTATATACTCGCTCTGCAGACCTGACAGCCCTTGTGTGTTATAATAGACTATCAAAGTTACTGAAGTTTGGGGGGGGTTGCACTTATGTAAAAGTGGATGCTTGATTAATTTTGTGACCTTGAAAGTGGGGGCATTTCAATGTACTCAACCCTCTTTTCATGAGTTGCTTTAGAGAGACCTCTCTTGCCCAGCACAAAGGGTTGAATGAACAATCAGAGGTCCTGTGACAAGGTATTGGCCTTACCTCGCCTCTTCGTATTTTTTTATGGGGATGGGAGTCTAACTCATTGCCTAACCCCCTGGCGTTGCAGTTCATCTGGCCTTTCACCTAAAGCCGTCCCAACATAACATGGCTGAACCCACCAGGGACTAAGGTCCCAACTGGATTTTGCTTCCAGGGTCATCAAGGCACACAAACCTCCCCACCATGTTAACCCTTTAATCCCTAAGAGTGATCAGCATTAAATTTCTCCTTGTAATATCAATGCTTTGTAGAACAGAGTGGTTATGAGAATTACAGACATGATCACACAAGATGAATTTTCTTGATATTATCAACTTCTCCCCATTACTTCATTAGGAAATGAATAGGAGCAACAAATGAGAATTCAAATTTTGATCTTAGGGTTCAAAGGGTTAAGGTGCAACACTTAGGGAGGGACAGCAGAACAAAATGTCAGGAACTGGCTACTTGAATCAACAATTTTCTTGTTGATGAAAAAATTATTGCTTTGATAGGTTTTTGTCACTATTTTTGCTACAGTAGAGTTCCATACACTGTATTGCAATTTTATTCTTTTTTGGAAATTGTTATTTTAATTCTTTTGTCCATAGAATGGTATTTTGATTTTGGATTTGTTATTCCTTCATCTACAAACACTTGGCAGTCGCTCATAGAGGCAGCTCCTGAATCACAAATGATGCCAGCAAACGTTTTAAAGTGAGTCATGTTGTGTATGTTGGGAATCTGAAAAGACCATTTTACAGCTCCTTGCAGTGAATGTGAGGATGAGTTTTACTTCCTCAATTTGAACTTGGTTACTTTCCCCTACAGTATTCAACATCCAGAAAATGTGGATACATTTTGGCAAATTGGGCAAGACTAAATAAATGCAATTAAGTTTGAAAGAGTGCAAAATTAATTCATTTGTCAATGGTGGTATAATTTCTCGAATCATAACTATAACAAAATTCTCAAATCTGATTGGCTATCAACTGCCCTGATTTCAGCCTTGATAGGACAGTTTAATTGGACAGTATGTACCATGCCTAAGTAATTGGATAGTACGCGCCATCATGCGTACGCTTAATGGCTTTTTTGTTCACTGCTAGCAAAAATCTTGGAATTTCTTGTGTTTTGATTTTAAGAAGAGCTTTATATATCACAAATTTTGTTAAAGTTATGATCAATTGGTAACAGAACCTCGTGTCGTCCCATTCGGTCTGTAATCATATGCGTGATTGAACAAATCGGACTCCCGCTACACGGGTGTCCGATTTTGTTAAATCACTTGTATGATTACAAACCGAATTGGACTCCACTCGGTCCTGTTACCATTACTTATACCCTGTGGCATAAGCTCCGTATAACCATCTCTGCAGCTTCACCGTTTTGACCTCTTATTTAGTTAAGCGCAGACTTTTGATCAAGCAAATAGGGTAGCAGTCTGTTCCTAAAAAGCTATACTATCAAAAGTAATTACTGTATTTCTTTGTTTCAGTGGCAATGTGGTAATTGAAACAAAATTCTTTGATGGGGACCTCCTTGTCAGTACGTCAAGAGTGCGAGTTTACTATGTCTGACCATGGATACGTGACTCTTCCTACATAATAACTTAATCCATTGTCCCAGGTGTACAGTATTTTAAACAATGAAGATATTTAAATGAAGCCTAGACAGTTACCAGTAGTAATCTTTGATCTTTTCTTTTTTTCACTCCAAACTCTAAACACTAACAGGTTTTTAAAATTTGTAGATAGTTAATATGCTTCAAATGATCATAACATCAACCATTATCTGGGATCAAGATAGGTGTTGTTGCAGCTACAGTAGACCTTTTACTTAAAAGAGATTGAAGACAAACATTGTAGGTTTAAATAAGCATTGTGCCCTGAAAACAGTTTAATCCAAAGTCCATTAATAAGCAAATATTGTTAAACCTCCTGTGGATGACAACCTATACTGCAAAACGGTCATTTTTTTTCTCAAAATCGGTTTAGTCTAGTGTAAGAGCCTCAACATGCGTGAAGGACTGTTTTGTAGGCTTGTGACCACCCAATATGGGAAGACTTAGTGGTTGCTGACCGGAGATGATCGCTTACCTATGAAAAAAGTACCAACGGGAATGTCTTCCAAAAAGGTTTCTGGGCTTAAATCTACTTTATGGAAGATAATTTGTGGCATGCAAAAGATAATTCATTGTTGCATGCAATTTGTAAGTAACCTTACAGGGTTGTTGCTAAGATTTTGAGTAGCCGGGTAAATACAACAAGTAGGCGGGGTTTCTTTTGGTTCTAATTTTCTTCTATTTTCCAATAAAAGTAGCACACACTCATAGTAGCCGGGGGAAATCCCCGGCCCCCGGCTCTTAATGACAGCCCTGACCTTATGTGCAGTTCCATGTTGTTACTAAAACATGTTGTATACTTAAAGTAGCATAGTACGTACAGCAAACATAAAGACCAGTGCCCGGTTCCTGAGAGGCCGGTTAGCGCTAATCCAGGATTAAAATTTTGTTGCGTTTTTGTATTTTACCTTCCTATATGCATTGCATAAAGTAACATTTTGTGTTATCATAGACATGACTGTATCGTGGAGTAAAGAGTCAACACTCTTTTGTAAGCTTGAATTTCATTCTTAGACAATAAAAACCTTGCTTAAAATTTGTCGTAATCCTGGGTTAAACTTAACCATTTTTCGAGGAACTGGGCTCAGGCCTTGCATCAAGCAGTTGCTTAAAAAAGATTGAATTTTGTGATCATGATTTTGTATATTACATGCAGGTTGATTGCTACATACCTTCCAATCATGTACAAAAAGATCATTCAAGTTGTAATTGTAACTTTTTTTGTCACTAACCGATCCAGGTCAGTTAATAACCCGCCTCGCTTTCAAAACACTTCTTATATCCCTTGTCAAAGGTATTTAAATGTTAGAACAAGAGCTGAGATTAATCTGCTTTCACACCTTTTTTTTTATGTTCTCTGGCTTTAAACCTTCATCAAGGTTCATAAAATCCATTAAATTGATAGTCACTCTCATATATTATTTGATAGTTTTGCATTTTGTGTTTTATAACTAAGGCCTGGTTCACATGAGCTGAATTGAATTTGCGGAGTTGATTCAGATGCCGTTCTTTATTCTAGGCAGATTAAATTCAAATGGGAAAATGCTAGCCTGAGAAAACAGACCACATTTAGCGACGTCACCAACGGTTTCCCCGCGAAATGACGTCAGAGAAACGAGCGCAGAAATTCCATACTGATGACGCATCACTACCCAGATCTGGGTAGTGATTCTGATTGGTCGTGCCGCGTGTGAAATTTGCTTCAGCCAATCAGAAACACTACCTAGATCTAGGTAGTGATGCGTCATCAGTATGAAATTTCTGCGCTTGTTTTGCGGACGACATTTCGCGGGGAACCGTTAGTGCCGTCTCAGGCTTGGGAAAAGCCTATTTCCCATTCTTTATTCCATCAAAGTAAAATCAAAACCATTTTACATGATCAAAATTAATGGATTTGGCTCAGCCCATGTGAAGCTCACCGTACGATGTGGAATGATCCAGTGTGATTTATTCACGTGCTGGAAGTTTGGACTTGCATGATCGCCAACTTCAACTGCTTCAAGTTCGTTATGGAGAATTGATACCATTATCTTTGGTAAATGAAATAATTTAATTAAAGCCCTCCCTTCTCGATTAAACCATCCCTCTCTATTTAGTCTCCCCCTTCAAACGTGGGTGAAATAAATAGCCACACCCCCGAGTTTAAGAGAGGATTTACGGCAATTTTAAAAAATCATATTCAAAAAAATGTTGTGGGTACAAAGGAGGAAGGAAATGAAAAATTTCTTATGATGAGGAGTGTTGATTTTGGTCGCGAGAAAACAAACCCAAGAATTCTCAAAAGAACCAAGGGAAGCAAGCTAGGGAACCAACAGCCAACTTGAACTCACGGCACATTGGTACACGGTGAGAGGCGATTGTCTCGCTCCCCTCAAATTCATCCCTAGAAAGGGCTTTTCCCAGCCTAGTCCCTAGGCGTTCGCTCTTGCCCCGCGTTCCGCGCGAGGAGTATCTCTCGGTGACGTCACAGCTCACCGTAGAGTCCAGGATTGACCGAGCCAAGAACGCCTAGTGACTAGGCTGGGCTTTTCCAATGGTAACTGGTGTTTTCGTGTGAGAATAAAGGCAGAAAAGTAAAGACAAGCATTCATATCCTCTTTTATTGCAAAACAGCAAACAGTAGTGAGTGAAGCGAAGAGAAACAACTCTTTGTCCCTTGAGAGAACTCAACTTCTTTTACTACTACTTTTTCACTGACTAGGTTTTTTTTCCTTTTGGCTTATTTAGGCTTCCTATCATCTTAAATAAAACATAAAAAAACTGCAACTCTGACTAAATTCTACTCTATATTAAGCAATCCATTATTCCTACTCTCGCAAATCCATGTTTTTGTTAAAGATTCTTTGCGAAAAAACTCTTAAATTGACTTAAAACAGTCAATAACACTAAGTAGCTTATTTTATTATTATTGTCATAAAGTACCACTTTGTATCTGTGATACGTTTTGGCTTGGCGACAGTTAGTGCCAAAAAAAATGCAATAGCTTTCTTGTGTCAAATCTTGGTGGTGACGAAAGCAGATTTACTATTTTAAATGCTAAAAAAGTAAAGGCAATAGCCGTTTTTATACTAGAGGACGCATTATCCGTCCAGACGGACGATGCGTCTATATGGCCGTTTTCACAGTAGAGACGATTTATCCGCCTCAGAAGGATAATCCACCTTCAAAATCCGTCAAAATTGACGGAAAAACAGATGGATAAAGTCAGGTGAATTGTCCATTCAAAATTAAAACCGTTCTATATTTTCAAATTAAGACGTATTAATCTGTCTGACACGAACTATCTAACGGATAATCCGTCTCTAGTGTGAATACGGCCAATGACAATCACGCTTCAGATATTATGTCCTTGAAAAATTTGGATCGTTAGTAGCTTGTCAGTAAAAAAATCAAAATTATTTGTTTAAAATCAAAGAGGATTCACCCTAGAAAAGCACTATCAGGCCATGTCTTAACTATACCGCATACCTTAACGACGAGTCGACACACAAAAAAACTATCCTATGACCACCAACGGCCGAAACAGGAACGAGTCGTTTGGCCTCACTCTGAATACCTGCTCACACGGTACCAAAGTGTAGCACAGAACCTATCCGATATGTGACGCGCTCCACTTTGGAGATCGGCGCGTTGATGCTTCTCGCCGTTACAGAAATCGCGCCTAAATCACCGTTCTCATGCGTGAACAGAATCCCTATCCGGTATGTTTTTCGTGCTGGCGCGGTAAAATGTAAACATAAGCTAAGAAACTAAAAACTACGAAATGTAACCTTGCGACTCAATTAATTACAGGATTTACAAAGAAACTAGACATCGTGTTCTCTTAAATGAGTGTCTCGTGAAAATTAACTACCGTACATCATAAATGGCTTCTGTAAGCTCAATTTAAAGAATAATTCACATCTTTCATATGTTCTTTTCTTTTCTTTCAGCCACGATTCATCATTCAGTTATTACTAATCATTCCCGGATTATTATTACTTTCTAATATATTTAGCGACATCAACGGCCCGCTGTTGCAGTCCAGACGTGAGAATAGGTGGACCTTGTCAGTCAAAACAACACTAAGATCTTCTGATGTTTGGAATGGGTTTTAGTTCCCACGATGACTTCACGCAGCCTGTGCGTTTTAGGTCACGTGGTACAAACGAGTTTCTCAAAAAGCGTTGACCGAGAAGGCCTGGGAAGACGCCGTACAGAACTACGCAACTCTGACCCACAATGTTAACTTTGACATTTCACAATTTTCAACTAGTAATGTGCTTTTTCTTTCCTTCTTTTTTTGAACCTGAGAGAGAACTGCAGCTTCAGGTTTTCACTGTCATGATAACGAAACAAATTATACCTATTCTTTTTACAGAAGCGTGTCTTACAAAAGCTAAAAATGTTTCAGGCGTAATAACACCACAATTCATGCTTCGTGGAAACGACGACGAATTCAATTCGTCGGTTGCCAGGACTCCTGCAGGGCAAGTTTTGATTGACAAGGAGAAATAATCTTCACCTCTTTTTTAATCTTCACCACTAGCATTCTGTGAGGAGAATCGTTAAGGAAAAGTGCTAGAAACCTTCAATGCTAGCATCCCCTGAGGAAAACCATTAATACATTGCGAACAGTGACTCGTACCCAATCGTCTTCGCGTGACGCGCGCGCAAGGGGGTGGGGGGGGGGGGGGAATGATGTCACACCCTGAGCGCCACTAAGGAGAGGTCGTGAAATAATCTTGAACCCAGATCTCTTCGGCTTCGTCAACAAGAGATCGGGGTAAGAGATTAGTTGTGAAAGACCACTGGGAACGAGTCAAGCTAAAAATGCTTTAAAAGTTTCCTTTCTCACTGCTGCTTACATTCTTTCTCCTTCTCTTTCTTCTTCTTATCAGAGTTCCGTCTGCGTTGAGGTTGTATCAGAGCAACTGGCTTGGGTTTTGATTCTGGATTTCCCAGAGTCGACGGAGGGCTTGCTTCATTATTATTCTGTGTTTTCCTGTTAAATGTCGGATCTATCAATTCAGCAATGTTACAATCAGTTCCATTTCTTAAGCTACCGCTATTTTGCAACTCCGTGACTAAATAGTTTGAAGGCGAAGAGCTGGCCACTGTTGTACGTCTTTCCACAATCCTTTGATGCCTTGAATGTCGTGGAATGTCATCACCTTCTTCATAAAGCCTTTCCCACACAGCTTCTCTCGTATCTGGAGAAGTTGGCGATTGGACAGGCCGTATGTTAGAGGCGGAATGCGATGAACTGGTTGATGATCTGTGAGAATTCTGCCTAATATATCCTTCTGTCCTTTCAAGCGAGCCATCCAGGGATGACAGCGGCGAGTGGTTAGGGGACTCTGATAGTCGGTAATCTTGTTGATGCCGCAGTGACTCTCTTTCAAGCGATGCACTCGTTGACGACTGAGAGCCATAGGAGCTTGCTTGTGATATTCGCTTCGTCGCCTTGTCTCGCCGCTCAAACGAACCATCCGGTTGAGTGTTCATATCTCGTCTAGGGCTGGGTTGTTTCTGATGAAGAGAGTCGTCTTGCAGCAGATCAGGGATTGGTTCTCTCTGGACTGCCTCGTCATACGATGGTAGTCTCTGATGTGACTATAAAAAAATCAATCAAACCAGGAATGGTGATTAAAAATGACGAAAGTAGAGATTATAACAAGCACTGAATAGCAATTTGAGTTGACCAGTTATGGGTGCAAAGATCAGACATTGCTAACTGAGAATCCCCGGAAACAGGATAACAGGTAGATTATTGACGAAAACAATTGGACAGGAACAGTCAAACTCCGCTTTGGAGACACCCGTTCAGAAGGGACACTTCGTTATAACGGACAGTTTTCTTTGTCCCTAGCGAAAACCGTAAGTTTGTTTCTAAATTCAACCTCCTTAATACGGGCACCCGTTAAAGCGGACAACAGACACTTTTTTCAAGTCCCGTCAACAGATTCTCAAAGGTAACGTCAATAATACGGACACTGCTTTATCAACTATGTGCTGTAAAAGACCTTTTTGGGACACAGCATATTGAGGTTCACAACGCTAACTAGGAAGAATACTAGTCAAGTCAACTACCAACACCAGAATTCATTTCGTTTTTCTTTTCATAATTTAAATTTGGTAATCCCAGCGAGGTTTAAATAACAAACGCCCAAACTTGCAAAAGAAAACAAGACCCTGGAGGATTCTGGTAGCAAGAGTAAAATGCGGCTACCGTGCAAAAGGCCCATCATTTCTCTTTACTCGTGGAAAATCCTTTGCTTCGGGTTTTTTTTAGCCTACGAACAGCAGACGTTTCTCCTCTAGGTTTTTTTTAACTGTACGCGTTAGAAGTTTGCTATGGGACATCCATGGAAACGAAAACGAAGAAGTTTCAATCAGAAAAAGAGGTTGTGGAATTTCCCGCACAAAAGGCGGAAAGCACGCAGGGAGCATCGCGGGAAACAAACTTGAGCGTTAGCGAGCGTGAACCCTTTTACCTCAAAACACTACGATGGATATACTGCGAGACATTGCTTCCCTCACGGTACGTATAACTACGATGAAACTTTAAAGCATTACTAAAACCATTACTTGCAAAATGTCAACACTTGTTCAATGCAGCCCGTCTCACCTGAAGTTCTCCTGTGCTTCCGCCAGCAGTACTCTCAGCGGGAACTGTTTGTGCTCTTCTCAGCTGTCTTTCTCTCTTGAGCTTCTGTAATCGAACGTACTCTCTTCTTTGTAACTCTCTTGCGAATTCCTGTAATTATAACATTTAGCACTATGTTAAGTATAATTGTTGACTCAGCCAAAAGTTCCCGTAAGAACCGTTTAATTCCAAAGAATTGCATGAAAGCGCTGCTAAAGAGATTTCACATAGATGGTCACACTTAACATAATAAGAAACACAACAGGAATGTAATACTCATCAGCTTTTAATTGAAATGATCACACTATTTATTACATCCAATGACTTTCCAGTTACAAATACGTCATATAGGAAAGTACTGTTTATTAGCTTTCATTTATCTGAATGGTCAAGCATTTTGGGGTTTCCTTCAAGTGTTATCTTCACTAAATCTAACTTATTCCATTTTGCCCCTGAACCGGCCGTAACCGCCCGCGCGGATCCACGTTTCTTCTATCGCTTGTGACGTCATCATTTTTAACGGTCGAGGACAACTTTGTTAGCTAACTTGTGCAAGATGAAGAGATTTTCATACCATACCAGAATGAGTACGATTCGGTCAAAAAACCATGCAACGTTGACCCGAAAATTCCAATGAAAATCTCATTCCACTACCCTCTACCTTTCCTTTCACCTAAAAGCTTTGCTAAAAACTTTTCCTAACGAAGTAAAGCCAACAAAATGCCCAGCAAAAGGAAAAAAAAAGAAGGGAAGAAAAGCGAAAAAAGAGGGGTCGAGAGAAAGCGAAAAAAAAAGGAAAAACTGCTGTGTCGCTTTTAAACCCCAAATTTTCTTGAACTTTTGCTTTCTGCGAAGGCCCGAACTTCGCAAGCTAATATGTTGCATCTGGATCAGAAGGAAGCCATAGGCTAACCCTGACCGTGAGGAGTCTGAGAACAAAAAAAAGGAGAAATATCGTTCCCCGTTCTCTACCCATTCTCCCACTCGTTCTCTAAAACAGGACAGTGAAGCCAGCGGAGGAGGCTTACGCTGCCATGTGTACGACCTGCAAACGATTTTGTGGTAAGTTTTAGCTCTTTATAGTTGGACAGAGGCTACAAAACGACACCACTAGCTTAAAAAGCGTTTTTTCCTTGGAGCGAATGGGCTCAGGCGTTTTAGGACTAACAGAATTTTGGATTTCTTTAAGCAATCTGTTTATTCTTACCCTGTCCTGATATTCTAACGCCACTCTCCTATCATTTGCGGCCTGCCGGTCTTGTTCTAACATCTACAGAAAAAATAAATCGAAGATTGAAGATCTCTGGAACAAATATGCAGAATTATTTTCACTTTGCAATGTTTCAACATTATTGCTGGTTTGCACGTGACGTCACGGCCGCCATGTTGGTGGGCAAACTAAATTCTATTTTCATCTAAATTCTTCGAGAAAAAATACTATCGTATTGACCCCTAACATGGCCGCCTTGTCACTTAGTTGCAAACCAAGAATTATTATCTAGCGTTATAGATCAATGGTTCAGAGAGAAAACACTGCGATTAGGTGATGAAAACCGCCCAAAACATTTGGTCAACCCTTAACCCTATAAGTCCTAAAATCCACATACAACTACTCCGGACTCGTCTCCATACAGAAACGAGTAGGGAACTGGAGCTCAAATGCGTCCCGCAATGGTCTCTGGGATCGTTACTGGGCACGCGCCGGTCAGCTATTGGCCAATTTCTTTTTAAACCCAGAAGTCTTTGCGAAAGTTAACCAAGTCCATTTTTTCTTCTCGCGTTTAAGTTTTAAAGAATTGGTTGGGAGAATTTGTTTTTAAAAAGATAAAAGCATTTTCGCTTGGACGATCAATGTATTACTTCTCATAAACAATTTTCTCTTATGATGTAAAGGTGCTATCAGAGGATAAAACTGATGTTGATTACTCTTAAGACTTCAAAGTGACCACTAATACTAGCATGCAAACTCTGTACACTGTTCTCTGCACATTTTCTATGGTATTGCTGATTATTTCTCTCTTTTCTTATGACCCTTAAGCCTGATTGTGCAGTTTCACTTTAAAGAGAAATTGAATTTTGATCACCCTTAGCACACATTACCTTTTTTTCCTCTTCCTGCAACTTTCTTGCAAATTCCTAATGACAGAAACGACTATTTTGAAACACTTAATTTAACAGAAAATTGATAACAGTACAGTACATGCAGGATTTCAAGTTGCCAGGTAAATACAACAAGTAGGCAGGGAATCAAACAGCTAGGGATTTCTTTTGGTTAAAATTATTTTTCTTCTATTTTCCTATAAAAGTAGCTGGGGGCCTTGTTCATAGTAGCCAGGGGAAATCCCCGGTCCCCGCCCCTTAATGACAGCCCTGTACATGGCACGAATGGGACTCAAATTCTCCTTGCCTGGGGCTGCTACATCCTCTTCTAAGTTTATGATTTACAGGGCTCGAAAAAAACTTGAATTCCAGGTTTCACATTTTGCTTGCCCCAGGCCACTTCTTGTTTGTCTTACTGAATGATTTTGTAAGAGGACGATATACCTAGACCCTGAGCTTTAAAAGTTACTTTCCCAGCAAGAAACTCCACCTGTCCCGGACTACCAGACGGGACTTTTTTCAAGCCCTAATGTAATTTAGAGACAATTTCCTTGAACTTTGCACAATTGGGCTAAGCAAGCAAGAAAAATTACTAGCGTAACAGGAAAAATACTTGTCTCACATCACTACACAAGTCCTGGAAACTAACTCAAAAATGGGGTAATCCTCGGTGTAAAAACCTTTGAGGTTTTTCTTTGCTCTCTAGCTATTATTTTCCTTGGCTCGATTGTGTTGACTTCTCACTGGCATCTTTGTATTCATTGTTTAATGTCACTAGTGAGTTTCACAGGTTTTTACACCGAGGATGAGCCCAAAAATGGGTGTCACCAGTATGTAGATTTTTGACTGTTAACTGCTGGGAAAATCATATAAGCAATATTTTGGAGTTGAAGCGGTGTGAATTTTTAGTGAAAAACATCACTTGCACTTTTTTCAGTTGGCATGGCCACTCAATAATAATAATATTATTATTAATTTAAGTAATTTACAGATTTTTACATGGTCAATTACAAACCTCATCCTGCTTTTCTCGTGATCTTTTGTGTGCCTTCTCGCGCACCTCCACATCATCATTTTCATCAAACAGATCAATTGCTGTTCCATCGGCCATTATTATCCTGTCAGATTCCAGTCTTCCTCCTTCAGCTGGTGGGGGAAGTTGTACCACAGCCGCTCCATCTCCCTGATAATAGCCATTCTCAGAGCCTCTACTACTGTTGCTTCCTTTTCCCGTCAGTTTTGGATGAGGTCGCACGTCTTCTTTAACAGGGGGACTATTTCTTGCTGCTAACGGAGCAGAAGGTGGAGGTTATTAGTAATACATTTTTTTTATATAACCCTTTCACTGCCAAATTTAGCCAAAAACAAATTTTGACCAACTTTCCAAATTTCATTTTGTGAATTTATTTTTGAAAAAACAAATGTCACTATATGAAAGTACAGGTAGAGAGATTTCATTTGAATAGCCACATCATAGGATTTCGTCCACAGACTCAAAAGTTTTGAGTCACCTTACATTTCTCCATCAAGTACTCTGGCAGTGAAAGAGACAAACTGTAAAGCTAAGATAACACTATCACAAACCAAATAGCTTTAACAAGTACAGCTGTATTACCAGGGTTGTCACTAAGATTTCAAGTAACTGCTGGGTAAATACAACAAGTAGGCATGGAATCAAACAGCTAAGGGTTTGTTTTGGTTCTATTTTTCTTCTATTTTCATTTGAAAGTAGCCAGGGGCCATGTTTATAGTAGCAAGGGGGAATCCCTGGCCCTCGCCTCTTAATCACAGCCCTGCATTACTATTGTTGCTACTCCAAAACATACACTACTTTTGTATGAATAGTTCCACCACAAACTTGAAACCGCATGTACAAATCATAACTAGAAGAGTTGGGAAGGGTACTACTTTTACCTCTTTTTTTTTTCTCTTTCCCCAACCCCCTGGCCCAATTTTGTACAAAACTGAAGTGACTGCCTGACCTGTTTGTGTTTCAGGAGGGTCGTAATGATTCACATGGTTTTCGCCATTTGTTGTTAAATGTGAAATAGCATCATTGAGCACTGTATTCTCTTGCTCTTCCTGTCGTTGTCGTTCCAACCGCCTTTGCCTTGCACGCTCCAGTTTTAAGGCTTCCTTTTCTTGCATCTGTCTTGCAATTGCCTAAATAACAACAAATACAATACAATAAACCATCATGGTGATCATTTACCGGTAATCACCCACTTTTTGGAACTATTTCTACTCAGAATTAATATAAAGAGATCACAGAAACTTGTGCAGCTTGTTCCAGGTGCTCAGATATTGTGGGCAGCACAAAAAAGAGCACAGAGTGGTGGGGGGGAGGTTGAAGTTTTGGAGGGTAAGAGAATGCCTGAAGTATTTCAAACCTCCAAAGAATGGAGTACTGTACAAAAGAATAACTTAAGGTCTAGGGCACATACATGTACATGTTGTAGTTAATTTTTTATCTCGGTTAATTTTTATTTTTACATTGTTTTGGAGTATGGTAATGTAGGGTAATGAAATTGAAACAAAGGAAAAACAAAAATTAACTAAAATAGAAAATATACACCAAGGTCAAGGTATGTTGTTGAAAACTCACAGTTCAGCTCCGCGCCCTCTCCTCAAACACTAATAGTTTTAAATGTGAGAGTCCTCCCCACAAAAATTTAAAATGAATTTACACCATTCCAGGTATGGATATTTCTTAGATCCTATAATCTTGAACAGAATAAAATGGCATAGCAAACCCCCCATACCCTTGAAATCAAGACTGAAGGAGGCAAAAGCCTAAATTAATGCATTATTTTTCCATCCTTGATTTTGGAGGGGGAGAGGGGGATCTAAATTTTCACCCCACTTTGTCCAAGATTACAGTACATGTACAGTGTATTTCTACCCAGGAAGTCATCTAATATTTGAAGGGGTGCCTGAAAAAGGCGTTAAGTAACTCGATCATGCAACAAATTCTCCCTTGTTTCCAAAAAAAAAAAACACAAGGTAATTTGAAAGGGAAATCTAGTACTTCAATCACAAGTGTCTTGGGATTTTTGCCATGCACTCCTTCCTTTTTTACAAGTTATGAACGGTGCTACGATAGCTAAAAGGAATCATAGGTTCACAGACAAACTTATACGCAGAGCTAATGACCTTACGTTTAAGTACAGCTTTATTTATATCTAACAGCAATACTAAATTCTTACTAGCAATACTGTTAATAGAAAGCTGCCTACTTTTCAAATTTTACCATTTCAGAGGCTGTTTCGACTACATGGATAAGCGGCTGATGATACCCTCGCAATAATAGAAGAGTGCTGAGTTTTATTACTTAATAATTTTTCTTTATTGTAGCTATAGGCCGGCTTATATTATATGCATGTTTACATCCACAGCAGACAACAGAGTCAAATAAATAATATGTTCTACTTGGCATACCTCATCTCTAGTTTCAGCGTTCCTTCTTCTTTTCTCACACTCTATTTCCTGTAGAGACAAGTAAACTGTTAAATTTTCATGGAATTGAGATGTCTAGCTTATAAACTACATCTGCCCTAGAACTATGATCTTTAAAGTTTGCATTATGGATTGAAACAACAAAAACCAAACAATCACAAAGATATTTAATATTTTTCTGAATCCATTTTGCACCTTACATACAGTTGTACATTCATTTTAGCATGTGAACTTCAATTTATGCTGAAATAATCTCACACCTCCTTGAATGTCGCCTAATTATGTTTGCATACACTGTTTTAGTCACGGAGATCATTGCTCATCCTTTCACGCTTACCGGTGAACAACACCCCTTGATTACTCTACATTCAGAATGTACTTACTCAGACACATACCTGAATGTCTGAGTTTTAAGAAATTAAATAACCTAATTATATAGAATGTTCCATAGTCCTTACCTCATTTTGCAGTTTATGTTGAAGATCTATGGCTAGCCAGTGTTCTGTTCTTTCCCTGAGATCAAGATACAGTGTACATAATTTAACATACACAGTCATGCAAACTTAAATTATAATTTTATAGTCACTGCCTTTGCAAAACACAAACAAAACTCCTCTGACATATGCCCAGTTTTAAGTAAGATGAAGGAAAAATCATAATATTATTAAGTTTCTAACCAGTTTGGGTTTGGCCTGCAGAAACAAACGAGAGACTTCACTTTCATTTTGAGCAATGATACGCGTCTGGTCAAGCAATGAAGCTTAACATGTGCGTGATATTTCAGTTTTCTTATAATATTGTCGGAATTCAGTGATATTGCATAATTAAGTCAAACATGTTTTACATAGTTAATAATTCTCGTCTTCTAATAGCAAACTGTCTGCAAATAAATCTGCTCACAAGTTGTACAAATTTTGATCGCTACTTAATAATATCCACTATCTGAATATGATTATTTCTTCTTTAACTGAATAAAATATAATGTATGTAAAATCAGTCAGAAAAGTAGTTAAAACATCTTATGTTTAATTCAGAAACACTGACATTTTATGGCCTTGTAACACAATGATGATGTCAAGTATGAGGGCATGCTAAAAATAGAGAGTTTCTGTAAGAATAAAACAGATCCAAGCTATAAAAAAATAACAACTTGTTTCACTCTCCTCAAGGAAAAAATTTTCAAATTAAGCCACTGTGACTTGCTATAACATGTTAATAATTTAGTGCACGTTTTCATGCAAGATCATATATATATAATTGACATTTGTGTATACAAGGAAGTCTAATATCACTAATTGCTGACACCTAAATATCAAATACTATTTAATATCTGCTGAAGAGAGCTTGAAACCAAGATAACCTTTCTTTCTCAGACCTCAATACTTGCAGGAAGTCACAAGAAATGATTGTCGATTGGTTATTATGTTCAGAAGTGAAATATCCCTTACTCACAGTAATTACTATTCCTTTTTGCCACGTTTTCATCAGCTATGTCAAGAAATTCATTTTTCTCTGCCCTCTAAACTGAAGTTTAAATTTCTCCCAATAAACAGTATTTTATGGCCAATACTGATTGTTGACCTATGATAAAGTTACTTTTCCCTGACTATCACACGTAAATTTTTAAGGTAAAAGGCTCACAGCAAGAGAACACCAGAAATATTTCTGGAATGTCATTGCACAGTTGGTGAGGAAAAAGCCAATCAGATGTGAGATAACTAATCCATGACTAGTATCTTAACTCATAATGGTTTTCATTCAAACAAGTTAAACTTTGAAATTGCACAATAAATTAAAGACGGAACCTCTGTTTAAGCATATTGCCAAATTTCCTCAGTCTATGAAGTCACAGTGACCTCAAAAAATTGATCCCAATTCCTGATAGCAGATATTGTTCCCCACCTCAATTGACAGACAACAGTAGTTGTAGTCATTGTATTCACCGGAAATAGACTATTACACTGCGGTACTTTATGGTTTTATGGTTTTGTGCTTTTGCTCATGAGTCTAGATCTCCACTGTACTGTCAATCAAACAATAGTTAAACCCCCATTTTACAGTTTTCTTACTTTATGCTTGAAACTGTCAGGTGCCAATCAAGCAATGCAACCAAGGGAAACATTGATGACTTCCTTTGTTATACATTAGAACTGAAGAAAACACAGTCAAACCCAATGTAAGGACACACACTTAATATGGAGACGAAATTTTTATGGACAGTTTGCTTTTTCCTTAGGGAAAGAAAGCCCTTACATTTCCTCTAAATTTGACCCTCGGACACCCCATTAATACAGAGACTTTCTATGGCCCCTCAGTGTCCGTATTAACAGGATTTGACTGTAGAGTTATTTGTGTCTCTCCTGATTAGTTTCCATTTTTTAATATACATGGAATAATTTTTGAAAAACAGTCACTCTTACATAATAACACAATTTGACTGCATACAACTAGTTGAAAAAAATGTCAAACCATAAAAATGCCTCAAATCAGTCGGTTCGTTTTGAAGGCAAAAGAATTTGCATGAAACTGTTTGAATCCATGATTGACGCCTTTGTTCAATGCACAGCTAGTCTAAAAAATACACCAATGATACATATTAGTTCAACTCACATGTTGTGTACCATATCTTCGGGAAGGATTTGAGAATGTTTTACTTCTTCTAAATATGTAATCTTTGCAGCTTTAACATCCTCACGAACAGTTTTTCTTTCACTCCGGTTTCTGATGTAGTGATTGCCAACTACAAAATTAAAACAACCACACAGACAAACATTAAGAAAAGTTACCTAAAACTCCACTGTGTTTCCCCAATTAGAGCCAAGAGGTACTAGAATGCTTAGACACTTTAATAAGGGCTATGTACGTATGTATGTACAGCGACTGGTTCATAGCTATCACTACACACAGTTTTGCCACGCAAAGCTGAGGTGGGAGGGGATATTTTGTAACCAGAGCATGTTGAGAGTAAGGTACAATACAATAATACCAAGCTACAATGTAAAAGCTGATTTATAATGACAAATAGCAGATGAAAATAGCTAAGAGCTCTAAATTTCAAAGGCTATACTTGTTTTCTAGTCAAAATCACAATCATACCCGGCCCACTGACATTGTTAAGATTAATAAGAAAGATTAATTACATTCTTCTTCTTGCAGGCGATGAGCAAGGGAAGCATCTTCACGCACCCTGAAATCCTGACAAACTGAAAAACAAAAATAACTCTGTCAGGACAATAAAGCGAGCATAGCCTATGTGTATGTTACAATCTTTCTGCATTGAAAATCACAGTGATCAGTTTCAAATGAAATTTTAGGTTTACATTCAAGTTTATATTTACGTACCCAGTTTGTTTTCTAATTTTGTCATTTCTAATTTAGGGCTATTATGCATAGGATAATAGAATCACATCAGGTTAAAATCATTTTAATAATTAGAAATTTCATTATTTTAAACTACAGCTGATGTACATCCATAATTGGGTGCAAGTTTTTCACAATTTGACTGCCAACATGCAAATAGATACAATCCCACATAGCTTTAAGGTATGGCTGCATTGGTTGCCATATATAGCAAGGAGAAAAAAATTGGGGGACTAAAATGGCAGCAAATTTGGTTACCTGTGTGTGACTGTCATGTGCCAAGTCAGCAGGCAAAGAAAGTCGTGTCCGATAGCCCGGGGCTGGTGGATTTTGCTACCAGGCTAGTGATTTTTGCTCTTAACTTGCCCGACGGGGTACTGTTTTTCAGGCACATTCAAATTACAGAAGGATTGTAATCAATTCTGCTAATAAAAAAGACTTTTGGGGCTATAGTTGAAATGACTTGTGGGCTAGTACATGCTAGCTACAGCTTGCCCGAGTGGCAGGCTGAAAAACTGACTTTCTTTGCACCCTGCAAGTCAAACTATTAATTTCTATTTTAAGTCATGTTTAAGGTCTTTATAAAGTTAAAGACACATGCAGGTAATTCAACTTTCACTGGCCCTGATGCCCAATTTAGTTTGCAGACAATAAAATAAATATATTAACAGATTAATTCCATAGCTTTCCTTATAAGGGTGCAAAGAAAATCAGTTTTACAGCTTGTAGCTATTACTATGTGTAGCCTGCTAAAAATAATATTTTTGAAAAATATTTTGATGAGCAGGATATTGATAATCAATTTATTATTATTATTATTTATAATTAATAACACTAGTGGCAAATAAATTACTGGTAGTTTTATTAAATAAATTTTATTCATTGTAATAATACATGTAATTGCAATGATTTCATGCTGCCAGATCAGCTTGAAAAAGCTTTTGATGCAAAGGAATTTGTTAGGAATTGAAACCAGCAATTTGTTTTGCAGTAATTCTGTAATTTGAATTCCTCCAAAAAAAAAAACTTCACTTGTCCATCCAGCAAGTCAGGAAAAGAATTGACTAGCCTAATCACAAAATCCACTAGCTCCAGGCTATCCGACACTACTTTGTTTGCACACAGCTCAGCTTTGTACACCATGGGTTTCATTAAAAGCTGGAACCTGGGTACTACCATCAGTGTACTCTAAGCACGAAACATGTCCTCAAGCCCCCACAAAAAGTCAATAGTCCAGTTTCGAATTTGTTATGACCGCTGAATAAAAGAAGTGAAGACTGATGCATTTTTTACTGGGTTAGCTGGCCTCCATCTGAAATAATATATATTCCCAAATTCCAACAAGAAGACCTGTTTATAACTCTGTCTATTGGGTATTTTCAAATTTCAAACACTTACTTGCTGAAATTTGTGAATATTTTACTTTATGTTGAGGCTACAAACCCTGTGTGAATGTATCGTTAATATCTGTATTCAGAAGTGATTTTTAATTCGAAAAAGGACCATTCTCAAACCAAATTTCTATCTTTCTCTGCCTTCTCAACCTTGGGTACCCTTCTACTTTAAAAATAGTGAAAACCTGGTTGCACTATACAATTACCCACTATCACAAATATTTTGTACATAATATAGCCCAACAGTGTTAAAACAAGATAAGACAGTAATACAAATCACATTGTTTTTTTTTAAAAAAAAAAACTTCTATTATGACAGCTTTATTCTTTTTCAAGATCCAGATTTAGGGGAAACTGCAAACTTCTACAACATGAAACTAAAGGAGAAAATTATCTTCCGAAAAAATTACTAAACAATGTTAGTCGTATCCACCGAAATCAGCTGTAAAATTATAGCAAACAAATTAGCAGAATTAAGTACTAAATTGATCAGGAGTGAAATTTCATATCATGTTTTGAAAACAGCTTTTAAAATGTTTTTAAAACAGGGCTTGTCACTTTACAAATTATCTTTTGTAGCTGGACCTCATAGGGAGCATACATGTTGGAAAAAAGAATATTCTCAATTCTAATTTTCTCACGTTTTTCAATTGACCTTGGCAGAATAAATAATGAGCAAACAAAAGATCTCGTTTCGGCTTACCTCACACAAACGAAAGTGTGAAAATATTCAGTTTACTTTTAATGTTAAAAGCTCCAAAATTTTATTCTAGGGAAGAACATGTTTTCTGTTTTTTTCTTTCCGATAGTTAAAGAAACTAGATTGTTTACAGAGTTGATCTGTTTCATTTGGAATTTTTGTCTAGTAACTTTTAAGTCTGCTCTCCTAATGCAAGCAACAGCCCGCCTAGTACAGAGTAATTTCAGGTTGGAAAAAATGTCTTTCTTTTAAAAACATATCTCACTTATAATAATTTTACGAACAATATCTAATAATGAGCAGACAATGAGATTTACAAGATCACGACCTGGATCAGCACAAAATTCGTCAAAGAACTATTTTACTTGAAAGTAAAGATTATTCGTTTATGTGACAGAACAGCTCAAATATCGATTTACGGATTCCATTTTGCCGCAAACGTATGATACCACGCTTAACCGACAAACAGACTCCAGCTAGGTGGGCCTTTTGAACAAATGGGTAAGTAAAGTAAATGATGCTCACTTGTAAGATGTTTTCACAAGAAGATTACAGACAGCATGTGGGGAAATTGTACCGTTCCAGTTGTCTCAAATTCACAGCGCTACAGAAGAAATTCCTAACTTAATATCTACTTTGCTTAGCAACAACTCCGAGTTCTGCAATGATCTTTAACGCAATTTGTTTAACAAAAGAGATTAAAGCGACGCGATGAAATTTTATTTGAAAGATGTGATCAGTCAAAGATGGCGGCCGCTAGCTGACATTTGAGAACACAATGGGATCTCGTCTCTTCTTCCATTAAAAAATAACTGTTGCAAAAATGCGACACACACGCCTGAAGCTTCTAAGAGCCACTCAGGTAAAGTTTATATCGGTTTTATGGTCCACGATTTTAATATGAACAGCAGTAAACTCAACGCAGGTAATATAACTGTCTGTCTAAACTTCGATGTCCCCTAGATTTCGATAAATATGGTAAATTTGCCGACGATTCAAATGATTCGATGTCCAAGGTGTATAATATTATGACATTTTCAGTGGAAAACTTGAACAGTAGATGCGACAGGAATTTTTTATTTAATGTGTTATTTCCTCCACTCTGTGCAAAATAAAAGAAAAATCTACTGGAATAAATGGCCCTTTGACAAGCTAAAATCAAGCGATCGCTACCCTTGGTCATGTGAATTAAACAACGTTTTCAAGAGTATTTCTGCCCATATTCACAGCAAGATCTTACCTTGACGCACAGAAGGAATCTTCGATTCGTCTATATCAGCCATACTTTTTAAGACAGGTATAAACTGGCATAAAATTGGATCAAATTTTTAGGCCATTGCGATCAATATCAATCGGTTTACTCAGAAGCCGTTTCCTGTTGTTATCCGGGACTTCGGTAGTTTAGCAAATAAAGATTTTTGATTGGATGAGAAAACAATTGCTATTCACACCGAAGACAATCGAAGACATGTCACCGAAGTGGCGGAAATCCAAACACGGCTTGCGAAGCGCAAAGAAAATAAATAATCGCTCCATTGCACCATTTAATTGCTACAATAAACGTGCCAAAAAATATATTTCACAAGCACCCAAGTCAATCAATAATCAAGAACGTTTAAGACTCCAAATTTGTGATGAGTTAAAAATAATTCCGTGTGCAAAACCGTTAATCCCCCTAGGCGATAATGCAATGGGAAATAAAATTTTCGACTTGATTTCTCGACGTGGTTCTGAAATTTTTAATAGGGATTATTATGGAATCGAAGCTGTTCCAAGATTAACGAAAGATGTAAAGAAATTTTGAGAGTGTGAAGATATTATTCCGGTTTTAGAAGACAAATCGGCAGCGACCGGAAGTAGGTATCTTTCATGTTGTTTGTTTACCGCACGGTACAGAAATACGGGAAATTATTATTTTAATAATTTTATCGATTGTATCGATATGTACTCGAAAAGGAAAACTGTCTATGACCTCCGTGGTTGATAAATTCATAACTTTAACTGAGAATAGAATTTCTTTTAGCTTAAAATGGAGATAACTGTATTGCTCAATGAATCGTCATTCATGTGTGTCTTGCAAGGATGGGGGGAGGATGACATAATCACGCTCTTCTAATACCTCTCTTGGACACACCCAACACGAACAAACACCCTCTCAGTAAAGAAGGCAAAAAAACTTCTCGGGGTGCTAATACGTAACAAAGACGTAGGCTTTGAAAAGGAAACTGAAGATGGAGTAATTCAAATATTTGACATATCTGCTGTTCAAGAATCATACGATGTCTCGTTCGCAAGGGCACGCGGGCGTGAAATTTGTGGCCGTGGGGTCGTGGCCGGGACTAAAGGCGTTAGGGACATGTTTGGAGTTAAGGTAGGGCCAGTATC
>OZ037775.1:64033216-64055716 GCA_964035525.1 Porites cylindrica
TATTTAGTGTTGTTATTCAACGTATTAGAGAGCCATTTTTAAATTTACTTAAGGTTCTCGTAATTTCGTTAATGTTTCATTTTTTGTCATCGTAAATACCAATCTTTATTATTGTATTAAAATTGCACTGTTTTTCAGTTCTTAACTGCAAGAAGTGTTAATATAATTTTGTTATTATTTACAATTATTATTGTTATTATTATAATTATTATTGTTATTATTTTTGTTATTATTATTAGTTACAAACGTTGATTAAATTTGGATTACTTTTCTGCTTTTTTTCAACAAGGTGCTCCTCGAATTGTCAGGGCTGACTGTGGTACAGAAAATGTAGTTACAGCTGGCCTTCAAAGGTATTTTCGCTCTAATGCTGATGACGTCTTTGCAGCAGAAAACAGCTTTATGTATGGCACATCCCCTGCTAACCAGGTAAATCGCTAAGAAATTAATGAGCTTATAAGGAACACTTTTGCAATGTAAATGAAAACCACCAAATGCATAATGCGAGTCCCTAGATACATTCAAAGCAAGAGAAAATAGACACCTTGTAGCTACCCTCGACGTATATTCAGTTTTACTCGGTTGGTGTTTAATTTTATCTAGAGAATTGAGGCTTGGTGGTCCGTTTTAAGAAAATCGAATGCCGACTGGTGGATAAAATATTTTAAGGTAATTAAGATATGCGTACAACGTTAGCTTACCGGTGTATAATAATTTAACAATAATATAATTATATTTATAATGCGCGAATTTCAGGGCGAATTTCATTCAATTATTTTAAGAAAAGTTATAATTAAAATTAAAAGTTAACTTACAATAATGAAAAACAACGGTAACAAAAATGCATGACGAGGTAAAGGTGAATTTAAAATACTGACTGTGTGCTTCTTATTTCAAATGGTAGCGCATTCCCAAAAAGAAAATGCACCTACTGTAGCTCTGGATTAAAAACGCGGGCATGCAATTTATTACATGAATTTTTAGCGGCACGTTTATTAAGTTATTTTGAAGAATCGTTTTTTAGTGACACTTTTATGTAGCGAGTTTTCGTAAATTAAGTGTCGCAAAGATTTCATGTAATAAGGCAAGTAAAACTTTATCACTGAAATATCCTATCTTGGACCCTTAGATTACATTTGGATCGGGGCGTAAGAGAAATAAGAGACGATTAGTAAGAAGGGGTAGCCAGTGCAACTCATGATCATATTAAAGAGGCGTTACATGGCAAACATTTTTGTTTTTTGTAGTCACGTTTTTAAAGATCATAAGACATTGGTCTATGCTCATCTGTTTCTAATAACCATAATCCTTTAAATCTGAGTTTTATAAAACAGATCAAATGGGATGAAATTAAAGCACTTTCAGACTTTTCAGCAGAGCTTGTGAAAAACAATCATTTATTAAACCTGAATCTGAGCGTTTATATTAAAACTTTTTATTTAATTTCATTGTAATGTTTTGTTTTGCGGCAGGATCTAAGAGACACTGGAGTTTATGATGACAGTGATCCCCTACAAATGTAAAAGTGTTTTCTTTATTTAACATATATATATATATATATTTACCAGACTAGAAAAAGAGGAACAGGCAATGCTGGGAATAAGGCAGATAGCCTTCTTCATATACTAATTCTCAGCCTTATTCAGCTGGTGTTGCTGGTTGGTTTAATTTAGGGTACGCCTGATTTAGCTTACTTGCTCCTTGATTAAACAAAATGGAAAAAAATCTTCTCTTGTAGGTGATTCCTTTTGTTCGGGTCTGACCGGGCTATACAAATTATGATTTTCATGATGATGATGGTCATTATATCAGTAACAGCTATTTTAATTATGATTGTTATTGCTGTTTAAATATTTTACCATAATTATCCAAATAGCTGTACGTTTTTCTTGACATAATCATCCATAATTTTGTATTGTTATAACAACCAAGAGTCGTCGACTAATAAGTTCTTATTTCTTAAAAGGCAGCTTTGTCTATTTTGAACTTTAAATTATGTTTTTCTAATTATTGCGTTCCAGAGCATGTCTGCAGTTTTGTTTTACTGGCTTGTTACAAGAGGAGTTGCACCGAGTTGCAAGACACTGGAACACACACAGGATAAGACCATATCCTAACCAAGAGAGCCATCCTGGAAAACCTGACGTTTTGTTCTTTATCCCAGAACTTAAAGGCAAGTAACTCGTCTTTAAACTTAAATAGTTTCACACTTATATGACCGCGTTACATGTTTCTGTCGCACCTGAATGAAAGCGGTTACCGATTGCATCTGAGAGCTGCGTGTTCTTAAATTATTAGATGATGATGATGATGATGATGACGATGATGATGATGATGATGTTTTTCAGGCACCACTGATTTCAAGACTCCTGTAGATTTGGATGACCTGGAAGTAGCAGAAAGAAACTTGTGTAAAAAGCGAGATGTCTTTGGATGCCGGAGCGAGTTTTCCGATGTTTTGCAAATGCTCATGTCCGACCATTCTTTGACAATGCCAAGAGATGCAGAAGAAGGAAAGATCTTGTTTACCACACTATATTATCTTTTGCAAGCAATCGTTTAGCCTTTGCTTTTTGTTAAAACAACACAAGCGAAACAGTGTGAAACATGTACAGAAATAGATCAGTGAATGAAACCATAAAAAATCGTCTCATTCGTTTGCCTAGAGAAAAAAAGCACAGTCTATTTAAAAACTGATGTCGGTAAACCCCAGAAGTTGATATTTCGTTTGGCGTGCAGATCGTGCAGATCCATTGTTTTTTTTTCCCAGAGTCTCCCCGGCGACCATCCGCTGACACCGAGCCGAAGAGACTCTGGACTTGGGATTGACTGAGGGCTTTCTATTCAACCTCGTTCCCAGTTTTTCCCTTTTTCAAAGGAGAGAAAAGCCCTGGGAAGGAGGTTGCTTTCTATTCAATGTACAATTGATTCGCTGTGCCTTAACAGAACAAAATTCCTAGGGAGGGGTGCATTTACTCCACCCGTCCCCCCTGGGGATATAAGTTAGCATGCACATAACACCGTCGTTGAGGGCGCACTCTTGTCAGGCCATGCGTCGCGTGCGATGAAGAAAGGCAAAACTAAAACTCTTTTGCGGGTTGTTTATCTAGCTTTCTTTTTTTATCCCTTTTTTCGCCCTATGTTGTTAAACCTTTTTCGAAGATATTTTGAAATTTTCGTTATTCTTCCAAGTTTGTTTAACGTGATAAAAGTTACGCAACTTGTTTTCGCTTTTTTGAGAGTTGCTCGCGCCCGTTTTTAATCCGAGAGCAATATTTACGTCGTTACGCGCGCTACTGGGTCTCTAAAAAACTTTAGTAATTATTAACAACCTTAAGTCCAGAATAGGATATACAAATAAGAGACGTTTGGTCTAGAATAGGGCTACAAAATGAAGCTTATTGGGTCTGGTATGGGTAAAGGGTATCAAAGTCCCAGCGGCACACCCCTAGCCAAAAATATTCTGGGCCTACCCCCGGGAGGAGGGAGAGTGGGCCATAAATAAAACAAACCCAAATGCACACCTGACGTCCACTGTGTTGGAAGTTTCTCGTACGGAAAATATTAATACCGTAAGTGGCATTAATATCTACATTTTGCCGACAATTATCCATTACCGAACCAAGAAAAGGCAACTCAGGGAAAGGTAACACAACATTTTATTTAAGGTCTTAACAATGCGTTCTAGGAAATGTTAACGAAGAATTTCCATACAATCAGTGAAGAATAAGCAGTAATCTCTGCTCTGAAGTTAACGGAAGCAGTGTCAAAGGAGAATAACGAATAGATAGCTTGATTATGCAGAAAGTGATTCACGTGAACGAAATCATCTGACAACCTCAATGTTTTATGTACCATACCTCATTGCCAACGGGGCAATGAGTCGTGAAGTTGGTGTGCGTAGACACACCAAAAAGTAAGAAATCCTTCACAAATGATTATTTAGCTAGCAAAATTCACACATTGAACATTATCATGCAGAATTAATTGGTGAACAACTGATCTAAATATCTAAAACACAACAAAGTTCATCTCACAGAGTCACAGTTGCAAACATCCGCTGAAAAACTAACCAAACAAAACAACACCACAAAACACCCAGCAGTTTTTCTCACTTCTTGCAAATGTATGTATTCAAAAACGGAACTATTTGCAATCCGAAATGTTCATCTCCCACTGTTAGTCACATTAATTTATATCCTGTGCCACTGTTAAATGCACCTTTGACAAACGGTGACTGGTACTTTCCCTGCCGACTTTGCGTCTCTTTCAGTCTTCAAGATCCCAAAGCGATGGATTCTTAATAAAGAAATCCAGATTTTCTCTCAGTCGGTGGTACGTTTGGTAGTTTCGCGGTAGAGTAAGTACCTGAAAACATGTACGGGCCGTCGGTCTTGTTGCCAGGACAGCCATGTCTTCAAAGCGAACCTTGATTTTTCTTCCTGGCAACACCATGTCGTTCCCTGTAGAAAATCGTAGAAATAGGGCCAACGTGATGGAGTCCGCTTCTTTCAGATACCGTCGTAACCATCTTTCAACCTTTGCTTCTTTCGGACTTAGTGGCACGATGTGGAGAATTTTGACGACCCGAGTGGGCGAAGGGGTGCAGAGCTCGTAGATAGAATCTATTTCCTCTTCGGTTACGGTGTCCCAGAAATTACCCATTCCTTCTCTGATTTTCAAGAGCGGCAAAAACAGTTTGGTGACAAACTCGGAAGTTCCAATCTTGACAAGGGTTTCCTGTAAGTTGGATGCTGTTGGCGGGGTTCTTTGATGGTATTCGTCAAAAATATCCATTACTTCATCTTGAACAGACGATAACGCTATCTTGCCCTCGAGAACATCAGACAGCAGTTTCATTTCTACAGGCGGCAGTAGGCGAAGGAATGATTCTAGGATGATCTCATCGGACACCTCTTTAAAAAGCGCCTGATACATTGACGCCTTTACTAATTTTACGGGGAATGTTCCACACTGAATAAACATGTGAGTTATGAGGCGTCCGAGTGCGACGAAGTCTTCCTCCAAAAGATTAGGCGAAACGCAAAGGGTGTACTGATTACTGCCCTCGCAATATTGTGAGAAGAACGATTCCCAAAAAAGGGAATAGAGTTCTCGTAGAAGCCCATCACCATTTGCCTGTTCACCTTCGAAGGAGACCACTAACTTTTTGCTTGAAATTGCTTCGTCTTCACGGTACATCTCGAGGAGCTGTTTAACAACATTGTTTTTATCCACAGTTATGTGGTACCTTTGTAACTCTTCTTCCCCTCTTCGGGCTTGTAAGGTGTGGAAATGTGCTTCGACTTCCACGCTTTCGTCTCCCTCCATGAATACCTCTGGCAAATCAGGTTCAACCCGCGCCACTTGGTAAGTCTGGTCGTTTACTTCGGCCAAACTATGTTCATCTCCTTGGTCAGCTTTGTCAGACTCCTGGAATTGGTCTCCAGTATTATTTAAATTTCCATGAGTAACATTGGTATCTTCGGTTTCGTCTGTTAAGGTGTCCCCCAGCGTTTCATCACCCAGATGGTATCCGTGGAACGCAACTTCGCCGTCATCTTCGATTAAGGGTAACGGATCGTCTTCCACAGTCATGGTAAGAAGGTGCGAATGGCTGATCTGCACACCTTCAGCAGGAGATATTGGCACTTTAGGCTCCTTTGAGAGGGAGAAGTACTTAGGAGTGCAGCTCAGTGACCCTATCCAGTCGTACACATTCCACATCGCTGCATCAACTGGGAAGCGTCTGGTAACTATACCAAGGCTGGTGTGTCTGACTCTAACAAGTAGAAAACTTCCGTCTTCTTCCGCCTCTGGTAAGACTCGCTTTGAACGTGATCGCCGCAACCTTTCTAACTGGGCTCCTTCTTCTTGTGCTCTAACGATCTCTTTGTTAATTGCATCTTTCGCTTGGTCTTGCTTAAGTGAAGCGGCTACTTCCAGAGCAAGCTTATTACGATACTCTTCTCTCTCTTTCGATGTGCCAATGAGCTGCGACGAGCCATTTCCACCCTCAGAAGCATCACGCGAAGGTATCATAGCGCGAAGCAAATCTTTTTCATCGCCAGAGTCGTATGGCAGCTTTTCTTTGGACAACAGGTACAATCGAGGCTTGGTAAAGCCGGTCGCTGCCTTGTATCGCTCGGCAGTAAAAGGGAGCAACTCGCCATCGACCCTAACGTCAGTAACACCACAACCATTAAAATCACCAAGGGACAAATCCATTTCATCCTGCGATCCTTCGGGACTGACACCCAGTGGAAAGAATAATTCTTTTGCTATTCCCAAGCACTCGTCGGCACTTGCAACCTTAGGTATGTCTACAACCCTGGTTCCGCCTCCGCTTCCCTTTTTCTTTTGTCTAAATGTTTCAGTTCTTGTACACCAGTGCTTCCAACCAAATTCGAATTTAACAGCTGTTTTGGCCATTTTCTTTTCCTTTTTCTCGAACGATTCGCGCCCGTGACTCCTTTTGGAGGCCCTTTGATGGCCAAGCATGCTTTTCAGCTTGTCAACGGCGTCTTGTCGCTTCTTCTGTTCGACTGTTGTTTTCGACTTTCTTTCACAAAATGCTCGAATACGTAGTCGGTCGCCCATTGCCTTGACACCTAATTCTTCTAGCTGCTTATCTGACATCATTAAGACTGATGATTTATCAATCTGAAGTACAGAAAAAAATATAATAAGACAGGTTTTATTATTTTTATTTTAAAAGCTGTATTGGGTATTTCAAATAAAATAGCTATCCGAAAAGGGCCTGTGCTAACGGGACACCTTACCCGTGCGAGGTACCGCCCGTGAGAAAGAGAAAGAAAAAAGCAAAACTCTAAAACATGGAGGATATGTTATAAAACCGCTAGTAAGTTACCTTGAAGTTTTTTGGCACTTTTCATACAATTAAAAGGTACCTTTTTCGCGTTTTTGTTTATAACCTATCCTACCTCGAAAAAGGTACATGTACCTTTTTATTGTTATAGGAACACTGCTGGCAAGATATACACTGCAAAGATGGATATTTTCATCGTAGCAGTATTTTCACGCGGACACAGCGAGCGAGCCTCGCAAATAAAGGTGAATATAAATAAACCGCTTTCAGTTAGTAAATGTGTTGTGAGTGATTTACTATGTTCACATCGCACATAGTGCTTTATAGGTAAACTTCCTAAAATCAAAGTAAATCAAAAATACCGTCATAATGCCGGTGAATTATTTTGTTACTGGTTGTGGACCATATTCCAGTGATTTTGAGTTGATGTTGTCCAAACATAACAACTAGGGGGGTCCAGGGGCATGCTCCCCCGGAGAAAATTTGATTTCCAGCACCTCAGAAACACTATTTTTAAAGTATTCTGGAAAACATTTGCTGTCTTCACTTCGCTGTACAATTCTTAAACATTTTACCTTGGAGATCAACAGTTTCCTTCTGCAAGAATGATTTTTTTCCGTCAGTTTCGGTTTGCATGAATTTTTTTTCGGGCATTTTGGCTTGCATGATTTTTTTTTGTATTTTCCCCATCCCCCACCCATCAATTTTCTAATGGTCCGTCCTTAGGGAAAGATCATTTAATATGACAAGGGGGGGGGGATGAAGATATTGAGGGGGGGCTCCGAAAATTTTTAGACACCCGAAGGGGGGGCTCTGAAAAAATTGTTGTGCTAGGAGGGGGGGCTCCGAAAATTTGTATACTTCAAAACCAACACATGACATCATCAGACAGATCGGATGGTTTTCAACTCAACAATTTAATGACCTGTGCAACTCAGCTATATCACGTGGTTTACAGATATAACAAAATAATGTAGTCTCAGTAATTATTACACTCTTGTTCATCCCAAAAATGCTTTAGAAAATTGTATCATAACTGTATCTCAAGTTTGTGATAGTATAAACCATTGAAGACAATAACGTAAATATATTTAATCGGTCAGTGTAAAACGTAGACTGCGGACTGCGGACCAGGGGTAAAATGCAGACTGAGTGTAAAATGGAGACTGCAGACTGAGAGTAAAACGCAAACTGGGATAAAATGCAGAATAAAGACTGTAGACTTTTTTTAAACATTTGTGCTCCTTCTTCTCCAAATCTGTGAAATAGCCAGCCGGTATCAGTTAAACACTTCACTTCCCAGTCGAAGTGCATTGCACATTCCCTAGAAGTTTCTATGAACATCCGAACAGCTTAAGTCTGTGTACCTTGATTTGCAATACTTTCATAAAAGGTCATCAAAATTTCTTGCAGAACATCTTTCTTTGTTGTTGGAATGATTTACTCCCTTTTTTATCGCCATAATTCTTCCTGTACAGTATTTTGGTTCAGCAGCTTTCATTTAAGCGTAAACATCGTGGTGTTGTACTAATTCACGGTCCCTGGTCACTTGTATCGAAAACTTCGCGTCTAAAGTTGAAGCGTAAGGTCTCTCGGACGAAAAAAAAAAGCTTCAAGATTGCGATTATGTTTTTGGGTCGTCGACGACGTTCTAGAGAAGAAAGTCCTGAATGGATTTGTGCAAGCAGATGTCGTCAAGTAAGTGTTCCTTTAATACATGTATTTGCGGGATTTTTTGCCCTTAAACCCTTCTACGACTACAGTTTATGCTCGGTCTGCATTTTACCCCAGGTCCGCAGTCTGCGTTTTACACTGACTGTATATTTAATACAGTCTAGCTATCTTTTTTCAGGGGAGCAAAGGAATTGAAGGAGGAATTGGGGGGGGGGGGGGGGGGGGGGGGGCTCTGAAATTTTTTTGACTACCAAGGAGGGGGCTCCTAAAAAATTGAACTGCTAGCGAGGGGGGCTGCTAAAATTTCAAGCTTCGAGTTTCAATATCTTCATCCCCCCCCCCCCCCCCCCCCCCCCTTGTCATATTAAATGAACTTTCCCTTATAGTCAACTATTACGCTGTTATATTTTAGTCAAATGAATATTTAGTTGCTAACCGAACCACCTACTCGTCTTTACTTTGTGAAAGATTTTGCCCTTTATGTGATCAGTCGGCAAGTCCCGCTCTGACCACTAGCTGGAGTTGCTTCACGGTACTCCCGAGTTCAACTCCTCGGCCACGCTTGTAAAAAGCCAGCTGGTTTGCCTCCTGCCAGTTGGGGTTTTTAACCTTGTTATGTTTAATTTACGACTATTTGTTTCTAATATTTGCTCGGCCCCACTAGCCTTTGTGCTATAAACACTGCCGAGGGTAAATAAAGGATATTTATTTATTTATTTACAAACATGTAATCGCAATGTGCCCACGGGCAATTACAGATTAATTTCACTTGTATTTTCAAAGTTTTCCAGATCGCACTCGTTACTTATTAAAACTTTGAAAATAGCGTGAAGTTAATACTTAATCCCATGCGATAACATATACCAATGCTCAATTTTTCTGCTCAGCCGCTGCACTTTCAAGTTACGAAAAGCAGAATTGCCAGAACGTTTCACTGATGTTTTACGCCATTAAACATACGAAAAGCAGAATTGCCAGAACGTTTCACTGATGTTTTACGCCATTAAACATACCTTTTCAAGAAGAAACCGATCGGTTCAAGTTACGAAAAGCAGAATTGCCAGAACGTTTCACTGATGTTTTACGCCATTAAACATACCTTTTCAAGAAGAAACCGATCGGTAACTGTGCTGTCTTGTCCACTATCCTTCATGAACTGAATAAGCTAAAAAGAGGTAAACATGTGCGCACACTCAGATTACGATGGAAGAAGCTTCACCGGCGTTTAGCCGGAAAAATTTATCGCTCTTTTATTCTTCTGATTTTGTAGCAATTTGTCCGTTCATTTATTTCAGAAAAAAAAAACATTACAAATCAGAATAGTATGCCATACATTACCTCTGACACCTCTTCGTCCGCGGCCATGCTTTTGCTGCGAGATGACGTGTGAGATGGCGTGACAATTACGCAATACTCTATCTCGCATTTTTTTTATCTCGCATTTTTTATCTCGCATTTTTTTATCTCGCATTTTTATCTCGCATTTTTTTTATCTCGCATTTTTATCTCGCATTTTTTATCTCGCATTTTTTTATCTCGCATTTTTTATCTCGCATTTTTATCTCGCATTTTTTTATCTCGCATTTTTATCTCGCATTTTTATCTCGTATTTTTTTATCTCGTATTTTTATCTCGCATTTTTTATCTCGCATTTTTTTTATCTCGCATTTTTATCTCGCATTTTTTTATCTCGCATTTTTATCTCGCATTTTTATCTCGCATTTTTTTTATCTCGCATTTTTATCTCGCATTTTTTTATCTCGCATTTTTATCTCGCATTTTTATCTCGCATCTCGCATTTTTATCTCGCATCTCGAATGTCCCTTACAGGCTTCCGTACATTCGTGTACAAAAAGTACTCTAAATTTTAATAGTCCATGTATTTCCTTGTCGGTGCGTTATTGTAAGACTTGAAGCTAAACGAAATCGATCATCAAAGATTTTTAACAGTCAGACCTCTCCTTGTGGACACCTTCGAAGGGAGAATCTTTGTTTACACTTTTTGTCTTATCACTATCTGTTGACGCTAATAACAGGGGCGGATCCAGGATTTTTTTAGGAGGGGTTGCACTCGTCTCTTGCTCTACTTCAACACCAATAAACCGCGTAGTTTTTTTTATTTTTTGGTAGAATACCAGTTGTATTAGAAAACCGCAGGTCATCTCAGAAGGGGGGGGGGTGCGCACCCCCTGCACCCTCCCCCTAGATCCGCCCCTGAATAAAATAAAAACTCTGAATATTGAAAGGGCCTAACAGTTTCAGTTATCACTGAAAATTTGAGCCCAATACAACGAATGGTTTCGGATAAATTGTCTTCTAAAAACTCGAAATTTTACAGAGAATGTATGGCTCATTAACTCTTTTGCTACCCAGCAATTTCGCAGTTTTTGTTGGCTGATATTTCCTTCAATAATGCTGACAAAAAGCTGAAAATTGCACAATTTGCTTAACTTAATTATAACCAGCCCTTTCAACTTTAGCACTTAGTTCATATATGCAGCCACCGCTTCTCTGTATGCTAATGAGGAAAAATGTAAACAGTGACGTCAGCAAAGATTCGCCCTATAACGGAAACCCTGGTAATAAAGACAGCAGCTATTTCTACGCAAAAATAAACAGACGTTACAGATGTTTGACTGAAATAAACTACCGCTATTACAGACTCCCGCTAATGAGGACACTAACTCGAGGTCTCTACAGTGTCCGCTAAAACTGAGTGAAAGTTGACTGTAAATGGTAATGATCTGTAAATCACTTGGAACTGCTTTGTAAGGCCCCTATGAATTTTGGGAAGAACGAGATCTGGCCCGACCTTTTATTTATCAAGGCTAAAATGATTATATATATAAATCTTTTCTTCATGTATCTCTTTAACTTAACAAGCTTCTTCGCTTACTATACAAACCCGTCTATTTACATATTTAAATTGCTGTTCAATGCCTTAGTTTAGAAAGAAAACTTTGAGCTTAACTTATTTTCTGTCGCCGCCATTTTCCAAGATAATGTTGCTGCAAAGTGCTTCGTTTCAGCGAAAAAATAGCTCTTTCACTTAAGGCAAAATGAAAAGATAGTAACATTAACCAATTACAATGGAAGTTCTCCTAACAGACGCTCTTGTAAGCGGACAGCTATAATTATGGCCACCTTCACAAAACCCAGTCTTTCTCAACCCCCATACAAACTCTGTAAAGACAAACCCAGTTGATACGAACAATGAGGGAGCCATAGAAAGTGTCCGTATTCACAGGGTGTCCGCATTAGGCGGGTTGAATTTAGGGAAAATGTAAGGGCTTTCCTTCCCCAGGGACAAAGCAAACTGTCCGTAATAATAGGGCCATTTATACGAGGAAAAATAAGACGTGTCTTACATAGGACGCGTCTTAAATAAGACGCTAACTTTCCGTTTAAACGGTACATTTCGTCTAAAATAAGACGCGGCTTAGCTAAGAAGCGTCTTATTTTAGAACACCCCTTAACACCTGTTCTTAGATAAGACGCGTCTTAGCTAAGACGAGAAAAACTTCGTATAAATGACCTTCGCGTCTTAGATAAGACGCGAACGCATAGTACGCATGCGTTAATTTTTGGCGCGCCACGTTGGATTGCAGTTGCTACGGGCAACACTCACATGAAAACGAGTCAAGAACAGAAATAAGACGCGAACCATTTAAACGAGCTGTTCTCGTGTTAGATAGGACAAGCTCGTATAAATGGTACAGTTCGCATCTTATTTGAGACGCGTCTTGTGAAAGACGCGTCTTATTTTTCCTCCTATAAATGGCCCTAATGTGGTGTTCGCATCAGGAGCGGGTGTCCGTAAAGCGGGTTTGCGACTATTTTTCCACTTCCGTAAGCGGCCAGCTCCAATTATAGACACCTTTTTCGCGTCCCTAGGGTGTCCACTTACGAAAGCTTCCACTGTATCTTATACATCCTAGCTTATGTGTGGACTTACAGTCAAGCCAGGTCAAGCGTACCCCCCCCCCCCCCCAAGATGCCATTAATGAATTTATTATGCGAAAATTGAATCCGTTGGTAGTTGTAGATTTCAGATTCATCTATGCATTCTTGCATGCATGAAGAGCCGTGAATTCTCACGCAAGGCAGTTACGAAATTTCTACCAGCTCAGTTTCCCTGAATTTGATGTAAATATCTTCTAAAAAATTTAATCCATTCAAAGATTTTCAATCTGACCAAATACAGAGAAGTTCTCGTAAAACATTCACTACTCATTACACATGCAGGAGGGCCGAAAAGAATTTGACATCAGTCACCGGAACGACTAACGGATTCATTTTTCAAATAATAAATTCATTACTGCGCTTTTCATAAACACGCGAACTCTGATGTTCTAAAACCAACTGACGTTTGTGTTTTTCGCTGCTGTCAATCATCTTAACGCACCTCTTAGGAAACAGAACTTTGCCTAAACGGGTTCAAAAGGTCAAGGTTTGTGATCTGTGGTTGGTGGATTTCGATCCGTTTTGTAGGTTTCTGTGTTTTAAGGTTCATTGCTTGTGATCGTAATTATGATTGACGGCAGCGAAAACGCAATTGTAAAGGCGGCTTTTGAATTTTAGAGTTCGCGTGTTTGTGAAAAGCGCAGTAATAGAATCTTGGGGTGGGGGTGGGGTACGCTTGACCTGCCTTGACTGAGTGGTAAATGAAATGCCGCTAATTGAAAAGAAAACGCCTCAAACGTTTGAACGCGCTAGAAGTCTAGGTGTCTGGAATCCTTTTTAAAAAGGCGTACATCAAGAAGAAGAGTTAACTGTCTTCTAAACAGACACGTCGCCCCCAGCTGGTTCTTTCCTTTCTACAAGTGGTATAAGATCTTTGTCATCTGGAGTTGCTTCTCCAACAAAATTTGGGAGTGGTTTTCCACGTGTCTCGGGGAGCAGAATGGCGGTGAGACCAGCTGAAAATGACGTAGCACCAAACACGATTGCAGGGACGACTAACGGAGTGCTGTCCTGTAATGGAAAGGTAACAAATGATCGTCATCAAAAATCCGTGGTTATAAGCCTCTGCACCATTCCCTATGATTGAAGGCTTATCATCTATTTCGACACTAACAGCTTACTCATGCAGGTCAGTAAAGACCCTCCAGATATAACCTCCGGGTACTAGCCTAGCCACAACCCCTTGCAATATTGTCAATATTGTACATGCCGAGGACTCATGACGCCGATTTTATAGTACCTTCAAGAAACTTGTTCCATGGAAAAGCAAGTTTCGGTTTTGAAATAAATGTCATTAATGTAACAGGTAGTTTTGATTTCACTCTCTTACACAACAACATCGTGACGAGCGAAAGGCTATATGAGTCAGTTTTTGCTTGCTTGCTAGAGGCCAGTATTTTCATGCTACCTTTGTCACAGGACGCAAACTACAATCCTGGACAAAAGTCCCTGAGACAATGAGAGCATAACTACAATTCTATGTGTATCACAAGTAATGTCGTAAAAAGCAGTGCTGTCATTTTACAAATCCATAATCCCTCCCTGTACAAATGACGTCCCAACACTTTTGTTCATGATTGTAGTTTCTTTCTAGCTCCTAGCGCTGGACAGTTCTATATGTTTTTTTTTCGCTTACCACTATGTAAGGAGCTGCCATTCCTCCAATTCGGGCGCACAACGAGGAGAAGCCGACTCCGATGGTTCTGTTAAAGAAACAAAACGAAACAGTAAACCCTTCTCTTCATCAGTTAAGCCTCGTTCCCAGGGGACGAGAAGGATGCAAACCTAAGAAGGGGGTTGATAAACTATTGGTAGGAAAAATGTTAGCATGCGCACAGATACAGAAGGCCCACCAAAATAGAAGGAAACCTTCTAAACCTTATGGCACTGACTGCTTGTTCCCTGAAACGTTCTTACAGAATTAGGCGAGATAATTGGATAAAAAAATAAAGCATTTGCCTTTTGGTAATCATTTCATTGATTCTCGAAATCTTTTATCTCAACGATGTATAAATATTTTTTGGGGGGAAAAAACTGATGTCGAACATACTTGCGGCTTAGAGAGTTAACCCATTCACATCTCAGCCGCGAGTTGGATCCTCGTCCCTTGTACCGCCTGTGACGTTATCAGTTTTAATGGTCACAGACTGCAGACAATTTTGACATTTAACTTATCTTGAGCCGGGTGGGGGGATCTTTCAAAGCATACCCGAATGAGCGCGAACAAGAGAGGGTAGAGCTGTATGTCCTCTCCTGGCGCGAAACATTCAAACAGGGTAGGAAAAACGCAAAAAGCCATGTTAAGTTGACCAGAAATTCTTTCAAAATGATTCCTTCAAATTAAGGTCGCCCGTTAAAGTAAGCGCTCGATCTCAACGATCTTTAAGGAAAAACAGGGGATTGTAAACAGGCTAGTGTCTTCCTAGCCTGATTGTCAGACGTCCGAGGTCGTTCGCGGTCCCTTTCGCTTCCCTCGAACGCCCTCGGACGTCCGAGAATCAGGCTAGTGTCTTCCACCCCATGCTGTGTTATTACGGACCTCACGGCAACGACGACGACGACGGCAGTGAAAACGTCACCAAAAAAATTAGTTTGCGCTCCTTCAAACTTAATCGCGTCTGTTCGGACCCGCTCAATATGTCAAATGCAGGCGACTTTTCCTTGAGTTGAGTTCTTAAGGATTTTATTCGGGTTCAAAAAGAGGAAGGAAAATTCGTCGTCGTATGTTCACGTCCTCCATAAAACGAGGTTTCACGTCGTAGTCGTGCAGTGGACGCCAAAGAAATGTACTAAAAAGCGTGATGCACGTGCAGAGCTGTTGTTTTGATCATTAAACCTATTGTTTTTTCAAGTTGTCATTGTGGTCGTCGTCGTAGTTGCTCTTAAGCAAAAGAGGAAGGAAATTTCCCGATTACCTTATGACTGTTGCAATAGTTATGCAGTGTGTATATAAATCTGGTTGTAGGCAGCAAGGATAGTAAACTTGCCAATTAAGGCCCGTTGCGCCTAATTCCTTCAAAATGAGGTCGCCCGTTACCGGTAAGCGCTCGACCTCAAGGAAAAACAGGGGATTGTAAACAGGCTAGTGTGTTCCACTCCATGTTGTGTTATTACCTTATGACTGTTGGGTACAGTTCCGCGGTGTGTATGTAAATCTGGTAATAAGCAGCAGAGATAGTAAACTTTCCAATCAAGGCCAGTGCGATGATGAGAGCTTTATGATCGTCTTGCTTTCCTGAGGAAAAAGATCGTGAATTCATTCCAATGCATTTCTCAATCACCTGGTTGGTGCAACATAACTACTACAAGGGAAATATTGTATATTGTCGGTTTTATTCATTAATTTTTAAGGGTAATAGCGTGATGACATCTCCCACTTTGCTATAAAGAAAACTACGCTACAATTTCACTTTTCCTTCTCGCATATATACCGAGGGTTGGTTTGCTCCTTATCGGTGGGCTGGGTGTGGTAAGAGGCGTAATGCGACATCATATTTTGGGGCAATGGAAAGAAAATTAGAAAATTGTTTCTACATCTTTCGCTTCTAAATGGCCGTGATACCCTGCGAGCAAGCTCTCCAATCCAATTGGCGAGCAAAACGAGCCGGAGGAGAACGCATGAGTGAGCGCCAACCCCCCGCCCATCGCTCCCGCGTTTCCTTTCACACGCTACTCGCGAATGACTTCTTGTAATGTCCCCCAAATGAAGAGCATGTTCGGTGGCTATGGCCGTTATGCAGAATTTATATTCGAAGGTACAGGTTCGACTGTGTTTAGATTGTTTCCACGTATTTAACTGACATTTTCTTTCCCACGGAAAAGATTATAAGCATGGCGAATACGGTCTGACTAGAATGACTGCAGTTACTTGAGCATTCTACCTGATAGTTGTATGAAGAAAACACATATCAAAGCCACTCCTCCAATAATATAATAAGCCACCAAAGGAAAACGGCGGTTCACTCTGTCAGAAAAAAATTAAACAAGGCGATATGAGAAAAAACATAACTAAATTGTGGCGAGGAGGACGAGTGAAACCTTAGTTTCTTGTAAGCGATAGTAAGACCCTGTACAAGAGGCGACCACAACACATCTAGAACGCTATGATCTAATCGATGGATCGGATCCCACTTACGTCTTCGTCGTTTACGATCTGGCTAATCGGATCGGAAAGAAGCGAAAAAATAAATATATAAATAAACCCGTCACATGGTGAGGGTATGAGCATTTTCACTGGTATATTCTTTCTCGTCTTTTTCTATGACAATGCTTATGAAAATCTAATTTTCACTCTCCGATTTTCACGAGATCGTAAGCGACGGAGTCACAAGCGGTGTCCTAATGGAAACGTAATGATTGTTGCGCTTATAACTCCACTTAGGACTCCGATTTTTAATTTTCGAGTGCTCTTGCGACTCCTTCGCCTGTGAAAACCAGCCTTGACATTGAGCAGCTACAATGTCAGGAACAGTGTACTAATCGTACCCCATATTACCCAACGGGATTGTTGCGTGCACAGTTTTTCCGACAACCTTTCTCGAAATAGTTGTATATAAAAATGCTGAAGCTCACAATGTTTTTGTACCACTGTTTGTGTTTTATAATTCTGGCATGATCGTGTTGACAGATGGATCCTGGCCCATTCCCAGTCTTACCTATATTTTTAATCCGCGGGAGGCTTTTAAAGGAACAGTATCCCGTTACTGCGCATGCACCAAACTTTGATTTTTGGACAGGATGTCGAGAAATCAAAAGGTGCGAGGAGAGTAAGAGAACCTTGAAAAATCCGTTTGCATCGCGCTTGGCCGAGTTCAATACTACACTAAAACTTCTCAGGATTACAGATCGATGATGTATTGTTCCCTTTAAGTTTCGATTTGGGCGAAATCTGGATTTTTTGGCGTTACTTTTATTGTCGTTGGCTAAAGGACTGAAAGGACCAAAAGATGGGAAGCGCTTTGATGCCGATTGAAGGATTATTTCTTCTACTAGCTTCCATACAAGCTCAGATAATTGTGAAAGGAATACGCAGAAATGAAACAGCAACAATAAGCCATTGAGACATTGATGTGACTGAGGAGATCTTGTGGAGGGGAGCTTCGTGAAGCAGAATGTTTTGCAACTACCCGTTAGTAAACTTTTAAATGAACCGCCCTACGGCCGACAAAATCAAAAAGAGACACGCGACAGAGATACGCGCGCGGGTCCTCGCGCTGCACTGCCCTGCTCTTCTGCCACACCTGTGTCGACCCCTACGTACAAATCATGGATAATAGAAAGACTGGATACGAAACTGGCTGACGTGATCGGTTCCAACACGGTGGAAAAATGTGACGTCACATTATCGAGAACCATTAAACCCTACACCCACCTTACAGACTATACTATCAAAAAGAGAATACCACCAAGAGATTTTTCTTACTTCTCTACGAGATATGTGGCCAGCAGGTACGCAGGAATTTCCACCAATCCAGATGCAGCAAAGTTCAAGTAAAAATTTCCCGCCAAATTGCCCGAGTTGAAACCGAGCCCGTAATACACCATGCTGGTCACGCACCTGTAAATAACAGAGAGATACAACGAGAGAGTATTTCCTGCTCAGCCGCAACTGCCATGGTTCATTTAGTCTGTTTTAGTAGCTATGTGCAGTTTGGCGTTTGCGAGCCTCAAAGGACCAACTATTATGTTTTGCTTGTACAAGAGCACTTGTTGAGAAAACTTGAAAATAAAAACCCTCAGACGTTTGTACGCTGTGGATCTGCGGGCTAGCCGGTTTCTGGTTAAGATTCTAGTTAAGAGATGCGGTGCGTCTAGACTGATATCATATAGAAACCTATCTCTTTACTGTCTCATTACTAGTGTAGACAGGATCCCTTTCAACTTACCAAGACCAGGCCTCGATAAGAGTGATTCTTATCAAGTATCGATTACTAAACAGGTGCCACAGGTGATAAGTCTTTTTTCTTTCCTCGGGTTTTCCTTCTGTCTGCATCCCTTGTACAGCTCCTTCTGGGTACTCTGTACCATTTGTTTTTGCCATTTTACGTAAGATTGCTTCAGCTTCTTCCACTCTTCCTCTAGCTGAAAGCCAGCGAGGTGACTCTGGAATAAACCTATGGTAATCAAGCGAAAATAATGTCTTTAAAGGGCTCCTTCGTACTCTCTTGTCTTACATAAATAACTAACTTAAGGCTTATGGCCGAAAAACGTACGTTGCCTAGTTTTGTAGATTCGAGGTCTATACTTGCGTTTCCTCTGACTTTGCAATACACTCCAGTGCGTTAAATTTTAGAAACGGTGATATTATGAACTAAAAAAATAGTCATTTGTGCAGACGGTTAATTTTTAGTTCGTGTTCGTGTACATTTAATATTAGGTCTCCGATTCACATTGACTCTCGTTCTCTCTCCAAGATAACACCCATAAAACGAAGTTGCCGTTTAGACATTCCAAAACTGACGCCGTTTTAGAACGGGGTTTAAGATCCAGGTTTGTTTGGCTCAGGGGGTGGGGTGGGGGAATGGAGAATGTAAACATGAACAAGAGAGTATGAGGGTCTTCCCTTACCAGTAGTAAGCAATGAACGGCAAGTTAAGTAGAGTGATCACTAAACTGAAGGGTTTCCAGTCTCTGATGAAGAACGCAATCAAGGCTTGCACAGCAATCCCAACACCGTAAGCAACCTGCGATAAACAGTTAGCCCAGCGCCGCCACTTAGGAGTCGCCATCTCGGTCATGAGTAGGAAACCAGCAATCAGGCACCCTGAAACAGGGAATTCAATACAGTGGTATAGGGATTTGGTTAATACCTTGATAGAAAGATAGCGTGACCCTGAAGGGAAAATCTTAGTGCTGGATGAACTGAGTGCAGACGCAAAATTTCCTTTGTGCGTGTACACGCGCGTCTTGATTAGTTTTATTTCGCTTCTTTCCTTCAAGGGGCCTACAACCAGTATTCCACCATGGCTGACTCTGCGTTCTGGGGTAAGAAGTCCCCACAAATAGGACTAGCCCTTTTTACCTTACCCCGGACTCGTTACCAGCCCTTCCTGGGAGAAAAAGAATGCATTCCAAGGAAAGTCTGTCTGCTCCTTCCTCCTTCCCAACGTTCCCGCCACTCGCTCTGAGAATAAAAAAGGAAGGGACTGGGAACGAGTCTCGCCCTGAACGGAAGTGCACATTGTTTGAAGCCACTGATCCTGAGTCACGCAATCCAGGGGATAGGAATCCGGCGCGAGAGGCACCAAGGGACGGCAAATACAAAATAAGATCGACCTAACGGAGGTTTTGTGAGCCCGCGAGACTAAGCAACCACCACAAACCCTCGTTTTCGCTAAAACCGCTAGATACAAAACCTCCCCTAGGTTATGTTACATTGTCACAACCCCAATGGACACTCACATCATGTATACAATGATACATGTAAGAATGTGATCTTACCTCCACTGCATATTCCAAGAGGAACCCTAAGCACAACATACATGGTGAAGTTGACAGAGAAGCTTTCTATCAAGGATGCAATGAACTGCACAAGCATAGTGATAAGTAAGGTCATTCGGCGCCCATATCTGTCAGATACCCAGCCGAAAAAGTACGCACCGAACAGTTTGCCCGCGTAGAATATGGTCTTCGTGAGTGGCACATATTTCTTTGCGTCGTCGCATAAGATATCCCACTAAAAGGAAAATAAAAAAACATAACTGATTAAGATTTACCTACTCATGGTTCTACGTACATTTTCCGGGTTACTATGGTGTAGAAATACTATAACAAGAGAAGAATTTTAGTAGTCCTTGCTTACTTACATTCTTACATTTCCTATATTTTCATGACTGTTACGCAAGCGTTTAGGGGTTAAGTGTTTATTGAGGACTCTCAGATCTACAATCTTGGACAAAATAGTTAAAAATTTCCTAGCCTGCGAAAACAACCGTTTCCCCTCGCTCCTCGCCGCGGCGAAGAGCAAGGAGAAACGGCTGTTTTCAAAGGCTAAAAATTTCCCTTCAAGTATAAAAATATCCTGGTAACATATATACCGTGCGATCGACTTTATTGCGAGTAATTTTTTCCATTTATTTAAAAGTGACATAGAAACCAGATATGAATTTATCAAATATCACCTTTCATATTTGTCACGTCCATTCACCAATAGCCTCCGTAGCTGGCGGTATTGTCTTGGTGCGCGATTAAAGTTGTGGTGGCGGAGCCGTGCGAACGACGCGTTGAAATACCTGGTGGCGGAGTCGTGGGAGTCGTGGGAACGACGCGTTGAAATACCTATTTCTCGCTCGCGGCTTACGCCGCTCGTGAAGGCTTTGCCGCCAAATCTCACTCGACTACTGCACATTACCTCCAGCTACGCAGACTAGTTCACCAATATCACGACAACAGATAATCTGAACAAATCAGATAAGGGCACAACTTCTGGCCATACAGCATATTCTTACTTTTAAGCAAAGATTTGCACGAAATCATTCGCTTGTTTGTTTAAAAACATGCAGACAATGGATATGATATGACGTGAGTTTTACTCTGAGTCAGAAACTTTAGGCATTTACAGAGCATTAGGGCGATGTGGAAAGTTTGTCTAAGTTACGATTCGAAAAAGCGCGGGTAAGACAGAGGAACGCACGGAATTCACCCTAGTGGGGATTTTCATAATTTCTACCTAATTCGGTGAAGAGAACGCTACAAATTAAAGCTATTGAGGCAGTTGAGCTTCTTTGAATAACAAAACATTGGAGGAAAGAATACATACTCCTTCTGGGAGAATAATAACTAATTACGTGATCAGATAGATAATCTACTCAACTTACATAACGGGGTGAAATCACGCGATACATAACGGCAGCGTGCCTTATCATTTCCTCATTGTAACATTTTTCTAGCTGCCATGCAAAATCGGTTACCCCTCTCGTCGTTTTCTCTTAGTAACTCAAATTTTTCAAAGTCAGGTTGAAGTAAACAAACACTTACGTCAGTAACAATTGAATTATAGGGCGTCCTGTATCCAGCATCTGTGCAAGTTTTGTTTTGCCACGCAGCGCAAAATGATTTCCCTTCTATCTCCGGCTTTTCAATGCAGTAAATCTGGTCTTCTTTTGGCTTTGCAGCAGCGAAAGCTGGGGCATAAGTGTACCATGCTTGGGGAACGGCGGCGAGGAAGAGGAGGACCCACTGTATTTGTTGAAATCGTGACCATCCTCCAAGTTTTAAAAGCAAGTTATCAAATTCTGTCTTTTTATAAAGCCTGCTAAAGGCATCTGTTTCTTCCTCGGACTTTGACATTCTTAACTTTACAACTTATTGTACCTTAGAAAAAGCCTTATTTGAGGAAGATGACAAAGTTCAATTCAGTGATTACGATACATGTTTTCTTCGTCTGGCTTCAAGTCAAAAATGCTACTAGACAACGCTTTATCTAAAGTAGTTACTTAGGCTATTGAAAGCCGTAACATAACTGACAACCAAACACATGGAGACAGTCATGAGAACCAATCAAAACATCTTTAGCCGGCGTTTAAACGCGTTCAATCAATTCAAGTCACGAATCGCTCATAATATTGACCTGATAATAGCCCCAAGCCTTGGACTCAGGCAAAGTGGCTCGAGATTTTTTGACCAATCACATATCAAAAGAGATGCCAAGGTAAGAATTCAGATAATTTATCACACCACGTGGCTTATTTGCCCTTCGACACCAAACGTTACACTATTTTTGTACAGCATACATTTTAGACTCTCATAAATACCTCTTGCTTTGTCACGTACGAAGAAGACCTATCGCGTCGCTCCCTTGGATCGCTACTAACGCTCACTTCGCGCGCTCACTCGATCAGGTGTAACGATACTTATTAGAATGGTTTCCTTAGCTTCTCTAGCCCCTAATGAAGGCTAGTTTTGTCTAACTGAAATATTGGGCAAATAAAACCCATCCATAGCTGTCCGATAAGCCCTTCCTTCGTCTTATAGTGGTTTTTATTATGATCTAACGCATCAGAATTGATACAGACAATCAAAAGAGCCGATCGGGT
>OZ037775.1:64060716-64073216 GCA_964035525.1 Porites cylindrica
GAATCCCTGGTTGCAAGAATCCCTGGTTGTAAGAACCTCTGGTTGTAAGAACCCCTGGTTTTAAGACCCCTAGTTGTAAGAACCCTGGTTGTTTAAACCCCTGCATGTAAGACCCCTGGATGTAAGACCCCTAATTGTAAGAGCCCCTGGTTGTAACAACTCCTGGTTGTAAGAACCCCTGGTAGTAAGACCCCTTGCTGTAAGAGCCCCTGGTTGTAAGACCCCTGGTTGTAAGAACCCCTGGTTGTAAGATTCCGTGGTTGTAAGAACCTCTGGTTGTCAGAAACCCTTGTTTAAAGACCCCTGCTTGTAAGAACCCCTGGTTGTCACACCCTTGGTTGTAAGACCCCTGGTTGTAAGAGCCCCTGGTTGTAAGAACCACTGGTTGTAAGAACCCCTGGTTGTAAGAACGCGTGGTAGTAAGACCCCTTGTTGTAAGAGCCCGTGGTTGTAAGACTCCTGGTTGTAAGAACCCCTGGTTGTAAGCATCTTTGGTTGTAAGAACCTCTGGTTGTAAGAAACCCTTGTTGTAAGACCCCTTGTTGTAAGAACCCCTGGTTGTAAGACCCCTGGTTTTAACAACCGCTGGTTGTAAGTCCCCTGGGTGTAAGAACCCTTGGTTGTAGGAACCCCTGGTTGTAAGACCCCGGGTTGTAAGAACCCCTGGTTGTAAGACTCCTGGTTGTTTGAACCCCTGGTTGTAAGGACCTCTGGTTGTAAAAACCCCTGGTTGTAAGACCCCTGGTTGTAAGAACCCCTGGTTGTAACACCCCTGGATCTAAGACTCCTGGTTGTAAGAATCCTGGTTGTAAAACCCCTGGTTGTAAGGACCCCTGGTTGTAAGAACCCCTGGTTGTAAGACCCCTGGTCGTAAGAATCCCTTGTTGTAAGACCCCTGGTTGTAAGAACCCCTGGTTTTAAGACCGCTGGTTGTAAGAACCCCTGGTTGAAAGACCCCTGGTTGTTTAAACTCCTGGATGTAACGACCCCTGGTTGTAAGAACCTCTGGTTGTAAGACCCCTGGTTGTAAGAACCCCTGATTGCAAGAATCCCTGGTTGAAAGAACCTCTGGTTGTACGAACCCCTGGTTGTTTGAACCCCTGGTTGTAAGAACCCCTGGTTTTAAGACCCCTGGTTGTAAGAATCCCTTGTTGTAAGACCCCTGGTTGTAAGAACCCCTGGTTGTAAGACCCCTAGTTGTAAGAACCCCTGGTTTTAAGTCCCCCGGTTGTAAAAACCCCCGGTTGTAAGAACCCCTGGTTGTAAGACCCCTGGTTGTAAGACCCCTGGTTTTTCAAACCCCTGGTTGTAAGAACCCCTGGTTTAAAGACCCCTGGTTGTAAGAATCCCTTGTTGTAAGACCCCTGGTTGTAAGAACCCTTGGTTGTAAGAAACCCTTCTTGTAAGACCACTGGTTGTAAGAACTCCTGGTTGTAAGAGCCCTGGTTGTAAGAACCTCTGGCTGTAAGCATCTTTGGTTGTAAGAACCTCTGGTTGTAAGAAACCCTTGTTGTAAGACCCCTGGTTGTAAGACCCCTGATTGTAAGACCGCTGGTTGTAAGAACCCCTGGTTGTAAGAACCCCTGGTTGTAAGAACCCTGGTTGTAAGACCCCTGGTTGTAAGAACCCCAGGTTGTAAGACCCCTGGTTGTAAGAACCCCTGGTTTTAAGACCCCTGGTTGTAAGAACCCTTGGTTGTAAGACCCCTGGTTGTAAGACCCCTGGTTGTAAGAACCCCTGGTTGTAAGACCCCTGGTTTTAAGACCCCTGGTTGTAAGAACCCCTGGTTTTAAGAACCCCTGGTTTTAAGTCCCCTGGTTTTAAGTCCCCTGTTTGTGAGAACCACTGGTTGTAAGACCCCTGGTTGTAAGAACCCCTGGTTTTAAGTCCCCTGGTTGTAAAAACTCCTGGTTGTAAGAACCCCTGGTTGTAAGAATCCCTGGTTGCAAGAATCCCTGGTTGTAAGAACCTCTGGTTGTAAGAACCCCTGGTTTTAAGACCCCTAGTTGTAAGAACCCTGGTTGTTTAAACCCCTGCATGTAAGACCCCTGGATGTAAGACCCCTAATTGTAAGAGCCCCTGGTTGTAACAACTCCTGGTTGTAAGAACCCCTGGTAGTAAGACCCCTTGTTGTAAGAGCCCCTGGTTGTAAGACCCCTGGTTGTAAGAACCCCTGGTTGTAAGATTCCGTGGTTGTAAGAACCTCTGGTTGTCAGAAACCCTTGTTTAAAGACCCCTGCTTGTAAGAACCCCTGGTTGTCACACCCTTGGTTGTAAGACCCCTGGTTGTAAGAGCCCCTGGTTGTAAGAACCACTGGTTGTAAGAACCCCTGGTTGTAAGAACGCGTGGTAGTAAGACCCCTTGTTGTAAGAGCCCGTGGTTGTAAGACCCCTGGTTGTAAGAACCCCTGGTTGTAAGCATCTTTGGTTGTAAGAACCTCTGGTTGTAAGAAACCCTTGTTGTAAGACCCCTTGTTGTAAGAACCCCTGGTTGTAAGACCCCTGGTTTTAACAACCGCTGGTTGTAAGTCCCCTGGGCGTAAGAACCCTTGGTTGTAAGACCCCCAGTTGTAAGACCCCTGGTTGTAAGAACCCCTGGTTGTAAGACCCCTGGTTGTAAGATCCCTGGTTGAAGAGCCACTGGTTTTAAGAACCCCTGGTTTTAAGTCCCCTGTTTGTAAGAACCACTGGTTGTAAGACCCCTGGTTGTAAGAACCCCTTGTTGTAAGAACCCTTGGTTGTAAGATTCCTGGTTGTAAGAACCCCTGGTTGTAAGAATCCCTTGTTGTAAGACCGCTGGTTTTAAGAACCCCTGGTTGTAAGACCCCTTGTTGTAAGACCCCCTGTTGTAAGACCCCTAGTTGTAAGACCCCTGGTTGTAAGAACCCCAGTTTGTAACACCCCTAGTTCTAAGACCCCTGGTTGTAAGAACCCCAGATTGTAAGACCCCTTGTTGTAAGAACCTCTGGTTTTAAGACCCTTGGTTGTAAGATCCCTTGGCTGTAAGACCCTTGGTTGTAAGAACTCCTGGCTGTAAGAACCACTGGTTGTAAGACCCCTGGTTGTAAGACCCCTGGTTGTAAGAACCCCTGGTTTATTGAACCCCTGGTTGTATGACCCCTGGTTGTAAGACCCCTGGTTGTAAGAGCCCCTGGTTGTAAGAACCCCTGGTAGTAAGACCCCTTGTTGTAAGAGTCCCTGGTTGTAAGACCCGTGCTTGTAAAAACCCCTGGTTGTAAGACCCCTGGTTGTAAGAACCCCTGGTTGTAAGAATCCTTTGTTGTAAGAACCTCTGGTTGTAAGAAACTCTTGTTGTAAGACCCCTGGTTGTAAGAACTCCTGGTTGGAAGACCCCTGGTTGGAAAAACCCCTGGTTGTAACACCTCAGGATCTTAGACTCCTGGTTATAAGAATCCTGGTTGTAAAACCCCTGGTTGTAAGGACCCCTGGCTGTAAGAACCCCTGGTTGTAAGACCCCTGGTTGTAAGAACCCCTGGTTTTAAGAGCCCTGGTTGTAAGAATCCCTTGTTGTAAGACCCCTGGTTGTAAGAACCCCTGGTTGTAAGACCCCTGGTTGTAAGAACCCCAGTTTGTAACACCCGTGGTTCTAAGACCCCTGGTTGTAAGAACCCCTGATTGTAAGACCCCTTGGTGTAAGAACTTCTGAATGTAAGACCCTTGGTTGTAAGATCCCCTGGTTGTAAGACCCCTTTGTTGTAAGAACCCCTGGCTGTAAGAACCACTGGTTGAAAAATCCCTGGTTTTTAGACCCCTGGTTGTAAGACCCATTGTTGTAAGAAACCCTTGGTTTAAGACTCCTGGTTTTAAGACCCCTAGTTGTAAGACCCCCTGGGGTTAAGAGGCCTGGTTGTAAGACTCCTGGTTGTAAGAACCCCTGGTTGTAAGACCCTTGGTTATAAGAACCCCTGGTTGTAAGACCTCTGGTTGTTAGAACCCCTGGTTGTAAGAGCCCCTGGTTGTAAGAACCCCTGGGTGTTAGATCCCTGGTTGTAAGAACCCCTGGTTGTAAGACCTCTGGTTGTAAGAACCCCTGGTTGAAAGATCCCTGGTTTTAAGATGCCTGGTTGTAAGAATCCTGGTTGTAAAACCCCTGGTTGTAAGGCCCCTGGTTTTAAGATCCCTGGTTTTAAGAACCCCTGGTTGTTAGATCCCTGGTGGTAAGAGCCCTGGTTGTAAGAATCCCTGGTTGAAAGAACCCCTGGTTGTAAGAACCCCTGGTTGTAAGAACCTCTGGTTGTAAGACCTCTGGTTATAAGAACCCCTGGTTGTAAGGCCCCTGGTTTTAAGAAGCCCTGGTTGTTAGATCCCTGGTTGTAAGAGCCCTGGTTGTAAGAATCCCTGGTTGAAAGAACCCCTGGTTGTAAGAACTCCTGGTTTTAAGACTCCTGGTTGTAAGAACCCCTGGTTGTAAGAACCCCTGGTTTTAAGACTCCTGGTTGTAAGAACCCCTGGTTGTAAGAACCCCTGGTTTTAAGACTCCTGGTTGTAAGAACCCCTGGTTGTAAGAACTCCTGGTTGTTAGATCCCTGGTTGTAAGAACCCCTGGTTTTAAGACTCCTGGTTGAAAGAACCCCTGGTTGTAAGAACTCCTGGTTGTTAGATCCCTGGTTGTAAGAACCACTTTTTTGACTTGCTCGCTGCCTTCGCCGTCGTCGTTGCCTAAGCGCCCTATTTTCGGTCTGATTACGGCATTGTAGAAGAATTCTCTTTCACTGGTCGATAGTTACGCATCTTATTCAAAAGGCTAATTTTTGGGATCGTTTCTTACAAAGCTGATTGACATGTTCTTTGAAGGTGAGTTCTTCAGCAATTTTAACTCCAACTAGCTTCTGGTGCATGACTTTGCGTTCGGTGATAAAAATATATGTAAAAAAGATGTGAAATATATGTGAACACCAACGCAAGAGTCATGAATTTTATTATACAAGAAAACATACCTTTTGCCTCGTCCCCAGGGTGTGGCATTTGCACACATTTTTAAGCCCCACGGTGGGTTTCTTGTATGAATCTGCTGGCCTCACCGTGGAGCATTTATGCTTTTGCAGCTTTCCGAGGAAAGAATAACAAATGCACGACAAATAGGGGTGGCGAATGGAGGACTTTTTTTGAAAGTCCGCTATATCTCGAGCAACTTCCGGCCTCACTTTGGAAGCAAAATAAACTGCAAGTTTGCGACATTCTTCAGCGTCGCAAATCCTTAGCCTGCGTTGCAGCCGACCCACGCACTCGTCTGAACTATTTGTATTCCTATACAGAGGGCTTAGAGCGTCTACGACGCAGGCAATAAATCCTTTAATACTTTACGCTCCGCCTCAAATTGTAGCCGAAATAACTAGAAGTGACCTTGCTATATCTCCAATTCGTTCCGGTGTCACCACGTCAAAACCCAACCAAGCCGACAGGTAGTAACAAACTTGCCTGCCGAATCTTTCTCGTACCTCGTGCATACCTTATGGCTATTTTTCACACCTCAAATTACCTTGCTTCGCAGTGGTGCAATCGGCTAGTCCCTCAATTAAGAGTCTCATCTGATATGACGGGTCACACGTAAGCCGGTTCAAACGCCGGGCAAGCCAGAAACAATAATTATTTATTCTTTGTTTCTTCCAGAAGTAATACTTTCTCATAATTATTTCTTTCCCCTTATATAAAAGAATAAATCAAAGAACTCGAACATATCTCGAACTAATTCCGAAGCAACTTCGGGACATTCGGATGTTCCGAAGTTGCAACTTTGGAACATTCCTGAGCTTCGCGAATACTTAACTTTGCGTTCCGCCGAAGTAATAAGGAGGCCCTGTTCGGGGTTTCAAGGGCTGGGTACAAATAATCTAGGACATAAGAAATTAACAGGCAAAATAACATAGAGGATAGTGAAAAAAATTGGTCATGTCGTGTTTTTTCGCGGCCTTCCCAAACTGTTTAAAGCGTTATTTTGCGAGAGGATAATTTGACCGGAGGTTTAGAAATTATCATCTCACAAAATAACGGTTTTTTGAAAACAGCCAGGGAAGACGAAAAATCACGACAGATAACTAAGTTCACAATTCGTTTGAACTTTGCTGATAAATAGAAGGAACTCAGGATCATTTAGGATTACAATAAAAGTGAAAACAGCGGCGAACTAGAAACGTTTACATCATACCTTAATTTGTATACCCAAAGATATCAATATACGTGACGAATCGTAAACCTTACCTACAGTAGTTCGCTGCTGACAGTTTACTGTTTTCGATTATATTGTACCCCTATATTAAACAGCTTCCAAAGCAATGCAATGTGTTGTCTTGTCTTCGAGCACCAATTACAAAACGAGCTGCCATGTATTGTAAATAGCTTAGCCACAAGTTGCCGATAAATTCCAAAAAAGTTACCCATAAAAGTGTCTAAAAGTTGCCAAAAAGTTGCTATTTGCGTTCGACGTTAGGAGAACGCTTCGTAATCTTTGGGGATCCTGTGGTCGATGGGATACCTGTGCATGCCAGGCGTGAAGATTCGAGATTTTTGGTTACTTGGACGGGCGCAACCTCGTCCCCAGGGTCTTCTCGCTTTCCAATATGGCGGCGGCAGGAGAGAAGACCCTGGCACACAGCAGAAATCACGTGACTGATTTGTCCGCGGAGAGTGGAAATTTATTCAAAATGGCGGCCAAGATAAAGAGTGAGAGGATCTGGGTACGAGGTCTTGAGACTGGTGAAAAACAAACAAAATGGCGGCAAAGGCAGAACTCAAAAGAAGCTAAAAATATGAAAGACTACACTTACAAGCCACAGGAATACGGTAGAATGATATAGCGATCTTATTTTCTCTTCAATGACCTTCATTTGTTTTAAGCCTGAAAGTTCTAGCGCACACGGCTGTCTACAACTTAATTTCTCGATACCGACCTTTTTTCACCGTTTTCTTTTTTTGCCGTACCCTGAGCGCCAGAGGTTCAGGTTTCTTCTTTCGTGAAAGGGAGAGCTTTTTCTAACCGTGAGCGCAATTTATTTCTTCATGTTAGGAATTTCGAGAACAGACCTCTGAAGCCAGGGAATTTTTTGTCATGACGCTCTAAGACCTCTTCCGCTCCGAAAATTCAACTAAGCATTAAATTGAATCGCAGACACTTTAAGCTGATAAGTTATCGTCAGTTTTGTTACAGATCTTCATGAGGTTTTTGACTATTGTTTTTCTATCTGCACAAATTTTGACTGAACTCTGATATGTAAAAGAACAATTTTTTTCTGAAAACAAGAACCAGAGAACACTATTTTGTTAATATAATTTGAGGAAACTTTGGTTGAAAATTAAACAGTTCCTTGGTCAGTTTGGATATTTTGTCACTTGAACTGGTACAGGTAATAAAATTATTGTCAATCTTCATCTACTTCACAGTTTTTAGACTTTGTTATTGGCTTTTGATATCTAACCCTGTTCACAGTGCTTCCGGGCAATAGAGATAGGGGCCTTATTTAATCTAGCAAAGACGGTGGTATTAGTTCCCCACAAAAAAAAATGCCAAGTGAAAAAGCCCAAGTACAAGAAGGTTGGAGGTCAAGCAGAACTTCCAGTTGGTGAATAAATCATCCTGGATCGGTCCACAGAAAGCTTTACAGTTTTCATTGATTTATACAGTCTCTTATTTATTAGTGAAGAATAAGAAAAGGGGGGAAGGTGGGATGGGGGTTAAAAAAGACGGGGGCTTATTGTTAAAACTTTCTTTCATTGAAAAGGAGGGCTTATTTGAGAGAGGGGGCCTTAATAGGGGATTTAAGATGTTGTTATTATTGTTTTTTTTTTTGCCTCTCAGATGTAAAAAAAAGCATTAACCCCGCATTAATAGCTAGCAAACGGTGAAGAGTGTTTCCATTGTTTGTAATATAGCAATCCAAAATGTATTCTCCACTTTGAAATAGATTTGATTTTCAGAGCAAAAACTTTCTTAATCCCTGACTTTGGTTTATTTGACATATTACTTGGGGCTGCACTTTGCCATGTCAATGTGCAAATTGACTAAAGGCTAGACTCCAGTTGTTCAAAAATTTGATAGTCCTATCTGAGTCATGTGCACAGTAAAAGTTCCTATCTCATTTGGAGATAATAGATGTTTTGAGTCAAACACGCTTTGCTCATCAGATGGGCCCTTTCGTACTCTAATTGAGACATGACTTGATAGTGGTGTGCTGATTATCGATCATAATCTAGAAAGCATCAGAAACCTAAAGCAAAGTGAGTATCGCTTGTACAAATGTTCAGTTGATTGTTGTGGAAAATTCACAAAAACATTGTTGACAAATAAGGACGTTAATACACCTGTGTTGTCTTTTTGATGGGGTCTTAATTTAGTTTATACGATGTTTAGTTGGTTTAACTATATGACAGATAAGCCTCTGCTTGCAGGGTAGGTTTTTTGTTTTGTTCACTTACAAAATTATTTTCAGTGTTGAAAGTGGCACACAGGGGGCACAAAACTATAATCTACTATAATCGATTATCTGTTTAATAGTTGGGTTAATCTGATTATTTCTGACGATATGATTATAATACAGACACTATTACTAAGACTAACCAACACCTTAAAGTAGACTTTGAAAGTATTTAAGCCAGCACATCTAACAGCTGCAACCTCACACCGCAACACCTAAACAAGCTAAAAGCCTTGCCTTGTCCCTGTGTGGCATTTTCCCAGGCCTTAATTCTTGGTCAATTAATTTCGGTGACTTATCTTAGGCAAACTGGAGGGAAACTGTTTCACTATTTCGCTTGGGACCACGTGACCTAAAACTCATTGGCCATGACTAGGCAACTAAAAGCTCACTATGCTAATGGGGACTCTGGCACAAAACACTTCAAAAGCCTTTGCATCCCTACATGAAAAATCCCATGATCGAGATGCTCCAGGCCCCTTCCGCTCTTGTTTATTCAGTGGATAGTGATATATGCACCCTTTGAAGAAGTATATTTTTTTCAATCCAAGTTATAGAACTGAATTATAGCTGCTTCACAATCATACCCAGCTGGTGTTGGAATACTACAGTACCAGCCACTTTTTCACCTGGTCCACAAACCCCCTTTTCAAGGATATAGTGACAAGAACATCATGCAGTGACAAGAACAACATGCACACTTAGCCTACAGTAATCAGAAGCTCAATTGACAGGTTTTAGTTTGACAGAAAACGTATTTGTCTTGGGGTCACTGTCACCCCATGTCTGGAATCTGGGAAATTTTTCTCTTGGAATCTGGAATAAAGGTCCTAAAGTACTCTGGATCCCATTTATAACTGGAATCTGGAATCCATGTTCCACTGACAAAGAATCCAGAATGCGGTATCCATGGCGCAAAATTGAGAATCCAAGACTGTCAGATTTCCTTGAATGGGCTGATCACTGTTTTCAACTTGACAAAATAAAAGACATCATGTGCTTTCATTTATTTTATTTTTGCAACTAGAAAGAAATCCCACAAGCTTCAATACATCAATATGTAAGTTTTTCATTTCTGAGAAAGGAAACAGTTTATTTTCCCAATGTCTCTGTATTTAGCTGTATTTTACAGCCAATGAAATGAGCAAATAATAATAAACTATCATTATTGTGACACTAAAAACTGAATAAATGAAAAGTCAGGATTAAAAATATCAAATGATAGCGACACTATGTTTGGCTTCAATTTTTAGTTTTGTTTCGAAATCTGCCTCTCTCGCTCCTCGTCCCCCTTCAAAATCACAGTGGAAAAATTAAAAGGCCAGGTTAGGCCCATGAATGTTACGATCAAATGAAAAGAATGTTTCACTTGACAAAAAACTGCTGAGACAAAGCGCAGATTATGCAAGATTTCCGTATAACCCCATAACTATGCATACAGCTTTTGTTCAAAGAAAACAAAAGGCAGAACAATACTACACCTTTTCAACGGGCAGCTAAATTTATTGATAAGCTGAAGCCTTGCAAGTATTCTTCCACAAATCGGGAATTAAAGAAACAAATCTTTAGTAATTTTCGGAACACACAAACCAAATAGCACGAGTAACAGAAATACCTCTACGCGTTACAATATTCCCAGCGATTACCAGATATCACTATATTCGAATCTTTGCCTTCCAACGGTACAGTCACAGTTTTCCGAACAATCAGACCTGAATTCTGTCCACCTTTTAGGTCTCAAACACTGAAGAAAGCACTTCTCAGCCTCTACGAAGCCCTCAAAGGTTAACCATCTTTGTTTTGGAAGGAATAAACCAATGAGAGCGCACGTATGAACGCGCTATGGAATGCACCAATCAGCGATCGTTTTAGTTCGCTGTGTGCCAGGGTCTTCTCTCCTGCCGCCGCCATATTGGAAAGCGAGAAGACCCTGGGGACGAGGTTGGGACGGGCGATGTTCAACAGAGGGGCATTCTGTCTGCGCATGTGCGAGCTATTCTGGAACAACTGAATCCTGCCGCCATTGTTTACACTTGAGCGCGCAGTGGTGGTTTTAGCTCGATGATCTGATCGTGTTGTAGCTAAGATAAAGATAAGATAAGAACTTTATTTTAGCACGATAAAAAGATCAGCATTGCTGGTGGGGTCGTGCATACTAACAATTACAAGAAAAATAAGAAGTACGATTAAAAACTAAAAACTGTTAAAAATGTTTGAAATAGGTCGTGAAAATGTACAATTAAAAATTAAAACTGTTAAAAGTATTCGTAACCGATATCTCTGTTTTTGGTAGTAGCTAAGATTGGTTCGAAATGCATTTTATCGGTATCAAATTTTACGAGACAGCGTTTAAATTCTTTCAAGGTTTTGGCCCCTGTTTCCTTGTTCGTTAAAGTGTTCCATGCGATTGCTCCTCTAAAGCGTATGGAGTTCCTGATAAAATTTGTTTCTGGTCTTGGAAGAATGATGTTCTCATTTCTTCTGCAGCCTGAATTCCTCTGTAAAAACAAATTTTTAAATTCCGTGACGGTGTAACCTTTTAAACATTTGAAGACAAACTCCGTTAGTCGCAGTTTGTACATTGTTTCCAAACTATCCCATCCAGTTCGCATTAAGACATCTTCAGCGCTTGTGTCCCATGGCAGCCCATTTACAATCCGTCCAGCCCTTGCATGGAGTTTCTCCAAGTTTTTTAGGTGTGTCTTGTTGCACGATCCCCACACTGTCAGACCGTATGTAACTGATGGCAGTATCACTTTTGTGTAGAAATCTTCTAATTGCTTCTGAGGGAGGAATCGCATTCGTCGGAGTAGACTTAACTTGGATGCGAAGGACTTCGCTACATTTGCAGCATGATCTGACCACGACAACTTGTTATCAACTTGTACTCCGAGGAGTCTTTCTGAGGTTGTCCACTTTATGATGTTGTTGCCAAGGCGCAGAGCTTGGATAGGGCCAGTAAATGTTGATTTGCGCTGCATGATCATTGCTTTGCATTTCTCTGGGTGTGGTACCATCGAATTTCTGTCGCACCATTCCTGGAGTTCAGCTAGAACATTGTTTAATGAGTTTGTTAGCAAATCCATCGTTTCTGCAATACAGTATATTGTTGTGTCGTCTGCATACAGGTAAGTTTCCGCAGAGCGTAGTGATTTTGGGAGGTCGTTTGTGAAGAGGGAGAATAACGTGGGTCCGAGGACCGACCCTTGAGGCACTCCGTGAGCTATAATGTGTGTATCGGAGTCGGATCCGTTGATTCTGACGAATTGTCTTCGTTCTGTAAGGTAGTTCTTTAACCACAGCCAGACATCTCCTCTGATTCCAAGGTCGTTCAGCTTTTGTAGCAATATATTGTGCGACACTGTGTCGAAAGCTTTGGTGAAATCCACAAACAGTATTCCCACAAAAAGCTTTCTTTCTACTGCTTCTCTCCACCTCTCAGTTAGGTGTATTAATAACTGTTCTGTTGACTTTCCCTTTCTATAAGCCCATTGTCTGTTATCGAGTAAATTTTGCGTAACCACGTGATTAGTGATATTACTTGCGATGCAGGATTCCATTAATTTACTTGGTATACTGAGCATAGACAGTGGTCTGTAACATGTTCTGTCTTCCTCTCGTCCTTTTTTGAACGCTGCACTGACTCTGGCTATTTTCCACTGGTCTGGTGGCTTGCAGGCTTCAACACTCTGTTTAAACACGCTCGTGAGAGATGGGGCAATAGACATACCTGCATACTTTAAAAGACGCGCAGATACGCCATCTGGCCCCGTGGCTTTCTTCACTTTTAACTTACAGATCTTTTCCTCGATTTCCTTCTGACTGATCGTGATGCTGGTCATAATCGGCATGTCCACATTCTCACGGCTATGGGCGTGTAATGGCTGAATTTCATCGGCGGGGCCAATCAATTTTTCAGCAATTGTGCAGAAATAATCGTTTAACATGGTTGCCTTTTCAGTGTCATCTGTTGTAAGGGTTCCATCGTCCTTCTTTAATTGGTGGGCTTGTCTGTTTACTTTTGTTGTTCCTGATGTCTTTTTCAGTAGTTTCCAGTAAGCAGCAGCGGAT
>OZ037775.1:64075716-64130716 GCA_964035525.1 Porites cylindrica
AGTTGTGTCACGCAAGAAGCCAAGACTTTTAACCTTCAAGGCTACCATTTTTTCGAAGTTTGTAGTGACATGTTTATCTTTTTAACAACAAAGAACTTTTTACGATCTACTTTACATTTTTATCGATCATGCTTGAGGGAGAGTAAGACATTTTAAGAGTAGAGAGTTAATGAGTGAGATATTTTGAAGCCGTATACGCGAAGAACATTTTTTACGAAAAGAATGTTTACCTTTTAATTCATGATCTCTTCCATGATTTTGAAATCAAGCTTGACGACACAAAAGCTAATCTGGAGCTAAGAAAACTCGAACGCACTTATTGATCTATGATTACTACTAGTTTATTTACTTATTTGCACTTGAAGTTGGTTTCATTGCGGTTTTCACGGCCGGATTGGACTGGATTTTCTTTCTCTAGCTATTTTTGCTTTTTCGGAGGTAGCGAGATTTGCCCCAGGCCTTTTAACTTCCTCAATAGGATTAATCGGGCCTTCATCTCCACGCTGGGATCTGAGTCACTGACAGTGTTGTCCACCATCTTGAAAAACGTGTCACGCGATACCGCTGACCTCATGGACAGGTGTGAACACCAAGTTTCTCGAAAGTCCCGGTCGAAATGAAAAGAATAAGAGCATGGATAATAGAGCACGGGTCCTGGATAGAAAACTACTCCATTTGGCTTCATTAACTGATAGTTTTATTATGTTAGATGCAAAACTATTGAAACTTCTATCTTGCATGTAAGCAACAACAGCTTTACGGGCCCGTCAATTATTGGAACTTTCGAGAAATGGGCCCCTGGAGTCCACACACTCACACAGTAGTATAAACCAGTTGAATGTAGCTGACTTTTCTTTCGAAAGCTTATAAATGTGGCGAAAAATTAAAAAAATAATTTTAAAAAGGCTAAAAAAAAAAATCAAAATTTGCCGAGAATTTTAAAAGTTTCCGAAAATCGCAAAAGTTGCCGAAAAGTTGCCGAGCAACTTGTGGCTAAGCCTAATTGTAAAAGCTGGTTTTGACTAGCGGCGGAGTTAAGTTCAGAGATGGAGCCGTCACTCAGAAAATTATGACTGACTTAACGATATAGTGAAAACAGTGTTCTAATTCCGCCTCGGCCGAATAAGGTGCTGGGTTAGTCCGCGAATACAGCCGTGGAGCAAGGAGAAACGGCTGTATTCGCACGCTAGTGTTGGGTCAGTAATCCATAAAAACGAGAGTTTCAGTAATCCAATTTAGAAGCTATAGAACTTTTTTAAATAATAATTACAGTTTTTGGAACGCATTATGCATTGCCTTAATGCGTTTACAGAAATAAAAATCCATCATGGCCTTAAAAAAAGATACGAAATGCTACAATGGGCTAAAAATGCTATAAAAAATGCTAATAAATGCTAAAAGGAAATACCCTATAAGAATGCGTCCTGAAGGATTATTCTGCACTCTGTGTATCCAATCACTACCTTCTGAAAGTGATCTCGGATGTATGACTCTAACCACTGAAGAACTGTGCAAGTAAAACCAAATTATCTTTTTTTAGTAAGAATGTTCAACTGTGGCAGCTGATTCTTCGTTAGTTTGTCCTGAATAAAAACACCAAGATATTCAGTTTATGGCAAGAAATTGGCTCTAATAGCCTATTATACAAAGCCAATACTTAGCTGGAAACCTTTACTCATGTAGAGCACCTACATTTTCGTTTTGAGGTATTTTCACTGCAAAAAGCACTTCTCAAGTGTCCATTAACGGTTTCAAAAGTGTCCGTTATCCTTCTTAGAAAGGTGTCCGTCTTATAGAGAGTATAATTAGTTACAGTAAAATGACTGAAAAACGGCAGGGGCTAACATCAGGTGTCCGTCTTAGAGGGATGACCGTTAAGACAGAGTTGACTGTAACATTGTCTGACGATCTCAAGTGGAACGGTGGTATAAATGAAACTATTAAGAAAGCAAATAAGCGTTTGTATCTTTCGGTTCTGCTAAAGACAGCTGGCATGAGCTGCAAAGATATTGTCACCTTCTACTGTACAGTAATAAGAAGGTACCAGAATTTGCTCACCCATATTCCACCATAATCTACACGACTATCTAAGTGAGGACCATGAGCGCCTACAAAAAAGACTGCTGTCTATAATAGCGCCTGACAAAGTGGCATACAAACACTGTTTAGTCAGTTTTGGTCTCAGCACTATAAGATAGGCGTAGCGATCACTGTGTTAAGCTTTTTAATAGTATATCCTCGGGGCAGCACAAATTCGCTTGCCTACTTCCTCCGAAACACCAAGGCCACAAACCGCTTCAAAAAGTCCTTCATACCAGCCATGTGCGGTCGTGCAAACTTATTTTTATATTGTCAGTTAGTGCCTGTTTACATGGAGGTGGCGGACCCCAGACAGGTGAGGTAACATGTTGCGGGTCACCCCACCTATCATGTAAACGTGATCAAATTAAAATGAGAGATTATATGGACAGGCGGGTTAACCCACCTTAGCGGGTTACCTCACCTATCTAGGGTGCCCCACCTTCATGTAAACACGCCCTTAATGTGTAAACCAGTTAAAATATTCATCGAGTCAAATACGTTATTTTTCTTTTCTTTTTTTTATTTATTGTCATTATTCCTAATTAACAAAATTGTAATTAGTCTTTTGCCAAAATTTTTATACCCTTTATAATATTGTAAATAATTAAGCAATTAAACCTGCTGGCTGCAATTTGATTATTTTTATAAACCTATCTATCCATCTATCTATCTGATGCATTCATACTTAGGGCAAATAATGGCAGTCGTGGAAAATGACAATCAAACATAAACCTTACAAAGGCGTATTATTTAAAAACAAATTAAGCAAATATATCACTATGTATGAAAAGCCATTCGAAGTCAAAAACTAACAATTGAAACGTTTAATTATAAAATTTGTAAATTTCACTTAGCTGTTTTGATGATAAGAGATTTACATTTAACGATGGAATTAAAAGTTAACGCTTACCGGATTTTTTGTAGGTACATACATATACCTTACTTACGATACCCACCACCTTTGTACGCGCTTTAGGATTGATGGGATATAAGGAATGTCACGTGGTTTCAGAAGGTAAACAAGTGATAAAATTTGCCAATGCAAGAAATCGCGATCGAATTTGTTTATTCTCTCAAAACGAAGTTTAATAGAAATGCAAAATGTACGTTTTCGACAAGTTTTACGTCATTATTGCTTGCTGATGAGGACATGTGCGGTCGCTACTGCATCCAAAAATGTACCAATGATCACTTCCACCTATAATTTGCCATTATCGTCTTTAAGATAAAAAGTCCTTCAATTTCTGTTGTTTAGAATAACCAAACACGACCGCGATCTCTTGCATTGGCAAATCTTATCACTTCTTTGGCGGGAATCGTGAATAAGGTCTATTTCTGGCCCGTAACGAGGATAAAATTGTTCGGGAACCGAGAAAATTGCCAAATCAAAAATGACCCGGGGGGGAGGGGATAGGGATTGGGTAATAGACTTAAACAATCTAGTAACAAGGTGTAGAAGACCATTAATACCTCATGAATGTTAGTATGTTCAAACCGTCTACAATGACACAGGTTGTGTCGACTCATCAAGAGGAACACCTTCATGGGGACGCTTGAAATTTACGAAAACGCTTTCCTGTTTTCTTTATCTCGACAATAAGTGATGTTGCTAACATCCACCAGATATACGATACAGAAGCAGTTTCATATTCATGGACGTGGAGTATCATCCAGTTAGTTTCTTTAGTTCTGTGCACGGGTTTTTTGATCGCTTCTCCCTGACACAAAACGGGCCGTGATCAACTGCTTTAGGACCCCTTATAACTTCCTTAAATTTGTCAGGGGAGGGTAAGAATTTTGTTGGCACAAATATGGATACATGTACATATGCGTTTAAATTTTCTTTTTCCACAGCTTCATCGGTTGGTTTCTTCAAACCTTTAAACTCCGTAGCATCCTCTTCAGCGTAGAGGATCACATTGACCTCATTCTTGTAAGAGACAATCTCGCCTTGACGAAGCCCCTTGATGCCTAACTTACGCAGTTTTGTTTGAAAGCTTTGGCTACCATAGACGCTAGGCGACTCGTCAAGTCCAAACCAAGTTCCTTCGATGATGTTCTTGTTGTCACTTGCTTTCAACTGTTTTTCTTTAACTATCTCATCGGCTTCCTGCGAGTGAGTGACGTGAAAAATCGCTGTCTTTTCGTTGATAGGGATGTCTTCGAGACCTGTATAATTGTTCAATAGCTTCTTTTCTCCGAAGTCATCGACGAATAAGGGTACTTTAAGGGTTTTGAAGATGGTGAGACTTCTTAGAAATTTAGGTACCCGTTTGTATGCTCCTGAATATGCACCTGTTAGCGGCGACTCGCAACGCCATTTTCGCAGAACCTCTCGAACTTCAATAAACTCCCCGTTTGTGAGCTGGCCTGATTTTACGTCGTTTTCAATTCGGTAAAGACCTTCTAGCGCAAGAATCGTGACCTCTGGGGCTGCGTCTTTTAACGCTTCCATGAGTTTAACACACATGTTACTGCAGTCATCCCAGGACGTGAAGGCAGCTAGCAGGTTTATCTGTCTCTCGCTCATCTTTTCTTGGCCCTTGATTGCAATTTCTTTTAACTTTTTGGAATAAAAAGAGGTGATGGTTACAAGTGAGCGTTGATAAGAACCACAACAACAGACTTCGTAACGAATTACTACAGCGGAAATGTGAAAGAACTTCGCATACTAACGAGCCACAATGTTTGCTGATTGGTTGGAAAAATCATATGAGCTTATGTCATAATACAATATGTTATGTTTATACCGAACGGGAAGTGAAACAGAAACCGGAATAGAAAGAAAAATTGAAAAACATGAAACGAAATATTAAAAAGGATCAGATCAAAGTATGCGTAATAGTAATACATAGCCATAGTAATAAATTTATTCCAACAGGAAAATGTCGAATGTAAGACATGAAAAATGAAAATTTCCTTTGTTTATCTCGCCGCAATGCTTTTCTTTCTACTACGAGAATTACCAGCTGCAAAGGGGCCCATCAGCTGAAAAGAAAGACCAGTTCTAGCACAGTTCATCTATATATATTTAACAAATTGAGCTAGTTGCAATAGTGGCGATAAGTTTAAGAGGACGCGACGTTTTGCGAGAGGAGGGAGCATCTTGTGAGGATTAAATTATTGATAAAAGTTTCTTATTGCAAAGATTTAACCTGGTTGTCAAGTAGAAAATAAACGAAAATTCTCTGCATGAGTGTGATCTCCTTGGTTTATTGCGGGGAAGTCGGTGAAGGTTTGTAAACATCTACATAGACAATGAAAATTAACCATAACGCCTATCAAGATTTAAAGGCGAGGTCAAACAAAAATTGGAGTTTCGGAAAGAGAATCTGGGATCGAACAGATCAAAAACAATGAAAACTGACAGAAGTTTATTTTGAAAAACAATTTGCTCAAGCATACCTAATAAGACACAAACTCAAAGAGTGGCAAATGAATTCAGTTTTTCTTTACAAACGTCGACACGAATACCGTAACGAAGATCAATTATTTGGCGTCACAATTTCTGTTCACTGCGTCAGATTTAACTCGACAATACCCTATTCACTCCGAGGACATATGAAAAATCAGAATTACAATTTACCCTTTGCAAACAGAAAGAAGTAATAGTTAAGTAAATGGCGACTCAAAAGGCGCCTAGCGCAAAGACTAATTATAACTAAATTGTGGTACAACTGAAAAGATTGTCTCCCTGCGATCCTGTCTTCTATAACGTCAGGGCACCCAACGACCGAATGTTTCCAAATACGACACAAGTGTCTCAAATTGGTTTTTCTATGCCTTAGAGGCCTGTTTGGTTAATTTGGAGCAGCCTTAAAAATATAATTTATCTGTTTTGATGTCTTGGGGAACTTCAATCGTCTCGAAAGTTTCACGGAGGTGGCTTTTTACCTATACCCTGATGGGTCCAGGACATGGAGTAGCCATACTTTCATTAAAAGATTCTAGAGGACCTTTTGTCTTCAAAACGAAATTTTCAGGACACAGTTTTATTTAACAATAATTGCAATATATTGGTTGAGATTTTTATTTAACAATTGTATCAAAAGTTAGTACGCTTACGGAAATTCTATAAGTACATATGACTTCGCTATATAGCTGTGCAAAGAGATAGGTTTAATATTCAGCATATTTATCTTCAATACAGGGGCACCCAACGACTGTGTTATGTAAATACCATGTATTCATGGATGTGGAGTATCATGTTATGATTTAGTTCTGTTCTGAGCACCGGTAGTCTGATCGCCTCTCCCTAACACAAAACGGGCGGTGATGAACTCAAATAGGACCACTAATAACATTCTTAAATTCATCAGGGGAGGGTAAGAATCTTGCTGGCACAAATATGGATACAAGTATATATGCGTTTGGATTTCTTTCCTTCACAGCCTTATCGGTTGGTTTCTTCAAACCTTTAAACTCCGTAGCACCTTTTTCAGCGTAGAGGATCACATTGACCTCATCATTTTAAGAGACAATTTCGCCTTGACGAAGCCCCTTGATGCCTAACTTACGCAGCGTTGTTTGAAAGCTTCGGCTACCAAAGCCTCTAGGCAACTCGTCACGTCTAAACCAAGTTCCTTCGATGATGTTGTTCTTGTCACTTGGTTTCAACTGTTGTTCTTCAACTATCTTTTCGGCTTCCAACGAGTGAGTGACGTGAAAAATCGTTGTCTCTTCATTGATATGGATGTCTTCGCTGCCTGTATATTCATTTAATAGCTCCTTGTTTCCGTCGTGATCGATGAACAGGGGTACTTCAAGGGTTTTGAAGATGGTGAGACTTCTTAGAAAACCAGTTACCCTTTTCCATGTGTTTGAATATTTACCTGTTAGCGGCGACTCGCAACGCCATTTTCGCAGAACGTCTCGAACTTCATCAAACGCATCCTCTTGGAACTGACGTGAATTTACGTCGCTTTCAATACGGAAAAGACCTTCAAACGCAAGAACAACGACCGCTGGATCTGCGTCTTTTAGGGCCTCTATGACCTTTTCACAGACTGTCCTGCAACTACTGTAGCTGTCGAAGGCCAATAGTAAGTCTATGTTACTCATCTTCACCCAGCCTTTGATTGTAATTTGTGGCAACTTCTATTCGGCTTTCATAATTAGAATGACTCCCAAACGGAAGACTACAGATGAAATTCGCATGTTAACTTTGCTAGCTTTGAGTCAAAACCGGTAACTTTTGCTGATTGGTCGCCGGAAAATCATTCGATAATCATATGACTTAAAAAAACAATGAGCAATTTGATTCACAGCCATCCCTTTTAACTGAGAAACATTTTCAATTATGCAACAGCTGTGTTGGTAACTTTGCCTGAGGCAAAAACCCAGTCTACACGAAAACGTTGTGCTTGAGCCGAGCAAGAAACACACTAGAACAAAACACTCGGCAAACAAACAGCAAAATTACAATTTCCTTTGTTTATCTCGCCGTAATGCTTTTCTTTCTACTACGAGAATTACCAGCTGCAAAGGGGCCCATCAGCTGAAAAGAAAGACCAACTCTAGCACAGTTCATCTATATATATTTAACAAATTGAGCTAGTTGCAATAGTGGCGATAAGTTTAAGAGGACGCGAGTTTGTTTTATAAGCCGAAACGTTTTTCGAGAGGAGGGAGCATCTTGTGAGGATTAAATTGTTGTTTAAAAGTTTTTTACTGCAAAGAATCAACCTGGTTGTCAAGAAGAAAATTCTCTGCATGAGTGTGATCTCCTTGGTTTATTGCGGGAAAGTCGATGAAGGTTTGTAAGCATCTGCATAGACAATGAAAATTAACGATAACACCTATCAAGATTTAAAGGCGAGGTCAAACAAAAATTGGAGTTTCGGAAAGAGAATTTGGGATCGAACAGATAAAAAACAATGAAAACTGACAGAACTTTATTTTGAAAAACAATTTCTCAAGCATACCTAATAAGACACAAACTCAAAGAGTGGCAAATGAATTCAGTTTTTCTTTGCAAACGTCGACACGAATACCGTAACGAAGATCAATACCCTATTCACTGCGAGGACATATCAAAACTCAGAATTACAACTTACCTTTTGCAAACAGAAAGAAGTAATAGTTAAGTAAATGGCGACTCAAAACGCGCCTAGCGCAAAGACTAATTATAACTAAATTGTGGTACAACTGAAAAGATTATCTTCTTGCGATCCTGTCTTCTATAACGTCAGGGCACCCAACGACCGAATGTTTCCAAATACGACACAAGTGTCTCAAATTGGTTTTTCTATGCGTTAGAGGCCTCTGTGGTTAATTTGGAGCTGCCTTAAAAATATAATTTATCTGTTTGGATGTCTTGGGGAACTTCAATCGTCTCGAAAGTTTCACGGAGGTGGCTTTTTACCTATACCCTGATGGGTCCAGGACATGGAGTAGCCATACTTTCATTAAAAGATTCTAGAGGACCTTTTGTCTTCAAAACGAAATTTTCCGAACACAGTTTTATTTAACAATAATCGCAATATATTGGTTGAGATTTTTATTTAACAGTTGTATCAAAAGTTAGTACGCTGACGGAAATTCTATGAGTACATATGACTTCGCTATATAGCTGTGCAAAGAGATAGGTTTCAGCATATTTGTCTTCCATACAGGGGCACCCATATAATAGTACTCTGGATAGCCTAAAAAGTGTTTTCGATGTATTTAGAACGAAACCGTCGTTGGGCGCCCCTGTCAATAGACTTTATTCACGATACCCGCCATCTTTGCACGCGCTTTACACTGTAAAAACAGACCAGTTATGGTAACTATATTAAAAGGTTATAACCAGTTGCAAAAGGTAATTTTAACCCAAAATAAACTAGTTAAAATCGTAACCTTTATGTTATTGGTTAGATTAACCAATGATCAGCAGTTGTTGTGACGGTTATAATTCCGTTAGAATATCGACTGGTCAAAATAACTTTTCATGGTAGTCAAAATAACGAAACCAAATGGTTAAGCAAATGGTAAAAATGTGCATCTAACCTGAAATCAGTTGGTTAAAATCTTCTATTAACTATTTGTTGGTCATGACTAACCAATAATGATCTGTTATTTAGAGCTATGAAGTAGGTTAAACACTGAATGGTCAAAACTGACTTTTCCGAGGGGTTAAACTGAACGAAAAACCACAGAAGAAAATGGCTACACAAACGGCGGGTATGAGTTTACAACAACAGATCATAAAAGCCTTGTACCCAACCTTCAACGCAGACTTTTCCCTTACGCTGAAGAAAGAACAAATAATCAGCATTTATTATGGGATTTAGGATAGGTTAAGACTGAATAGCCAAATCAACTTTCCCCAACAGTTAAAATATCTTAAATGACTTGCATCCAACTCGCGAGTCTTGCTTCAATGACTGAGCTGGTACGCGCGCGCGAGAGGCGAAGTCGCGTGACGCGAGGACTATTTTCTTCTCTGACGTTTCCCTCGACGGACTAGCCGAGAGAAATAATCGTCATCTAGGTGAAATGATTCTTCAAGATGTCCTGTACAGGTTATGTCATTCAAATCAATGCTGAGCACCTCGAAAAGCCAACAGCTATCCTCGCGTATTTTCATAAAATACTTTCGTGTTTTTCACCGGTCACAAAATTCCAGCGGGTTTCCGGTATTTGTCTTAAAGGGGCTATGTCACCCCACACGCATGCGCGAGCCAATGAAAACAAACTTGAAAAAGTTCACCCGTCTTTTTCAAGTTCTGTCGGAGATTTTGGAAGGCTGTTTTTATCTGTCTAAATCTCAGCCATCGTTCGATAGTTAGCGAAGTTTTGTATTAAGAATCGTTCTATGGTGATTACAGAATAATTTTTTGGCCTTATTTTGAAATTTTTTGTCTGTGGAATGTTTTTACGTGGATTTACTGTGTCCTCTTATCAGCGGCCGTTGTAATGGCAGAGTTTATGACGGCTACTCCACAATGAGTGATGGAATCTTTGATGGAATCTTCCCTATAGTTCACAGAACCTTTCTACTGAGTTATTTTAGAGGTTGCTGGCTCTTGGAGTTTTCTTGTGCTCAAAGTATGTGGACATATAATGAAGCGGCTATCGAGTTGGCGGCGGCCGTTTTTGGTAAACGATTACAAGAGCATCAGGCCATGAGTTTCGTGACCAAACTAAACTCCTGGCGAAGGAAACATTATAAAATTCGGCTAGATTCCTTCTTGTATTTATCTGGATTCACGGCAAAGATAAACACGACCGTCTGCTCGTCCAGATTGTTCTCAACGGACTTAGAGAGGCACCTTAGTACGCCGAGTTAGATCCTGTAAATGCCATGTTTTTGAACTGTTTGTGTTCGAGCATATTTTTGGAAAATAGCAGAGTTTACTTTCCCTTTTTATCAACGGACTGCTTATAGTGGAGTAGTATACCAATGATGCTTGGTTCTGTTTTTCTCGACGTCGCAGTGATTCGGCACGATCGAACAATTTTGCGCGATAATGTATGTTTCCCTAAGATCAAAACAAAGACTTGATGTCTCTTGTTCTATCAGCATCTAAATTATAAAATCACTAGCGACAGACAAGTCTAATTGTTAATGGTTTGAAACAGTCTTGATCTTTTTCTTCGGTCTAGCGTCTTTTGTAGCTCGTTTGTAAAATACAACTTCGATTTATTTTGTTGAATGTTGAATAAGACAAAACGTTGTTGTTGAATTTTTGTTTGCGCACTATTTTATGAATGGCATGCGTTTTTACTCCAAAACTACAAGTTAAATTGTCGTCACGATTTTATTCTTGATCTAGCATAACCAGAGAAGAAACGTTCCGTAAATTCTATCGAAATATCCCTTATCTAAACCCATTTCGCTTGTTAACCTCTCTAAATTCGGAGCCTTGGACGTGACAGAGAACATGGAGAAAGTCACGCGTTAAAAACAATAGAATTTTGACAGTTGAAAGTAATTTGCATAACCTCAGAGCGCACGTGGAGAAAGTCACGCGTTAAAAACAATAGAATTTTGACAGTTGGAAGTAATTTGCATAACCTCAGAGCGCATGCTCTCCAGCTGACATAGCCCCTTTAAGTGACCTAAAGTAACTCTATTTCGTCACGTCACGAACCCTAAATGGCGTTAAATGTTCTCAGTAAATTAAAAATCTTACTCAGTAACCTTTTTATAAGCTTAAACTATTTCATGGTTGGAAACATGTGAGGCGAGTTTACTGAGTTTACTCGAAAAACAACTAAGGGTTTTCAGAAAATGTTGCATTGTTTCCTGTCAACTGTAGTATGTTACTTAACACCGTGACGTTAATCTACTTAGCTAACCAATGAGAGACCTGGAATTTCAAAATCAATGCCAAATTCGGCTCTCATAGTTCAGTTTTTTAGTTTAACCGCCTTGCGCCAAGTCAGTACTCTTGGTTCATTGCTGCGAAAAGAAACATTTTATATTTCGCCTGGATAAAGCCCTTCAGTTAAAAGTCAATGGGAGCTCGTTTCTTAGTCACGGACAGCAATGGAGATGTGGCAAGTAAAAAGGTAATGTGATTTCAAATTTATGCAAGTCCGAAGATACCGTGCTAGTCGACTTATCTAGGAAGATCTGAAGGAGACTCTGCTCACAGTGTAGTCGGAAGACAACGTCTTCAGAATAGATTACTCACTTGAATTTCAGTCTTTACTGCTTCTACAAAATTCTCAGCTAACGAATACCTTGCAAATCTTTTATTCAAAGGAGGATGATAAGAAGATCATGACAGAATTTACTTCAGTTGACCGCCTGAAATAGACTGAATAGATAAGCAAAATATCTGCCCCGTCGACTAAAGACAAATGAACACAGGCAAAATCTCGAAGACTTGCTTCACCGACCTTCACTGAAACAGCATGACCGGTATGTATTGCTTATTTTTAAACAGAACTCTAAATCGTTTTTAAAATTATCTTTTTACAAATAAATAGACGCGTTTTGAGATAACCCCACGCACTCGCGTGGCCCTTTAAAGTTTTCTAAATGTTCAGCACAGTTGCATAGATTTTCCGGTCTTCGGATGACCATCTTAATTGCAATATTGTACTGCTGTTACAGAGCTATCATACGCTATTACAAAGCTTTTTTTTAAATGTAGCTTTGAGTCGCGCGTCGCTCACGATGACCACGCACACGCGTGCGTGCGTGTTCCCCACAGGCGTATCGCTGAAAGACTGTAATTTTTCGTGCGTTAACCAGTGAACTTAAAAACGAAATATTTTCGTTTATTTCAGAAATATCACCAAATTTGAACGACTGAGGGAATAAACAACTTTGAATGAAGCTCGGCGAGTACCCATATTTTCATTACAAGCAAGACAAGTCCTGATCCGGCGGATGAGTTACCCTCAACGAGCCACTGCTTGGAATAGGATTTTTTTTTGCTTTCTAGTAGAAAAACGTGGCTTGTAGAACAATGAAGGGCACTGGTACTTTTAGATCATATGCTCCGCTTCAAACATTAGCCAAAGAAAGAAAGTCACATGTACAGTGGGTGAGGAGTTGACTCTTCACTGGCAAGATCTTACAATTATTATATCATTGAATCTCACGAAATTCTTAATTCCCTATGTATTTGACAAAGCAGTTTTGGCAGGAAAGGCACTTATACCTTAAGGGGTTTAATTTAATCTAAGTACTGTATCACTATTGATCCTGGAGTTACTTGAATTTTTTCTGCTTAAGGATGTTTCTGTTTTACAATCATATGCCTGTGTACAAAGTCTTGTTTTGCAGTCTTGTGAGAGACATGCCGTATTCCAGTTCAAATTTGCTATAGTTTAGGAAGCAGGGCTGATTGTTTAATCATTCCTTGTTCTGCTTTAAATACTTGTATTAAGAAACATAAGCATTTTTTACTTGCAATGTTGTATGATTATCTTTTTTATGAAGTTAGTGGTCAACTATGTTGTTTGTAGAGAACGGTTAACATAACCATTAAAAATGTTGCTGAAGACTATTATTGTGAGGCTAATGTAATTCATTACTATCAGTTAAAACGACCGTTTTCTTCTAACCCATATGGAATGGTCAAAGCTACCACCTCTTGACTACTTTAAATGGGTTACCACAGATTCGTCGCTAGTACCCAAAAAACTGGTTTACCATGACCACAAAAAATGGTTATTATAACTTATCTGTATGGGTTGAAACATATTTATCTTTTTATTTCGGTTATAACAACTAAAAATTTAAAGTTAGTTTAACCAAAAAGTAGAGGTTATGACAAACAGGTCATAAGAAGTGGCGCGGGCTGTGGTAGAAACAACCATTTTTAAGGGTTAATATAACCCATAAAGAAAAGTTATTTCAACGGGAATAAAAAATGGTTAACCTGAACTATATTTTTTTGGTTACTGTAACCTAATAAAATACGGTTACCTGGGATTCAAACCTTAACCATTTTTTTGAGGTCACTATAACTGGTCAGTTTTTACAGTGTAGGATTAATGGGATATTAGCAATGTCAAGGGCTATTTCAGGGGGCAAACAAGTGTTAAAATTTACCAATGCGAGTTATCGCGGCCAAGTTTTTTAATTCTCTTTTGTAGTAATGCAAAATGTACGGTTCGCGTTTCGACAAATTTTATGTCATTACTGCTTGCTGTGAGGACATCTACGGTCGCTACTGCACCCAAAAATGTACCAATGACCACTTCCACCTTTAAATTGTCATTATCGTCTTTAAGATAAAAAGTCCTTCATTTTCTGTTGTCTACAAAAAACAAACACGATCGCGATTTCCTACATGGCAAATTCTATATTTTGTATCGGTTTTATACCATCAGTCCTTGAGAGCTTGCAAAGATGGCGGGTATCGTGAATAAGGTCAATTTTCGGCCCGTAACATAGGTAAAATGGCTGGGGAACCGAGCAAATTGCCAAATCCAAAACGACCCGAGTGGTGGAAGGGATAGGGATTGGGTAATAGTCTTAAACAATTAACTAATAAGGTGTACAAGACCATTAATGCCTAATGTTTGCTGATTGGTTGGAAAAATCATATGAGCTTATGTCATAATACAATGATTGACGGCAGCGATAAACACAATTGTGAAGGTGGCTTTTGAACTTTAGCTACAAATGCCCTCTCCCCCGGGGGGAGGGCACGCTTGGAATCGATAGAGCCATTAATTGACACACAATTCCCTGCTAGCAGAGGTCTCTCGACAGACCTCTGCTAGCAGGGAAAACACGCAACATAGTACACACAGAAAAACCAACCGCAACTAGGCAAAAAGTACACTACTTTGAAAAAAAAAAAAGAAAAATTTTGTTACGTACATTAGATGAAATACTTACATGTCTTACATTCGACATTTTCCTGTTGGAATAATTTATTACTATGGCTATGTATTACCATCACGCATACTTTGATCTCATTCTTTTTGCCCCCGCAGCGCAGGGATTTCGCGCAGATGGCGAAATCCCGAGGAGGCACTCTAGTAACTCGCGCGTATATTAATGAAAGTACTTACAGTTGAAATATACAGTCATACAGTCAATATAGAAAAAATCTCGATTTGCTTGAACAGGGGCCGCGAGGAACCGGTAGGTAATGACGACGTTTCTATTGTTTGCGCTCGCAAGTACGAAATGGTTAGGGTGACGTAAAACACAAAACATCCCGAAGGAGCGCTTACAATAGATTAGATTAGATTAGATTTTGTGACATTAATTGCATTGTGCAGTTATACTTCGATTCTCTTTTGGGTTACGTGTTATCAGTGACATTCTGTGGAGCAGTTGTTATGAAAGTTATGGACCAAAAGACACTCGTTAAGTGCAGATGAAGTTATAACGTGCGTATAACAGTGTATATTTTAACACTAAGTGAGTTTCCAGACACGAGTTCACAAATCTTTGATTGGAAACCTTCCCAGACACTCTTTCATGTTCTTTGACCTGTATAAGACTCGGCTCCAAACAAGCAAGAAGAGTGAATGATTCAACGGCTAGCTTATCACCAGCAGAACGATGGACGATTACAGAAATTCGCCGACCATCGATTAAATTCTGTGCTGACTTAAACATATTCCCTGCTCACAGATGTCCTTCCTCTATAAAGTTTAAAATAAGACTATAAAATGCCCGAGCGTTTATTGATCAAACGTCCTTTTAATTTCTAAGGCTTACTTTCCGGCAAACAAAATGAACTAAATGTAAAAAGTGAAATAGAAATAGCGAAAAATTAAACTTCGAATTAAATATTTCTTATGGTTTAGAATAAACTATTCTCGAAACTGAGAATGTTTTGATTAAAGCTGTGTAAATCGAACCGAGACGTTCTGCGAAAATGGCGTTGCGAGTCGCCGCTAACAGGTGCATACTCAGGAGCATACAAACGGGTATCTAAATTTCTAAGAAGTCTCACCATCTTCACAACCTTTAAAGTACCCCTATTCATTGTTGACTTTGGAAAAAAGGAGCTACTGAACAATTATACAGATAGCGAAGACATCCATATCAATGAGGAGACAGCGATTTTTCACGTCACTTAATCGCAGGAAGCCGAAAAGATAGTTAAAGAACAACAGTTGAAACCAAGTGACAACAAGAACATCATCAAAGGAACTTGGTTTGGACTTGACGAGTCGCCCAGCGTCTATGGTAGCGAAAGCTTTCATACCATGTTGCGTGACTTAGGCATTAAGGGGCTTCGTCAAGGCGAGATTGTCTCTTACAAGGATGAGGTCAATGTGATCCTCTACGCTGAAGAGGATGCTAAGTAGTTTAAACATTTGAAGAAACCAACCGATGAAGCTGTAAAGAAAAGAAATCCAGACGCATATGTACGTGTATCCATATTTGTGCCAGCAAGATTCTTACCCTCCCCTGATGAATTTAAGAATGTTTTTTAGCGGTCCTATTAGAGTTCCTCACGGCCCGTTTTGTGTTAGGGAGAGGCGATCAGACTACCGGTGCTCAGAACAGAAGTAAATCATAAGATGATTCTCCACGTCCATGCATATGAAACTGCTGCTGTAGTGGTGGACGTTGGCAACATCACTCATTGTCGAGATGAAAGAAACAGGAAAACGTTTTTTGCTAATTTTAAGCGTCCCTAGGAAGGGGGGGGTTCCTTTTTGACGAGTGGACACAAACTGTGTAGCCTGCGTAGCAAGCGTTTCTGTGCGGTTTAGGAGGAAAGAACGAGGAACGAGAGTCAAAGACCGCGAGAAAAATGGCTCTCGTTTCATTTCTCGCGCGGTCAAAACCGAAAGTCCCCTTCCTCGGTATTTCTTTGCTCCAAAACCAAACGGAAACGCTTGCTACGCAGGCTACAAACTGTGGCACTGTAGACGGTGTTAAAATACTAACACTAAGGCTCATTAGGCATTAATGGTCTTGTACACCTTATTAGTTAATTGTTTAAGACTATTACCCAATCCCTATCCCTTCCACCACTCGGGTCATTTTGGATTTGGCAATTTGCTCGGTTCCCCAGCCATTTTACCTATCTTACGGGCCGAAAATTGACCTTATTCACGATACCCGCCATCTTTGCAAGCTCTCAAGGACTGATGGTATAAAACCGATACAAAATATAGAATTTGCCACGTAAGAAATCGCGGTCGTGTTTGTTTTTTGTAGACAACAGAAAATGAAGGACTTTTTATCTTAAAGACGATAATGACAATTTAAAGGTGGAAGTGGTCATTGGTACATTTTTGGGTGCAGTAGCGACCGTAGATGTCCTCACAGCCAGCAGTAATGACATAAAACTTGTCGAAACGCGAACCGTACATTTTGCATTACTACAAAAGAGAATTAAAAAACTTGGCCGCGATAACTCGCATTGGTAAATTTTAACACTTGTTTGCCCCCTGAAATACCCCTTGACATTGCTTATATCCCATTAATCCTAAAGCGCGTGCAAAGATGGCGGGTATCGTGAATAAAGTCTATTGATAGTCAGGAGGCAGCTCGCCAAAAAACGATTTTCGCTAAACATTTTGAGTAGAAGCAGGCAACATAGCTTAAAATCTTCGCCTTCCCATCCTAATTAAGAATTGTGCTGTTGCCCACTCCAAATGTTATGATATCTGTCATTAAGCAGGTTTTTTGTTCAGGCCCTCGCTCCTGCAGCATGAAAAGGAGGCTGAACCGTAACATTTATATAAACCCAATAAAAAGTGCACAATACTATGAAGAAATAGCTGAATCTTTGTTACTTGACGTTTAGAGCTCGATAGACAGTAGTGTGGGAGATAAAATGCGTCACGTGATCAGTTATGAAGAGTCACGTGACTTTCCAATAAAATCGATTTTAAAGCATAAAAGACGCTCTATTCACACTTTCCTTTAATAAAGTTTTCAACTTACTGACGTTTCTCTTTTCGATTTACAGATCCAACAATAAAAACACAAAAATGCAATAGGTGATCAGCTATGATGGGTCACGTGATGTAATGAAATCATTCTATTTTCAGTCATTCTGTAGCGTTTCCAACCTTTGTAACATTTCCCATGAGTTAGGATTTTTCATGTAAAAAGACTGAACTTTCTTCTACTTGGCCGCACGGTTTAAGCCAGAAATACAAGCTTATAAACCATAAGCAAAGTATCTTATATTACACAAGACCACCATGTGACTTCCACCTTATCAAAGTTATAGGTCATGCTTCATTCGCCTCTGCTGCAGTGTTCCTGTCGTTTCTGAACCTGTCGCCACATTTACATGCCTTGGAACAGCAAAGAGATAGTTTAACGCAAGTGCAGCGTCGGTTTACACAGCATCCGCCTTCTCGGGAGCACCCACAGTATGCTAACTGTAAACACGCCGCTGACACTTCTTCTCGTGTCATTAACTTTGGCTTCAGAAGGCCTTCACTGTAGTACCATCCGCTGTCTTCAGGCTTTGGGAGAGAAGGACATGGTTCCAGCGCTTTATTCCATACGATGGTCTGATAGTTTGCCCGCTTTGTGTGGAGAATCAGTGCATCTTGAGTCGGAGGTAGGGCGTCGAGATCTTTCTTGGATTTGCGAAACGCTGCTGCTCTTTCTTTGTTGATTTCCACCTCTTGTGTTCCCGGATTGTAGAGTTTGCATACAAAGGCTTGAGCTTTGGCAAGAACGTCAGCACTGATTTGGCTTTCTTCGCCATGGTGTTCCAAGAGGTCAGGTGCATCTTCGAAGACTTTCCATGCCGAAGCCTTGCCCACACCATAGAACTGGCTTGTCGTATCACAGCCAGTAATGGCATGAAATGCCAGAGGCGACTTCCTCTTCTCCTCGGAGAGCGGGATTTTGTGAACTGGTATGTAACGCCTTTGTCTTGATGTACCCGCAAACATCCATATCTCTTGACAAAGCTGCTCTCAGTGTGCCAAAAGGAGGACAAGAACGTCCGTATCACGACACAAAATGTTGACTTGCTTGTACCCTCTTGCTGCTACGTCTCGGGCATGCAGTACTATTCTAGTATCTGCCTCCTCGTGATCTGATGAGAGCTCTCTTATATCTTGTCGTGATGTGTCAGACGACCACACCTTCAGTATGTATCCTTGAAGCCTCCATTGATCACCAGCTCTCGCCCAGGAGGCGCGCTGTAACTCTCCGAGATTTCAGTCGAGAGGAAATGAGGTAGGCTAGCCTTGTTATCTTCTAGAATGATGAACCTTTCCCAGTTTCCAATTCTCTAATATCTGTTATCCACATTGCGCCTAATCCCTGTACTCGTTTTGTCGTTGCGCTTGTCTCTGGTTCCTCCTTTTATTGAGTTCTTGACATATCTGTCAAATAGCAGGTCAACCCTTGTATAGCCTCCCCCGCAGACATTCTTAGGCGTGCGTCACGCGTTCCTTCCGTGACGCACGCCTAAGAATGTCTGCGGAGGAGGCTAGACCTCAGGGGCAGTCTGCGAAAGCATCTTCATGTCTGCAAGAAATATGACGCCCCATCTGGTGTAATTCGAGTGGTCGAAAGCTGCAAAATAGGGTAGCATTTCGGAGAAGGAAGAGAGATCAACTACTTGAATGAGCCAGATAAACACCCTAAAGGCTCGGACACAGCAAAACATTGCGCGCAGTAAAGACAGATCCCACTTCCCTTCCCGGATCGCACGCGTAAACCTCAGTAAGATGGACACCAGTTTCATGTATTGTCTCCAGTAACAACGAGAGGTTGTCATGATGTGCGGCATCAAAAGCTTTGATGATACGTGCAGCTTGTCCAACTTCATTAACAAGCTCATTGCTAGTCTGGGCATCTACTAATGCATCATCGTCGTTCCCAGTCGTAAACTTAGTTACCAATGTTTCCGACAGATTGAAGCAGATATTTACCCCATGAAACAAAGTTTTTTTTATTTCTAATAGAAAATAATTCCTGAAGAGCTTACTGAAACAATTAATCAATCACGCTATTCACACAGCTAAGGCTAATTCAGTATCTATTCAATGGTTGCTATCTAGTCACGTGACCCATTATAGCTGATCACCTATTGCATTTTTGTGTTTTTATTGTTGGATCTGTAAATCGAAATGAGAAACGTCAGTAAGTTTAAAACTACTTTTTTAAAGGAAAGTGTGAATAGAGCGTCTTTTATGCTTTAGAGTCGATTTTATTGGAAAGTCACGTGACTCTTCATAACTGATCACGTGACGCATTTTATCTCCCACACTACTGTTTATCGAGCTCTAAACATCAAGTAATAAAGATTCAGCTATTTCCCCATCGTATTGTGCACTTTTTATTGGGTTTATATAAATGTTACAGTTCAGCCTCGTTTTCATGCTGCAGGAGCGAGGGCCTAGACAAAAAACCTGCTTAATGACAGATATCATAACATTTGGAGTGGGCAACAGCGCAATTCTTAATCAGGATGGCAAGATGAAGATTTTAAGGCATGTTGCCTGCTTCTACTCAAAATGTTTAGCGAAAATGAAAAATGAGCGCCCTGCGTGACAGTGCTTCCTGACTATGACAGGGGCGCCCAACGACGGTTTCGTTCTAAATACATCGAAAACACTTTTTAGGCTATCCAGAGTACTATTATATCTCTAGAAGTGAATTCTAAGCGGCGCTTTAAAATTTGTACCTGTTCGTTCATCCTATTGCAATTTGAGTCTTTTCGAACAAGGGCTTCAGTATTATTTTTCTGAAATTTTTGGACGTAGTATAAAGTGTTACGAAAGTGAGACTTTTTGTGATTCCTCTCTGCATCGCATTTTCTAATCTGAAAATTTTTAGGCTTCCTTTTTTAACGAAAAATAACTTAACCTGGGTGAACTTGCGAAATATTAAGCTTCAGAAAATCGTAGGGAAACTATTAGATAACTTCAAAAATTGTACGTGAATGGAACGGTCATCTAGAAATTTTTAGCTTTCCTCAAGCTATAGAAAATTCCAGGCAAATTTTGTTTCTCCCAACTGATATTTTACATAACGCAGTCGTTGGGTGCCCCTGTATGGAAGACAAATATGCTGAAACCTATCTCTTTGCACAGCTATATACCGAAGTCATATGTACTTATAGAATTTCCGTCAGCGTACTAACTTTTGATACAACTGTTAAATAAAAATCTCAACCAATATATTGCGATTATTGTTAAATAAAACTGTGTTCGGAAAATTTCGTTTTGAAGACAAAAGGTCCTCTAGAATCTTTTAATGAAAGTATGGCTACTCCATGTCCTGGACCCATCAGGGTATAGGTAAAAAGCCACCTCCGTGAAACTTTCGAGACGATTGAAGTTCCCCAAGACATCCAAACAGATAAATTATATTTTTAAGGCAGCTCCAAATTAACCACAGAGGCCTCTAACGCATAGAAAAACCAATTTGAGACACTTGTGTCGTATTTGGAAACATTCGGTCGTTGGGTGCCCTGACGTTATAGAAGACAGGATCGCAAGAAGATAATCTTTTCAGTTGTACCACAATTTAGTTATAATTAGTCTTTGCGCTATTACTTCTTTCTGTTTGCAAAAGGTAAATTGTAATTCTGAGTTTTGATATGTCCTCGAAGTGAATAGGGTATTGTCGAGTTACGGTATTCGTGTCGACGTTTGCAAAGTAAAACTGAATTCATTTGCCACTCTTTGAGTTTGTGTCTTATTAGGTATGCTTGAGCAAATTGTTTTTCAAAATAAAGTTCTGTCAGTTTTCATTGTTTTTTATCTGTTCGATCCCAAATTCTCTTTCCGAAACTCCAATTTTTGTTTGACCTCGCCTTTAAATCTTGATAGGCGTTATCGTTAATTTTCATTGTCTATGCAGATGCTTACAAACCTTAATCGACTTTCCCGCAATAAACCAAGGAGATCACACTCATGCAGAGAATTTTCGTTTATTTTCGTCTTGACAACCAGGTTGATTCTTTGCAGTAAGAAACTTTTAAACAACAATTTAATCCTCACAAGATGCTCCCTCCTCTCGCAAAACGTTTCGGCTTATAAAACAAACTCGCGTCCTCTTAAACTTATCGCCACTATTGCAACTAGCTCAATTTGTTAAATATATATAGATGAACTGTGCTAGAGTTGGTCTTTCTTTTCAGCTGATGGGCCCCTTTGCAGCTGGTAATTCTCGTAGTAGAAAGAAAAGCATTGCGGCGAGATAAACAAAGGAAATTGTAATTTTGCTGTTTGTTTGCCGAGTGTTTTGTTCTAGTGTGTTTCTTGCTCGGCTCCAGCACAACGTTTTCGTGTAGACTGGGTTTTTGCCTCAGGCAAAGTTACCAACACAGCTGTTGCATAATTGAAAATGTTTCTCAGTTAAAAGGGATGGCTGTGAATCAAATTGCTCATTGTTTTTTTAAGTCATATGATTATCGAATGATTTTCCGGCGACCAATCAGCAAAAGTTACCGGTGTTGACTCAAAGCTAGCAAAGTTAACATGCGAATTTCATCTGTAGTCTTCCGTTTGGGATTCATTCTAATTATGAAAGCCGAATAGAAGTTGTCACAAATTATAATCAAAGGCTGGGTGAAGATGAGTAACATAGACTTACTATTGGCCTTCGACAGCCACAGTAGTTGTAGGAAAGTCTGTGAAAAGGTCATAGAAGCCCTAAAAGACGCAGATCCAGCGGTCGTTGTTCTTGCGTTTGAAGGTCTTGTCCGTATTGAAAGCGGCGTAAACTCAGGTCAGTTCCAAGGTGATGTGCTTGTTGAAGTTCGAGACGTTCTGCGAAAATGGCGTTGCGAGTCGCCGCTAACAGGTGGATATTCAAACACATGGAACAGGGTACCTGGTTTTCTAAGAAATCTCACCATCTTCAAAACCCTTGAAATACCCCTGTTCATCGATGACGACGGAAACAAGGAGCTATTGAACGAATATACAGGCAGCGAAGACATCCATATCAATGAAGAGACAACGATTTTTCACGCCACTTACCCGCAAGAAGCCAAAAAGATAGTTGAAGAACAACAGTTGAAACCAAGTGACAACAGGAACATCATCAAAGGAACTTGGTTTGGACTTGAAAATTCGTCCATCGGCTTTGGTAGCCGAAGCTTTCAAACAACGCTGCGTAAGTTAGGCATCAAGGGGCTTCGTCAAGGCGAAATTGTCTCTTACAATGATCAGGTCAAGGTGATCCTCTACGCTGAAAAAGATGCTACGGAGTTTAAAGGTTTGAAGAAACCAACCGATGAAGCTGTGAAGGAAAGAAATCCAAACGCACATATACGTGTATCCATATTTGTGCCAGCAAGATTCTTACCCTCCCCTGATGAATTTAAGAATGTTTTTAGCGGTCCTATTTGAGTTCATCACCGCCCGTTTTGCGTTAGCGAGAGGCGATCAGACTACCGGTGCTCAGAACAGAACTAAATCATAACATGATATTCCACGTCCATGAATATATGATATTTTACATAACGCAGTCGTTGGGTGCCCCTCTATTGAAGATAAATATGCTGAAACCTATCTCTTTGCACAGCTATATAGCGAAGTCATATATGTACCTATAGAATTTCCGCTCTTCTGATACAATTGTTAAATAAAAATCTCAACCAATATATTGAGATTATTGTTAAATAAAACTGTGTCCTCAAAATTTCGTTTTGAAGACAAAAGGTCCTCTAGAATCTTTTAATGAAAGTATTGCTAGTCCATGTCCTGGACCCATCACGGTATAGCTAAAAAGCCACCTCAGTAACACTTTCGAGACGACTAAAGTTCCCCAAGACATCCAAACAGATAAATTATATTTTTAAGGCAGCTCCAAATTAACGAAACAGGCCTCTAAGGCATAGAAAAACCATTTGAGACACTTGTGTCGTATTTGGAAACGTTCGGTCGTTGGGTGCCCTGACTTTATAGAAGACAGGATCGCAGGGAGACAATCTTTTCAGTTGTACCGCAATTCAGTCATAATTAGTCTTTGCGTCAGGCGCCTTTTGAGTCGCCATTTATTTAACTATTACTTCTTTCTGTTTGCAAAGCTAAATTGTAATTTTGATTTTTCATATGTCCTCGGAGTGAATAGGGTATTGTCGAGTTAAATCTCACGCAGTGAACAGAAATTGTGACGCCAAATAATTGATCTTCTTTACGGTATTCGTGTCGACGTTTGCAAAGAAAAACTGAATTCATTTGCCACTCTTTGAGTTTGTGTCTTATTAGGTATGCTTGAGCAAATTGTTTTTCAAAATGAAGTTCTGTCAGTTTTCATTGTTTTCTATCTGTTCGATCCCAAATTCTCTTTCCGGAACTCCAATTTTTGTTTGACCTCGCCTTTAAATCTTGATAGGTGTTATCGTTAATTTTCATTTTCTATGCAGATGCTTACAAAATTCCTCGACTTCCCCGCAATAAACCAAGGAGATCACACTCATGCAGAGAATTTTTGTTTATTTTCTGCTTGACAACCAGGTCAAATCTTTTCAATAAGAAACTGTTATCAACAATTTAATCCTCACAAGATGCTCCCTCCTCTCGCAAAACGTTTCGGCTTATAAAACAAACTCGCGTCCTCTTAAACTTATCGCTACTATTGCAACTAGTTCAATTTGTTAAATATATATATAGATGAACTGTGCTAGAGTTGGTCTTTCTTTTCAGCTGATGGGCCCCTTTGCAGCTGGTAATTCTCGTAGTAGAAAGAAAAGCATTGCGGCGAGATAAACAAAGGAAATTGTAATTTTGCTGTTTGTTTTGTTCTAGTGTGTTTCTTGCTCGGCTCCAGCACAACGTTTTCGTGTCACATGACTTAACACCTGCAAAGAACCTAAGCAGTTCTTATAAAAATTATAGTTTCGATTCCTTATTGGCCGTCCATAATTTCTCATTATAAAATATAAAAATGATATTATTGCTTTAAGAATCGAAAATTATTTAATGATTCTACTCAGCAGTTCTCTCCGACAGCAAGTGTAGACTGGGTTTTTGCCTCAGGTAAAGTTACCAACACAGCTGTTGCATAATTGAAAATGTTTCTCAGTTAAAAAGGATGGCTGTGAATAAAATTGCTATTGTTTTTAAGTCATATGATTATCGAATGATTTTCCGGCGACCAATCAGCAAAAGTTACCGGTGTTGACTCAAAGCTAGCAAAGTTAACATGCGAATTTCATCTGTAGTCTTCCGTTTGGGATTCATTCTAATTATAAAACCCGAATAGAAGTTGTCACAAATTATAATCAAAGGCTGGGTGAAGATGAGTAACATAGACTTACTATTGGCCTTCGACAACTACAGAAGTTGCAGGACAGTCTGTGAAAAGGTCATAGAAGCCCTAAAAGAGGCAGATCCAGCGGTCGTTGTTCTTGCGTTTGAAGGTCTTGTCCGTATTGAAAGCGGCGTAAACTCAGGTCAGTTCCAAGGTGATGTGTTCTATGAAGTTCGAGACGTTCTGCGAAAATGACGTTGCGAGTCGCCGCTAACAGGTGGATATTCAGGAACATGGAACAGGGTACCTGGTTTTCTAAGAAATCTCACCATCTTCAAAACCCTTAAAGTACCCCTATTCGTCGATGACTTCGGAGAAAAGAAGCTATTGAACAATTATAGAGGTCTCGAAGACATCCATATCAACGAAAAGACAGCGATTTTTCACGTCACTCACTCGCCGGAAGCCGAAAAGATAGTTAAAGAACAACAGTTGAAAGCAACTGACAACAAGAACATCATCGAAGGAACTTGGTTTGGACTTGACGAGTCGCCTAGCGTCTATGGTAGCCAAAGCTTTCAAACAAAGCTGCGTGAGTTAGGCATCAAGGGGCTTCGTCAAGGCGAGCTTGTCTCTTACACGAATGAGGTCAATGTGATCCTCTACGCTGAAGAGGATGCTACGGAGTTTAAAGGTTTGAAGAAATCAACCGTTGAAGCTGTGAAGGAAGGAAATTCAAACGCATATATACATGTATCCATATTTGTGCCAGCAAAATTCTTACCCTCCCCCGATAAATTTAAGGAAGTTATAAGCGGTCCTAAAAAAGTTCATCACGGCCCGTTTTGTGTCAGGACGAAGCGATTAAAGATCCCGTGCACAGAAGAGAACTAAATCATAAGATGATACTCCACGTCCATGAATATGAAACTGCTTCTGTATCGTATATCTGCTGGATGTTAGCAACATTACTCATTGTCGAGATAAAGAAAACAGGAAAAAGGTTTTCGCAAATTTTAAGCGTCCCCATGAAGTTGTTCCTTTTGACGAGTCGACACAACCTGTGGCATTGTTAAAATACCAACATTCATGAGGTATTAATGATCTTGTACACCTTGTTACTCGATTGTCTAAATCTATTACCCAATCCCTATCTCCTCCCCCCCGGGCCATTTTTGATTTGGCAATTTTCTCGGTTCCAGAGCCATTTTACCCTTGTTACGGGCCAGAAATAGACCTTATTCACGATGCCCGCCATCTTTGCACGCGCTTAATTAAGGACTGATGGCATAATACTCGATGACACGTGGTTTCTCAGGGGACAAAGAAGTGATAAAATTTGCCATGTAAGAAATCGCGGTGGTGTTTGGTTATTCTAAACAACAGAAATTGAAGGACTTTTTATCTTAAAGACGATAATGGCAAATTATCGGTGGAAGTGATCATTGGTACATTTTTGGATGCAGTAGCGACCGTACATGTCCTCACAGCAAGCAATAATGACATAAAACTTGTCGAAAACGTACATTTTGCATTTCTATTAAATCTCCTTTTGAGAGAATAAACAAATTCGATCGCGATTTCTTGCTTTGGCAAATGTTATCACTTGTTTGCCCTCTAAAACACCACGTGACATTCCTTATATCCCATCAATCCTAAAGCGCGTGCAAGGGTGGCGAGTATCGTGAGTAAGGTATATTGAAGACAAATATGCTGAAATATTTCTCTTTCAACAGCTATGGTGGTGAAGTCATATGTAGCTACAAAAAATCCCGTAAGCGTTAACTTTTAATTCCATCGTTAAATGTAAATCTCTTGTCATCAAAACAGCTAAGTGAAATTTACAAATTTTATAATTAAACGTTTCAATTGTTAGTTTTTGACTTCGAATGGCTTTTCATACATAGTGATATATTTGCTTAATTTGTTTTCAAATAATACGCCTTTGTAAGGTTTATGTTTGATTGTCATTTTCCACGACTGCCATTATTTGCCCTAAGTATGAATGCATCAGATAGATAGATGGATAGATAGGTTTATAAAAATAATCAAATTGCAGCCAGCAGGTTTAATTGCTTAATTATTTACAATATTATAAAGGGTATAAAAAGTTTGGCAAAAGACTAATTACAATTTTGTTAATTAGGAATAATGACAATAAATTAAAAAAAGAAAAGAAAAATAACGTATTTGACTCGATGAATATTTTAACTGGTTTACACATTAAGGGCCTGTTTACATGAAGGTGGGGGACCCTAGATAGGTGACGTAACCCGCTAAGGTGGGTTAACCCGCCTGTCCATATAATCTCTCATTTTAATTTGATCACGCAGTTATATGATAGGTGGGGTGACCCGCAACATGTTACCTCACCTGTCTGGGGTCCACCACCTCCATGTAAACAGGCACTAACTGACAATATAAAAATAAGTTTGCACGACCGCACATGGCTGGTATGAACGACTTTTTGAAGCCGTTTGTGGCCTTGGTGTTTCGGAGGAAGCAGGCAAGCGAGTTTGTGCTGCCCCGAGGATATACTAGTAAAAAGCTTAACACAGTGATCGCTACGCCTATCTTATAGTGCTGAGACCAAAACTGACTAAACAGTGTTTGTATGCCACTTTGTCAGGCGCTATTATAGACAGCAGTCTTTTTGTAGGCGCTCATGGTCCTCACTTAGATAGTCGAGTAGACTATGGTGGAATATGGGTGAGCAAATTCTAGTACCGTCTTATTACTGTACAGCAGAAGTTGACAATATCTTTACAGCTCGTGCCAACTGTCTTTAGCAGAGGTTTCATTTTTTATACCACCGTTCCACTTGAGATCGTCAGACAATGTTACAGTCAACTCTGTCTTAACGGTCATCTCTCTAAGACGAACACCTGATGTTAGTCCCTGCCGTTTTTCAGTCATTTTACTGTAACTAATTATATTCTCTATAAGATGGACACCTTTCTAAGACGGATAACGGACACTTTTGAAACCGTTAATGGACACTTGAGAAGTGCTTTTTGCAGTGAAAATACCTCAAAACGGAAATGTAGGTGCTCTACATGAGTAAAGGTTTCCAGCTAAGTATTGGCTTTGTATAATAGGCTATTAGAGCCAATTTCTTGCCATAAATATCTTGGTGTATTTATTCAAGACAAACTAACGAAGAATCAGCTCCCACAGTTGTACATTCTTACTAAAAGAAGACAATTTGGTTTTACTTGCACAGTTCTTCAGTGGTTAGAGTCATACATCCGAGATCACTTTCAGAAGGTAGTGATTGGATACACAGAGTGCAGAATAATCGTTCAGGACGCATTCTTATAGGGCATTTCCTTTTAGCATTTATTAGCATTTTTATAGCATTTTTAGCCCATTGTAGCATTTCGTTTCTTTTTTTAAGGCCATGATGGATTTTTATTTCTGTAAACGCATTGAGGCAATGCATAATGCGTTCCAAAAACTGTAATTATTATTTAAAAAAGTTCTATAGCTTCTAAATTGGATTACTGAAACTCTCGTTTTTATGGATTACTGACCCAACACTAGCGTGCGAATACATCCGTTTCTCCTTGCTCCACGGCTGTATTCGCGGACTAACCCAGCACCTTATTCGGCCGAGGCGGAATTAGAACGCTGTTTTCACTATATCGTAAAGTCAGTCATAAGTTTCTGAGTGACGGCTCCATCTCTGACCTCCACTCCGTCGCTAGTCAAAACCAGCTTTTAAAATTAGGCTTAGCCACAAGTTGCTTGGCAACTTTTCGGCAACTTTTGCGATTTTCGGAAACTTTTAAAATTCTCGGCAAATTTTGATTTTTTTTTAGCATTTTTAAAATTATTTTTTTAATTTTTCGCCACATTTATAAGCTTTCGAAAGAAAAGTCAGCTACATTCAACTGGTTTATACTACTGTGTGAGTGTGTGGACTCCAGGGGCCCGTTTCTCGAAAGGTCCAATAATTAACGGCCCGTAAAGCTGTTGTTGCTTACATGCAAGATCGAGGTTTCAATAGTTTTGCATCTAACATAATAAAACTATTAGTTAATGAAGCAAAATGGAGTAGTTTTCTAGCCAGGACCCGTGCTTTTATTCTTTTCATTTCGACCGGGACTTTCGAGAAACTTGGTGTTCACGCCTGTCCATGAGGCCAGCGGTATCACGTGACACGTTTTTCAGGATGGAGGACAACACTGTCAGTGATTCAGATTCCAGCAGGGAAGTACGTGCAGATGAAGGCTTGATTAATCCTACTGACAAAGCTAAAAGGCTGGGGGCAAATCTTGCTACCCCCGAAAAAGCTAAAATAGCTAGAGAAAGAAAAATCCAGACAAATCCGGCCGTGAAAACCGCAATAAAACTAACCTCAACTGCAAACAAGTAAAAAAAATTGCAACTTTTCGTCAACTTTAAAAATAAAATGGCACCTTCTTAGCAAATTTTAGACACTTTTATGGGCAACTTTTTGGGAATTAATCGGCAACTTGTGGCTAAGCTATTTACAATACATGGCAGCTCGTTTTGTGATTGGTGCTCGAAGACAAGACAACACATTGCATTGCTTTGGACGCTGTTTAATATAGGGGTACAATAAAATCGAAAACAGTAAACTGTCAGTAGCGAACTACTGTAGGTAAGGTTTACAATTCGTCACATATATTGATATCTTTGGGTACAAATTAAGGTATGATGTAAACGTTTCTAGTTCGCCGCTGTTTTCATTTTTATTGTAATCCTAAATGATCTTGAGTTCCTTCTATTTATCAGCAAAGTTCAAGCGAATTGTGAACTTAGCTATCTGTCATGATTTTTCGTCTTTCCAAGCAGTTTTCAAAAAACCGTTATTTTGTGAGATGATAATTTCTAAACCGACGGTCAAATTATCCTCTCGCAAAATAACGCTTTAAACAGCTTGGGAAGGCGAAAAAACATGACATGACCAATTTTTTTCGCTATCCTCTATATTATTTTGCCTGTTAATTTCTTATGTCATAGATTATTTGTACCCAGCCCTTGAAACCCCGAACAGGACCTAGTTATTACTTCGGCGGAACGCGAAGTTAAGGATTCACGTAGCTCAGGAATGTTCCGAAGTTGCAACTTCGGAACATCCGAATGTTCCGTTGTTGTTGCTTCGGAATTAGTTCGAGATATCTTCGTGTTCTTTGATTTATTCTTTAAGGGGAAAGAAATAATTGAGAGAAAGAATTACTTCTGGAAGAAACAAAGAATAAATAATTATTGTTTCTGGCTTGCCCAGGGTTTGAACCGGCTTTCGTGTGACCCGTCATATCAGATGAGACTCTAGCTTAATTGAGGGATTAGCCGATTGCACCACTGCGAAGCAAGGTAATTTGAGTTGTGAAAAATAGCCATAGGTTATGCACGAGGTACGAGAAAGATTCGGCGGGCAAGTTTGTTACTACTTGTCGGCTTGGTTGGGTTTTGACGTGGTGACACCGGAACGCCAATTGGAGATATAGCAAGGTCACTTCTAGTTCTTTCGGCTACAATTTGAGGCGGAGCGCAAAGTATTAAAGGATTTATTGCCTGCGTCGTACGCGCTAAGCCCTCTGTATAGAAATACAAATAACTTAGACGAGTGCGTGGGCCGGCTACAACTCAGCTAAGGATTTGCGACACTGAAGAATGTTGCAAACTTGCAGTTTACTTTGCTTCCAAAGTGACGTCGGAAGTTGCTCGAGATATAAACTTTCAAAAAAAGTCCTTCGTCGGATTTAATATGGTGCGGGACGAAGGACGGCCTCTCGCGACTTCGTCGCTCGGTCGGCCTCTTCGCGGCCTAAAAAAGCCCTCTCCGCTCGCCAAGAGGTCGACTTGTAGCAAGTCTACTCGAGATATCTCGAAATCAGTTTTAAGTAAGTCACGATTACACAAGTTACAATCCTTCATGGAAAAAATTTTAAGATAGAAATGTCTATAAAGTGTGAGAGTGAAGAGAGTTCGATTACTGGAGATTATTGCAGCAAGAGTGATTCGAAAGAGGAAGATAGGGGAAAAGGTACGGTCGTTTGCGTTGCGTGAGGACGAAGCGATTTGGAAAGCAATAGATTGTAAACAAGGCGAAGCAAAACGCAGTTACCGTGGTCTCGTAACCCTTGTGATAAGCACCATTATCATTATTCTTCTTTTAGTTTTGTTTGGAAGAGTAGGTATTTTTATACTTGTTTTTGTATTGTTTGTTATTTCTTTTTATAAAGTTTATGTTGCGATGTTGTGAAGATTGTGCATTTTCAGGAAGTTTTGTAAGCGAGTGTACTGATGTTAGTCACGTTGCTGGAGAAGGTGTGAAGTTAACTGTACATAAGGAAAGTGTTGTTGTAGAGGAAATAAAGAAAGTGTAACTGAGATCTCATAGTGCGCTATTTATTTATGACAGAAATTATAATCGAAACGTGGAATTTGACGAAAAGTAAAAGCATGCAGGTTCTTCATAACAGAATTTGAAACATGATGTTGGCGGAGATGACCCCTAGTACTAGCAGATTTCCGGTGAAGAAGTTAAAGGGACACAGTCAGCTGAAGCACATGCGCATTTCATACCATTTCTTAGCTGATTTGCATATCACAAGACACGCCCGTGAAACAGAAAGTGAAAAGCGCATCCGGAATACTCTTAACAAAACTCAGTTGTAGAGCTGAACTAGTAACAGGCCGAAATCGTGATTATAGACTCTATTCCATACCAGAGCACTCATTTTTTTATATACTGTTGTGAATTCAGCGATGGATTTGTCCAGGGAGTCTGCATGAATCATTGTGGAAGGTTCAAGGCCGCGAAAGCTTGATTTTCCAAACATATGTAACCTTTTCCATCAGTTTTCCAAATATATATAACGATTATTTGCACTCCAATGTTATTGATTCATTTTTTTTATTTTGGTAAACGAAGGCGATTTCTCCCACCTGTCACCTACGCGTTTCTCACCCCTTCCGTTCATGTTTCTTTGGATACTGTTTTTAACCAAATGTGATGAAATAATGTCATAGGATCAGTAAACGTTTGCTCAGAAAAGAGGTTTTCTGTAAAAGATCGCGGATCGAATGAAACACTAGGCAAGATTGAAGCGGATTTCTAGATGTATCCGATGTGTACATTTGATTTCGGGTTGAGGTAAACGCTTTTCAAACTGACAAAAGTGTAGTGTCCAGGTCTGCGCGGTCCCATAGCTGACTGTTACCCTTTAAGACGTCTGTTACTCATTACGAGAAAAGCGGGGTATTTTTACGGAAGGGTATCCGGAAAAATATCATTTCTTGCTATTCCTCCGCATTCACAATTAATTACACAACCACGACGCCGAAGTGCACGCTGACATAGCGTCTTGTCTGTTTTCGGTATACCTGCGGGGACAGTTCGGAACGAATCGGTTCACGTCGGACAATCGTCGGTAATTGGTCGTTTGAAGCACGCTTTCTATTTGACATCTCCGTCATGATGGCCACCATGGCAGACGGATTGAAAGAAAGAGAAAACCTTTACAAGCTGATGATAAGGTAGAGTAAAATGACTAGATGTGTTGTTCGCAGTTTTCCCTAACACGTAGCGTAGAAAACGTTACTAAAAGATCTTATAGGAGCAATGAACGGTGGAAGGTGAAAAAAGCAAGATGGCGGCTTTTTGTCTGTACCCAGTAGAAGACGGCAAGATCGATACCAAAGACGTTTATTTATCCTTGCTGTTTTTTTCCTTATCTATATACCTCACAAATTAAAACTATCATGATTTTTAACTGTTAACATTGGGCCTGGTGGTATTTCCATCACATGGTCGATAGTTTCTGTGCAGTATTAACCTGTTATGATGAATTGATAGCTAACGTCTTGGTTAATTGACTACTGATCTTCGATTCCCCCATCTTCACGTATTTTTCAAAGTTACTTTAAACACCATCAAGGTGATTTCGATGGATTTTGTAAATCTGAGAAAAGTTACTTGAAGATATTGTCAAAATGCAATGTCTTTTTTTTCTTGTTGTGCAAGCAGCTGCATAAGGTGCACTGTAGCATGTGTGGGTGCTAAGAGTCCTTAGTTATTCAATAAGCTCAAATTTTCGATTTTTTCCTAGTTTTTTTCTCCAAATGACTTTGTAAGGGAAACAGCTATTTTTTAGAGCTGATTCTTTAACAGCTATCAGCAAACATTGTTGTCATGGGCTACACATTAGTGTTTCTGTACTTGTTAGCTAGGATTGAATATATTGGTGTTGACTTCATTAATTTTGAATTGTTTTTTTTCAGCCAACTTAGATATGATGGATTTGAAGCAATTGCTTCCAACTTGGCTAAAGTTGTCAATATCATCAGTGCTTGTCCTCCAATGGCACGCCTACACCAAGTAGTTAATCTTGGAATTCAGGCTGAAACGGAAGGTGTGGTTAGAGTTAAATGTAATTTATTACAGGCAAAGTGTCAAAGCCGTGAACACGAGAAATGAGAATAGAGAGAAAACTAAGCTTGAGAAAGCTGTAGAACACTAAACAGCAAGCAACAGCATTCATAAGTTTATTGTTTTGTCGCTAGCTTGTGTACACGTCCTGACTTTTTCTGTGATTGGTCATAACAAAATAAATATTCCTGGTATGTTAATTTGGTAATTGATTTGTTTTGTTAGGAGTGAAGCCAGAACAACCAGTCATCCCTGGTCTAACACCATCAGTAGAAACAAAGCGAGGAATTGATTTGGAATATGAACCAGAAGGTGAGGAAGGAAATGAATTTTATGTCTAGAACATTTCCAGTTCTGCCTTTTAAAGAAACACAAGGCAGTGCTCTAAGGAAAATTAAAGGGAGCCCAGTACTCGTAATCTGTGAAACCCTGGGAGCCCAGCATGTGATTTGTATAAAAAAAACTAAGATTTTCTAGTTGCCCAAAAGCAAAAGTTGGGTGCCAGGGGCCACCGGGCTCTTCTAGGGCACAACCCTTAAACAGCCAATTCCTTGTGGTACTACAGAGCTCATTCATTGTTACGTGTAACTATTCAAGTCAAGAAATGACCACAAGAATTCCCAAGGGTAACAAACATCAATTTCTGTCCAAACAATTTACATACATATAGTGGAACCTTGATGTAATGAACCCCCATATAACAAAGTCCTCGACATAACAAGCGATTTTCTTTACCCCAGTAATACATGTAGTAAAATATATGAAAAAGATCCTTGATATAACGAAACCTCTTTACGGGGAACACAGTTTGCCAGTCCCTTGGCCCTTCGTTAAATTGAGGTTCCACTGTAACAGGACTCGAAAAAAAGTTGAATTCCAGCTTGTTCTTTGGATAAGCAGTTGTCACATTTTGCTTGTCCAGGACCACTTCTTGCTTGTCTTAGTTAATAATTTAGTTAGAAGGTGACCTGCTTAGGCCTTTTCCATTGGGCAAGTGAATTTAAAAGTTACTTGCCCCAGAAGAAAATCTACTTGTCCTGGATGACTGGATGGGAATTTTTTCGAGCCATGCATAATCAAGAAAAAGGTTGTGAGAATTAAGGAAATGAACACCAAAGAAATTCTCTCAACTTATCTTATAAGGAAATCTTGGACATCAGTCTGGAGAATTTGTATGTGGGTATTGGGACTTAAAGGGTTAATACACCAGGCTTTGCTACAGCTGTCGATGTGTTACAAGTCAAAATTAAATTCAGGTTAATTTTTTTTTAACCTAGGTTGATTCTCAATTCCTAGGGCTAGAAGACAAAGGAAACTGAGAATCAACCTAGGTTACAGGGTTGTCAGAAAGTTTGAAGTAGACGGCTGAGTTGTCAAAGTGAGCGGCCAGTCCAGGGATATTTTATTTTAAAAATATTCATAAAGAAATGCCAAGCAGAGTAGCCAGCCTATACTAACCAAGTGGGTGGGGATTTTCGCTGGTAGCCAGCTACTTTTGACAACCCTGGATAAAAAATTAACCTGAATCTAATTTTGACCTGTAACAGATGTACCTTCAGCAGCATTTAGGGGAGAATAAAAAAATCATCTTTGACAATGGCAGGTCTTTGTTGGATGGGTTTAGAAACACACCCTTCCAGATAAACTGCATTTGGTATAGATCTACCTTTTATTCTTTTAGATCAGTGGGGGAAAAGATGCAAGCAAATGAAATGGAATGCTTGTCAATACGTATACTGAATCAATTCTTTATTTTAATCTGTAGCACATTACTAACTACACCTGCATACTCAATCCCAACTTGTTCTTCAAGGATTTGAAGAACAAAGAATAGTTAGAAAGTACAATACAGTACATGTAACTAAATTTTGGAGGCTGTTTTTTACGGTATTAGATCTGCTATAATCCCTTCCAGTTGAAAAATTATTTTTTTTCTCAAACAATAAAGAATAAAAATTAGTCAATCAAGTGAGGGCTGAGCTTTCAGAAAATTGATATCCCAGGTGTCAATTTTCACACTTAAGGTGTAGTTTCTTAAGTTGCCTGGTTTTGTGCTTGGGGACTTTGAATTTTCTGTACTTACATGTTCAGCAAGTATAAGATTAATTACCATCCTTACATGATGTGCCATAACTTTGTGCTACAACATCTGCCAAAGTGTGGGATAATACTTTTAAACTGAGTACCCTGTTTCACGATGACCACAGTGTAAAAATTAATACCGGTAATTATACAAGTCCGTCTGAGAAAAAAAAGCAAATAAAAAATCTTTCAGCTGAATTAACAACCTAACAATATTGTAACTAATCAATGTACATGTATAAATATTTGAGTTTTTTTTGCCACCTTTCCTTGCATTATTTAATGCCAAAAAATAGCTTTGTTCAACTTGATTAATTTCTATTTAGCATCTGTAAGTGTGTTCGGGTTGGAAAGTACGTTAATTTTGTAGTAGTTGTTTATGTTTTAGATGACATCTTTTCTCAGGTTAAACCAGAGTTTTCTTTGTCTCAAATAAATAATGTTGTTAGGGCCAGAAAACAGAGGAAGTTCTGAATCAAACTGTAGGTTTATCCTGAGCAAGGATTTTTACCTACAACATTATTTTGAAAAAATGTTCTTCAAGTAACCACGAACATTTGATTTTAAATTAAAAATAATGATAAAGTCGAGAAATTAAAGGTCCCATTAGAAAGTTTTATATATTCTGTCCACAATATTTAAACATAACTGTTTTTAAATCTCAAGGACATACACTACTTACATAACTTAATACATACATAACATACATAACTTACCGGTAATAATTATTTGGGGTACTTCTTGATCATAAGTATCGATATTTTTATGGTGAAAGATGTTGAAAATTAATGTACCTTAACATACAGGTAGTCAAACAAATTTAATGTAATAATAATAATCATTAAACTGACTGAAGTTTGAAAAGGCTTTAGTGAATGGTGGTATTGTCACTTGTTATTGGAAAATGGTTTTATAGTAGATAGTGTACAAGTGGGTCTAGATATTGCATGAACCTACTTTGCCTACATTAACCAGTAGCCCAGAAGTGAACAACCAAATGCTTTTTACATGTAACTCCAAGCAAGTTGTACGCAATTTAATTAATTTAGAGTAAAAGTTAAGTGTACACTTTTAAAGAGTGCTCTCTCACGAAAAGTTCATAATATTTCTTGTCTCAGAATTTGAAACTCAATCCTCGGTCATCGAGATTCAATTCTCAAGACACGAGACTCCATCCTTAAAAGTGTTGAGAATCAAGTCTCGAGAATCGAGACGTGAGTGACTGTCAACTTACTTTTGAGCCGTACTGTAGCTGTTCTGTGTGGTTTGCACATATGTACTACAGCTGTAGATTGTGTGAATGAGTGGGAAATAACACTGATTAAAGTGGTTGATTCAGTATACACAGACTAAGATATTCCATTTCATTGCTTGTTTAGGGAATGATCTGACTGGAGAATGGTATTCCAGCTCCACCAGTGATGAGTCATTCATGAACAATCTTAAACTTCAAAAAGTAGATCAAGAATCTGGGGGTGAGCGTAATGACAAAGCAGATGACGCACCCTCTGTGAACACAGTTCTTCATCACATTTTAAGAATCACGTCTGATAAGAAACTTTCGTCTGAGCCTCTGCAATTTGAAAAACCAGCCACAGACTCCAAACCTTTGACCCCCAATGGCGATGTCCTTGATGCAGAGAGCATTTGTGAACAAGTTAAAGTTGAGCTTGTTAAGTACAATGTATCCCAAGAGGTGTTTGCCAAAGCTGTGCTTGGAAAATCCCAAGGGTATCTCTCTGAAATGCTCAAACATGGCGAAAGTTTCTTCCGTCCACATGATAATACTCATTACAAGGGATGGTTGAATTTTGACACCATGCGGCGGTTTCTTCTCAAGCCAGAAGAGGAACGGCTGATGATTTATCAGAGCAAAGGAGAGGAGCTGAAGATGGAGAGACTGAAACGTCGGCAGATTGAAATTGTAAGTTGTATTTTGATTATCAGTAAAAAATGTTTAAAAATAGGGCTTGAGGCAAGAATGATTGTGCTGATTTGGTTTTATTCTCACATTTTGTTTACTTGTTTAAAAACAGGGACGTGTACATTGTAATGATCATTCCAGTTATGGCATGATGCATAACAGAATTCACAGGGGTGAATCTAGGAAGAGGGTGCAGGGGCTGCACATACCTCCTGAGATGACTTGCGGCTTTCTAATACAGTTACCCAAAATCTTCTATATTGTTTGATATGTATTCTCCGCAGTTCATTGTATTCACTTTTTTTTCCTGGATCCGCCCCTGATTCAGTTGCTTTTTGGTTGGGTCCCCCTCACAACTTTCAACCACTCTAGTGTTTTGTAAAGTTGCATTGTTGGTACTATGGTCACTTGACTTTGTTACACTATAATTATTGACTGTTGTCTATTGTGTATCTATTGTATTCATGTACATTTTTTGCTGTAGTTTTTAGAGTTCAGTCTGGGGTGCATTCTGTTCAATTCATGCATTTTTTTGTCTAATGACTTGCAGTACAAAAATTCATTCTGGTGAATCAAATTGTCTCCACAACCTGTTACATGCCCCTTATCAATAAAGAGGATTTTATAACACTAGAGGTTTGTTATTTCAGTTGAGCAGCAAGCAAAAATGCATGTCAGTCCAAACTCCAGAAGTGCGATGTGGCACAGTTGGTTATTGCGCAGCCTTCTGTGCGCGAGGTTCTGAGTTTGCTCCTTGGTGACATCACATCCTTGTTTCAACTTCTCTCCTCTCTGTGTAGCTTTGACTTGCTTTAAACACCCTTAAAACAGAGCATTGATAGAGATGCGGGGGGTGGGGGGGATGAGCACACTGTTGACCTCAAGTTTATCAGTTATTACTGTCACAAATTATGGACGTAAAATAATGGTTGCTTTACCTTTTACTACTTTATATTTCTTTCTTCATTTTTTATGCATTTTGAAATAATGACACCTTTTCTTCAGCAAATTCTTTCAAGTAGTGGGATATACATTCTTCATCTGGAGAGTTTCTAGAAGATTTAATTTGTTCAAAACGTAGACACAAAAATGACTGCTGATGCATTGACCTTGTACAACTCAACTACTGGTACTGTCTTGTTTGACTTCATTTTATTAATGTTTTTAAGGGTTTAACTGAAGATCCTTCAAAGAAGAAAAGACGCCTTATCCCAATGGAGGCAAAAGCTGTTATGGAAGATTATTATCACCGCAACAAATACCTTTCCACTAATAACCGTCAGTGCTTAGCCAATCAGCTGGCTATCCCAGAACAATGCATTAGCGACTACTTTAAGAATCTAAGGTCTAGGAAGAAACATGAGGAACGCATGAAGAATTTGCTTCAAGACCTTGAAAATGGCCACAAACAACTCGACCAAGTTGATTCTGACACTGCCGAGGGTAGTCTTGAAGATGAAATGGATGATCAGCTTCCATCGTGCTCTCAGAATCTTTCGGCTGTGGTGATAAGAGAAGAACCTCCACCTCAAGCCCGGCCTCCAAGTCAAATAAAACATTCTGGAAGAAGGTATAATGTTGCCCCTTTTCAAGAACCACCAGCTAAGAATGTGTCTGAGACAGATTTAGTGGCATCAAAAATTGCAGCTCTTACGCAAAGTCAAAAGTCTCCACACAAAGATCCAGGAACTGTGCAGGCGTTGGCTAGAAGAGATTCCAATGCTCATCAGCGAGTGACTGCACTTGATCATTTCCCTAGTCGTGAAGATTCCCGACGTGAAGCTTGTAACTGTCCCCCATCTCAGCCGTCTTCCTCTGGTGCTGACGCAGAAGAGAGGTTCTCGCTTGACAGCTTGTTTAATGGGTCCATGATGGAGCTTCAAGGTGGGACCCCGGAGAGAGAAACTCTGGAGGTTGGACAGCAGATTTATGTAGTCCATTTAAACAACCATGTACAAGCAAGTATCCAGGACTAAAGCTGTAATATTCTTAAGTTCAAGCTTCGTCTCTTATTAGTGAACAGATGCAAAGGGATGGCGGAGGGAAGAAGATGGCAAACGTTGTGTGACAAGCATGATAATAATTTGTTTGAAAACAATTTCCGCCAAACTTCACCTTCTTTTTACAAGATCTTTTTGTGAAAGATTAAAACAGTTAAGTTAATTGAACATCACAACAAACATGTAGGTACATGTAATATGCCTGTCACGTTTGTCGCACATAAGCATGTTGCTGTCCTCTTCTTTGTACCATCCTTTGAGTTCACTATTGCGAGGTTCAAGACTGGAAAACATACGATGCAAGTGTAAATATTTGTAAAGTAAAATAATGGTTGAAGGAAATTAACATCAAAAGGCTAATATTATGATAAGAAAAAAAATCTGACCATACTAATGAATTTAGTCCACAGATTAGAAAGTCAGGTACATCTTATATAGCACAGTGAGTACAAATGTGAATAATATTGAAAAAACAAACAAACAACAAAAAAGAAGTGCCACAAATAAACAATCTTTTATGATCAGTACTGTAAAGTTTTAAAGTACATGTAACAGCTGCTTAAAAATATGCCTTAGAAAATAAAGTTAAGAAATGATGTAAACAAATAGATCCCGAAATTAGCTAACTTCAAAAATAACAAGTTCGGTCAAACTCCCCTTTATGGACACCCACTTAATATGGACATCTCGTTTATTACGGACAGTTTTCTTTGTCCTTGGAGAAAGAAAGCCCTTACATTTTCTTTAAATTCGATTCGCTTAACCCTTTAAGCCCCGATATCCACATATAAATTCTCCATACTGACCTTCATACATTTCCTTAAAAAATAGTTGAGAGAATTTGGTAAAAGATCAAAGCATTTTTCCTTTGGTGATCATTTTATTAACTCTCATAACCATTTCTCTTGGTAACATATGGATATTGTTAGGAGAATATTGATGTTGGTCACTATCGGGACTTAAAGGGTTAATACGGACATCCCATTAATACAGACACTTTGTATGGTCCCCTCGGTGTCTGTATTCACGGGTTTGATTATGCCTGCAGCTGGGGCCAGGTGTGACAAATAATGTTTGAAAAGCTCTTGGATTTCCTGCGTCATTTGAAGCAAGTTGATAATGCTCTAAGGTTTTTCCTTTTCCATAAGAACTTCTGTGTAACTTATGTACGGTTACTATGAAATAGGCCCTTTGCAGCCAGATGGAGGGAAAACAAACAAAGGAAAATAATACCATTAGAACATGTGAGCTCTTTATTTGTCTTTTCCCAGTACATCCATTGCTCTGTAGCATGACTGTTTTGTACTGTGTGAAAGACTAGCTAACAAGTGCCTCTGAGTACATAAAGTGGCTCTTTTTTACCAAGGCATCATTACTTACACCTGTACTATTTGATGCCTCCTATGTTAGTAACAGTATTCCTAAAGGGCATTTGAATGCTTATAGTGTAGGGGGTGGAGGTGTGCTGTTAGAACTCTGAAACCTGTTATCTTTTACCAGGTCACTGGAATCCCACTCCATGGCTAACCGCTAAAGATCTTGCCAATATGATTCCTTTATAGACTGTATTTACTACCCCTGAACAGTTTTGTTTTTGTACCTTGTACCTTTTTCTAAGTAAAACCTAGCCTGTGTGGCAGGCAACAGTTTATTTTTAGGTTAGGTTTGATATAGCATGCGAGGGGAACATTTCTCCCCTCTTGGTGTGCGCACTCATCCTTAAAATTTCCTCCTTCGCCCTAAAAGAAGTTGTGCTATGTAGGCAAAGTCAAACTCTCTGAATTCTTGCTCAGACCAAGTTACTTCCAAACCATGCCCCTGATAGCAGCTCATGTTTCCTTCTAACCTCAGAATGGGAGGAAAGGAAGGCTTGAGTAACTATAGTGAAATGATGCTATTGTAAGAGTACTACGATAGTGAAACATCTCTTTTGTCTTGAAATGAGTAATATAACTGTAACAAAGTAATTTTCAGTGTATTATAAATGTTCATTTTATGTAAATTATTATTTTAGTAATGTAATATATCGTTGTAATCTTGTTATAACAATAACAGTACAAATTGAAATGTTCTATTTAACCGACGAAAAAAATCAAGAAATTTAAGAAAGAGATTAAAGCATATCTAGAAGAGTATTTGAAGTGCTTTTTTATTGAGTTGATGACAATATCCTTATCATTTGCCACCTTAAAAAGGACCACTTTTTGGATGACGCCCTTAGAATTTTTCTATTGTTTTATCTTCTTGTAAACGACCGCTTAAGGGATGGTTTGATCTCTATGCTCGTTGTATGTACTACACTACCTAGAGAATGCAATAACATGAAACCAGACGTATCTTACTAAGAAGTTTCATGTAATGAACTCTTGTACAAAATGGAAGATGTGTACGGTCCTCTTTAGCCTGCGTGGCAGGCGTTCGAAAGGGAAGGGGAAGGGAATTAGGGCGCGAGACCACGCGCGCCCCACGCGCTCTCGCGGGCCCAAATTGCCCCCTTCCCCTTCTCCTTTTAACGCCTGCCACGCATGCTAGGTCCTAAACCACTCTCCAAACTGATCTCTATACATTTCCTTGAAGAATAATTCTTAACTAATTATTCAATTATCAAAGCATTTTCTCTTTAGTGATCATTTCCTTAATTCTCATAACCATTTCTCTTGGCAATATATGGATATTGTTAGGAGAAAATTCATATTGGTCACCCTTGGGCCCTAAAGGGTTGAGCGACACAAAATCTTGGCTGGGTGCTTAAACGCGCCCATTTGAAAAATGTTGATCGTGAACATGCAAATGAGTGGAAAATGGTATATTTAGAGAGTGTCAATCAAGAGTTCCTTTCTCTGTGTCCCTCTCCTGATTATTGTTCTTCCTCAGACACCCACAACATTTGGCTGTTCATTGAAGGAGGATAGTTATTTGGGACTAGTAATTTGGGACTATCAACAAAAACGTCCAACTTGTGGCCATAGGGGGGGATTGAAACAGTACCCTAAACCACTTGACCATCATCCTTTAACAAAGTGAACTCAGAAAACAAAATGTTCTTACAGCCTCTATCATTATACCTATCCAGTTACTAGCTTTCTTTTTGGCTCACAAGTGAAACAGCTGTTTTTCCTCTTTCAGAATTTCTTTTACTCCATTTATCTCGTTTCCTGTTTTACAGATCATGGCACCAGCCCGCCGGCAGCTATGTATGAAACATACTATGTCACAGCACATAAACAACCTTGTAGAGCAGCCAGCTTTAGTCAAAATGGTAAGATGATCAGTAATAGGGCGGACGTCAAAAATGGCAACCGGAAGTTGATATTTTCTCTCTTTCAGTGCTCTGACTCGGCAAATACGCACAGCGGGACTTTAAACAAAGGCATTCAGATTCGTTGTGTGAGACAGAAGCGTTCCATCAAGCGAAATATCGAACTTCCGGTTGCTAATCATGACGTCCGGGACGTTAGCGTTCTCGTTGCTTAAGCTCGCTAATCCAGTAGCCGAAGAGCTGAATAGCTCCTTTCATACCCTGGGTGCAAGTGGCTTTTCATGCGCGGTTTCCCGTTGCGGTCAAGTCTTAAAAAGTAACCCACGCGAAAAGTTTTTTCTCGCGGGTTCGCCGCTCGTGTCTTCGGCCTTCGGCCGAACACTTGTCGGCCTGTGGCCGACGGAACGAAGCTCCCCGTCGCACGCGAGAAGAAACCTGTAGTACCCTTGGTACTCCTTTCACGGTTTTTATCAACTTTTGACGTGGACTATATTTAAAATATCCGTCCCTGACGGCGATGATAACGACAGCGACCACCATAATGACTATTGACTGGATTTCTTTTTTAGGACGATTGATTTCGACCGGCTCTGCTGATGCTTCAATCAAGGTAATTTAAACTGAAACATCTTTTATGTTACCTATGTATAACCTGTTAAAAGTAGAAAGATTTTAAAGAATCGTTTTTTTAGTTTTTAACCACGTGTGCTTTCCTTTTTTCTGTCCATAACTCAGTTTCCTTGTCTTCAAAATAAGTAACATTGTATATGTGACTCTGCCTACCGCAACCCACAACTAGCTTCTGGTGTAGGCACAGATCTCGGCTAGTTTCCATTTTTTATAGAAGACTTTTCACAGTAACATTAAGTGCTTGAATATTAGATTTTTTCGTGTTGCACGCCCCGGGCTCCAGAGCCAAAGGTAATGCTAATACCTGTCATTCTTCTTGAATCCATTCACGTACTGTGAATTATTTTAGCTGAACAAATCAAAAGCCACGCTCGTTTGTATTCATTCGTACGATAAACCCATCAAATTGCTCTTTTTACGTTCGCTTGTTGTTTTCGTGCAAAATCATTTCCAGGTGATACGAAAAAAGCTCTCTATAGGTAGAATAAAACTATCACTTGATCTCTCTCTAAATGCCGAAAACAATAAAAAGAAATCATATTATGTGTTTTTTTAGGTGTTAGATGTTGAGAGAATGGTAGCGAAGAACACAATGCCCCAGTCACAAGACCAAGGAACAGGAACAAATCTGGAGAATCATCCTGTTATACGAACGCTTTATGATCACAATGATGTAAGTTAGTTGGGCGGGGGGGTGGGGGGGGGGGATTTATGTGGCGATTAGCATGGGAGATGGGAACTTAAATGTGTACAAGGCGTTGTTATGGTTCACTAAATTACATGTACGCTCTTCTAATTGCAAAATTCTCAATATACTGGAGCTGCCTACACGAGGAAACGATCCCTTTTGACAGCTTTCTCATACTTCTTTGTGAAAAGTTGAGCATTCAGAAAGAAATAGCTTTTGGAAACATTAATTGTACGACCTTTCAAAACACGTTTCAACATGCATTTGCGACGTGGGTATAGGTTTTCTTGTTGTTGCTGCAGTTTTTGTGCCCATAATCATCTAGCACTTTTTTCCTTGTTAGTTAGTTTATGAACGGTATAATGCATTTTTTTCTCTCAGGAAGTGACTGCTGTTGAATTTCACCCCAGTGCGCTGGTGTTGGCATCAGGAAGTAAAGACTGTACGGTCAAACTTTTTGACATATCAAAACCTTCGGTCAAAAAAGCCTACCGCTCTATACAGGTATGAAATTATCGCGTTCGTCAGAACGCATCCTAATCTTGGTATTCCTGTGGTAAAAAGCCACAAATTTTCGAAGTACCAGCGGCGACTGCCGATTAACCGCCCACTCTGATTTTATTTGGGGTATCTCGGCCGGGAAACTGGACTCCTTTCGACTCGATTTCGTTTCCGAAGTGACGAACGCGGATCCCTAATTAATGATTACCTCTAGTACTAAGGGGGTGTTTACATGACACCGGGAATCCTGCTTAAGGAATCCTTGTAACTTCCAAAAACCACTCGCTTTTTGTCGATTATTAATTTGCGATCGTTAATTTCAGTCCTGAAACTCAAAATTTGATACTCGACCACAGCTGGATTCTCGAAAAACTTCAGTTGTCGATGAACAAGTGTTCAGTCAGGAACCAATAGTTACATCTGACTGTAAAGTGGACACTTGTTTGTCAGGTACTCTCCATCCGAAAAGTTACTTTTCAGGGGAGAAACGAGGACCGGAAATCAGCGTTAGCAGGCTAGTGTCTTTGAGACTTTGCGAGATTGATTGAAACAAATAAATTTATTGTGAGCTTTTTTAATCTTTTCAGGAAGCAGAGGTCGTCACGTCGATGTCTTTTCATCCCACAGGGGACTTCATCCTTGTTGGCACAGAGCACCCAACAAGTGAGTTTGTTGACATCAACAGCCTCCAAGGCCAGAACCACCGTATAACAATTTTAAAATACTGCAGTTTTGCATTAACCCAGACAGTTACCGCTCCCACGTCCTCTACAGCATTGTGATCAGTGTTACAGAGGAGCAGTAAATCGACCTCAGTAACGCGCTTATCGTATGTAACGACGTATGAAAGTCATGGCAAATCGTATGTCAATATCCTGGTCTCAAATTTGGTGGATAATTTTCTCCTTTCTCTTTTGTTTTAGTTCGACTTTATGACACCATCACTGGTCAATGTTTCGTCTCGTCAAACCCTCGGGAATACCACACGGGAACCATTAATATGGTGAGTGGTGTGACTGCGGAGATATGGTTAGCCTGTGTAAAAGTCTGTTTGAAGGGAGTGGAAAAGTAAGTGGTGGGAGTAGGGGGTAGGGGAGCACAGCACTCTCCCTCACCAGTGTGGTCTGGGTTTAAGTTCCAGTGTCGATGCCGGGTGGGGTCTGCGTTTTGTTGGTCTCTTCCTTGCTGAGCGAGGTTTTCTCAGTTCCGGTGCTCTGGTTTTCCCCTCAGTCTATTCAAAAACAGTACGTCTAAACCTCAGTTAGTTCTGGAACACGTGAACACTTAAAAACGGGTTTTAGAGTGCCAATTTTCCAAATGTTTAAGTCTAGCGCCCTCGTGCGCCCGATCGACCCTAACCACGTCAGCCTAGGATATGATGTGTATCAAATGTATTGAAACCCCTGAACTGAAATGTCATGCAGGCTGACACACAAAGGGACTTGTAATTTACAGTTTCGTAACAGCCAAACTAAAGTAGTTGTATTGACCAATCACAGTGCGCAACAATCTTGCTGATGAACCAATCAGAACGTGAACAGAAAGACGTGTTGCTGGAGTCAAGCGCGGGAGAATTGCGTGGGAAAACACACTTGAGTTGGGTTTTACAACTGATTGGCTGAGAATATGGCGCGAAGTTTGACAGTCAGTCGTACTGATATCACAATAGCAAAAAAACAGCTTTCGCATTACATTCAGTCTTCTATTGAGTGAATTTTCTGGTCCAGTAAGGAATTACTTCCTGCTTTGCGTGTAATTTTATAAAATATCAGCAGGTCCACAGCAACAAACCAATGAGTGGTGCCGGATCTCCCAGTTGTAGACCTGGATCAGTACAATTAAACTCGTAGAAAAATATGAACAAAAGTATAAAACACAAAAATATATATATTCAATCAAATTGCCCAATATTTCGGTTTGAAAACAAACCTTCTTCAGGGGGCTAAAAGAAAAATCTAGCCCCTGAGGAAGGTTTGTTTTCAAACCGAAATATTGGGCAATTTGTTTAAATATATATATTTTTTGTTTTATTCTTTGGTTTACCTCTTCATCGCCTTACCCTAAGGATCAGTTTACAATTTCGTGTTTTTCTAATTTTGTTTCCCTAATAGCGTTTTATTTGTTTACCATGTCGTGTTTAGGTGAAATATTCGCCGTCAGCTAATCTTTACGCATCTTGCAGCAAAGATGGTTCTATAAAGGTAAGTAACAATGTGATGTAATTAACAGTTATAAGGTGAGGCTGAGTATGATATGAAGAAAATTATGGATAACACCTGCAAGAACTGCGTTATTCCTTAGTTCTGGTTTCGGGATTTATTCATACTTTAAAGACAGTCCATTTATAGCAGTTTAAAGGAGTGCTAAGTTCTAAACTAGGTATGTGAAAAGGGATACCATTTGCCGATAGAGGGTATACGAAAGGGGTACCTTTTTTGTCAAAATTGGTATATTAAATGGTAAGGAGTTGGAGACTCCCCGCACAAAACTTTGTTAAGCGTTCCCCAGAGGTCTCGCAAACTTTCGTCATAGAGCAGTTGTCATTCGTTGAGCGGTATTTTTGTTTATTTCGGTTATGTTTTTTAGGCGGTAGTTCGGCTATTTCGTCTTCGCCTAGGGGGTGAAATCTTCCGTCATATTCTCCTTGTCTGCACTGCCATCACACCTGAGCCAATGGCGCCGCCTCTGCGTGACGTCTGTGCGTCCCTTTTTTATTAGATGACATCAAAACTGACGTCAGAACGTCAGGAGAGAGATTTGGATTCACATTTACAACAAACGTGAATTTGTACCACGTGACAAAGTTGCCCCTATTTCTTGTCATGTTCTGTTCATTACTTCTACACAAAAAGTAGTAGTTTCATGCTAGTTTTATCCATAATATATTTTCTCAACTTGAATGTGACGTTTGCCGTAAACATAGCGTGAGTATCAGGCCCTCCTAAGGGGCTAGGGAAGAGGGGATTTTAGATTGGGAAGGGGGGAGGGGGAGAAGAGAAAGGAAGGCCTGACACAAAACCATTCAGCAAATCGTGTGACACATCCCAAATCTGGATGTGGCAGTGATTGGATAACACACAATAACCCTTATGTCACCGATTGCAAGTAAATACAAGCAGAGCGATTGGAAAGGAGAAGCCATTGAAATTTTTCATAGATGTTTTGATTTCATGTGGTACTTTTATGGACAGAGACACAGCTCTCTCCCTTTTTCGCTTCCATCTTTCCCCTTTTCCCCCAGAAACGCCTGATACTCAGGCTACCGTAAACACGATTCTAAATCTCTCTAATAACAAAGTGACTAACCTGAGACAAACGATAAACGAACCCGTCATCTCTTGGTCTGTTTATAAAACTCGGCCACGCCTTGTTTTTCCCTTTTTTTCATAAACACTTAACGGTGGTTGTTTCGATAGCCGTCAAACACTCGTTCTCGTGTTTTAATTGAAACGCGTTGTGTAAGATAGTCTGTCGTCGTAAATACACCTAAAGCTTGTTGTATCAACTCCTCTTTCTTTAGATTTGGGACGGAGTCAGTAATAAATGTGTACAAACATTTCCACAAGCTCATAATGGAGCGGAGGTAGGTTGTAGAGAAGCTTACAGGTAGTTTCGCATGGCATGTAGTAAAACATGGAACACTGGGACACCCCGGGACACCCCGGAACTTCCCGAAAAACCTAGCAAAAGGTAAAATGAAAATGAAAACGTCTAAAAGAAAACCAAACCCTAACCCTGTTTGTTTGATTTTTCTTGTGTGTTTTCCGGAGCGTTCCGAATGTTCCGTGTTCTCGGTTTTAGTACATGCGATTCTTTCCTAGGGATACTCTTCCAAACGAATAAAAAATAGTCGAACCTCAGAGACTTGTCTTTCCCGCTAGTCCCGTTTCTTAGGGAGTCCATTATCCCACGAGTTCGCGAAACTATGCTCTACTTTTCTGTCGGCGTTTGCGTGAATCGAAAAGAAAGGTCTGCTCTTGAAATTTTTGCTCGCATTGTAATTTTCACTCGCCATCCTAGAAGTGAGAAGGGGACTGGAGCCGAAATGCGTCCCGCAATTGTTTCTGGGATCGATACTGGTGACGCGCCAGTCAGCTATTGGCCAATTTTTTCCCCCTGTCCCTAGTAACAGTCCCAGAAGTCTTTGCGAATGTTAACTCGGCCCTAGTTTCCTTCATGTTTTGAAAATGGCGGAATAGCGACGAAGCCACGCAGGGAATAAGGTGTTCTCTCTTGGTTCCCCTTCTCTGCGTAGTACTTATTAGTATGTATAATCAAATGGTGACGAGTGAGGTTATTCCCTAATTTCACGAGTATACCATTTGATTATCTATTAATATCATGGGTGACAAATTACGTTCGCAATCGTGGATTTTTGACATGTTTATCATAGCTTTATCGACGATATCGATCAGGAACTCCTCTCTCTCAAAAGTTTATAGCTTAAATTTGGCTCAAGTTTCGACCATATACCTGTTAGAATCCTTCTTGATGTGGTCTTTCGTTTGTTTAGGTTTTATTAAGCGTCTTTCCAGTATTTTAATGCCCTGACATCTTCATTCATAACTTTTTTCAAACTTCGTCGCCATCTCGGCACTGAGACGTACGGAAGGTTACCATAGTAATTTTGTAATTTCAAAGTGAAATTATAAATTAGTATAGGTAATAGCATGGTTTGTGGGGACATTTGGCTTAAATACCACGAGTGATATTTCGAAATTGTTATAGGTAATTTCACGAGCCGTTAGGCGAGTGAAATTTGAGACAATTTTGAAATATTACGAGTAGCATTTATGCCAAATATCACTACAAACCATGCTATTATTTGTTTATACTACTACCCATTATAGTTTTGTAATTTTTACATGTAGGTATTTCAAATTAAGCTGAAATACCACTGCTCTAAGCCAATCAAATTACAGAAATTTCTCATGTAGTAGTATAAGAGTATTAATTGTTATTTGCAGGTGTATTCCGTTTGCTTCTCTCAGAACTCAAAGGTATGTCATTAAGAAGCTCATACTGAATAAGAGGAATTTTGAATGAGTCTTCGGGATGAAATAATTTGGTGAATCTTATAAACTTGTGGTATTGGAACGGGTTGTGGTGTGCTTCAGTTATATATTTTGTTCTGTTTAATAAGGGCCTCTTCACATGAGCCCGGTTGACCGGGCTGTGGGGCCCGTTTCTCGAAAGTCCCGATAATATACGGGTCCTGTAAGCTGTCTCCGTTTACATTAAAGATCGAGGTTTCAATAGTTTTGCAGCTAACATGATAAAACTGTCAGTTAGTGAAACAAAATGGAGTTGTTTGCTAGCCAGGACCCGCGCTCTTATTCTTTATGTTTCGATTTGAATATTTGATTTCAGGCTGTTACCGGGACTTTCGAGAAACGGGCCCCAGGGCACGGTTTCCGAGATCTCGCCTTACCTCTAAATGCTTTGTAAAATTTTCGACGTGTTCATATGAGAGGGCGGGCTGGCTTGGTTCCCGAGATATAGGTTTTCCCAGCCGGGCCGAAAATTTTGCCACATAAACACGTCATCCCGGTTACCAGGATGAAAGCTGTATGAATTCTAACGGCCCGGATGGCATCGTCTTGCATTGCCTGCCGAATTTTCCACATCATAAACATCCCATTTAACTGCAGTGATACAGCTTTAATAGGTGCCGATGCTATGATGGGCGCGAAAATTATAATTTTTGTGTTTCGCCATGTTTGCTTTGATTCTCGAATCTCGCGCCAGAACTCGTCTACAGGATCTTTGCTTTTTTTCATCGCGGAAACGGGGCTGAAATTTCTCATATGAACCCAAGGCGAAACCGGACTCATGTGTAGAGGCCCTAAGTTTAAGTGGACTTAAAGCCTTCAGAACAGCTTTGTTTTCTCAGCCTATAATCTGGTTTCGGTGCCTATTGGGGTTTATCTAAACTGCTAAATCCTTAATGTCATCGCGGAAACCGGGCTGAAATTTCTCATATGAACCCAAGGCGAAACCGGACTCATGTGTAGAGGCCCTAAGTTTAAGTGGACTTAAAGCCTTCAGAACAGCTTTGTTTTCTCAGCCTATAATCTGGTTTCGGTGCCTTTTGGGGTTTATCTAAACTGCTAAATCCTTAATGTCGTAAGAATGATCATCATTACCATTAGTTATTACTCTCACAGTTAGGTTTTTATCCTGTAAATAGTTATGGTTTAGACTTACATTTTTTGTAAATAATGGTGATACTTGTAACCTGGGGTCAATTTAATAAAACTTTTACAGGTGTAATTTACAAGTGCAGCTGTTGTTTTTGGACCCAAAAACAATAGCTACACTTGCAAATTACACTTGTAAAAGTTTTATCAATTTGACCCCTGTTTTGATGTCCTCAATGAGCAGTAATTCTAAATCTTTTTGACACATATTACCGTAGCCTCCCCGCAGACGTCCTTTGGGGTTCGTTTGTCACGCATTCATTTTAGAAATGAATGCGTGACAAACGAACCCCAAAGGACGTCTGCGGGGGGGCTAATATTACCGGTTCTTTATCTTACCTCTGTTGTTTTCTGCAGTATATCGTGTCCAGTGGGAAGGATTCTCTGGTATTCTTATGGGAACTTGCGACAGGTATTATTTTGAACTCAATTAATTAATTAATTTATTTATTCATTCGTTCAGTTTATTTACAATTTTTTTAGTCGGGTGAGTGTTAACGTGATACTACTTTTACTGGTATTCTAAATTCGTTGCAGTAAGAGATTTACTGATTTCGTGAAAACGACGGAGTACAGAGCCAAAATAGGGAACCGAGTTGAACGGATATCGGTATTCATTTCTTACTCCGTGCATTCTGAACAGTTCGTCATTATGCTTGGAAGGGAGGGTGGTTGGGTAAAGGCAAGCGCGAGGTGTTCGTGAATCGCGTGCTCCACCGTCGCGCGGATCTCGCGCACCACGCACTTCTCTCCTTTGCCTTTGCTTGCCTGAAAAACGCGAAGTAATCTAGAGATTTAGAATAACGTTTACAGTAAATGGTAAACGTCAGTTTCAAAGAGAAAATTTCATAAATTAGATAATGAGCAGATAGAAACGGTCAAAGATGATTTTTATGGATGAAACTGACATGAAAATTCTTGTTCGTTTTTTTTTTGTAGAAATAGGAACCTTTAGATTCTAAGACGACAACGAGTACGAGATTTCCTCAATGCTAAGTAGTGCTCGCGCGTGAACCAGTGTCATTTTAGCGGGAAAACGTGGTAGTCGTCGTCATTCTACTACGAGTTTTAGGGAGAATGTCGAAGTGTCGGAAACCAGTTATCAAATGTTAGAAGTTTTACCATTTTGCTATCGTGAGAAGGTGTAACCTTCTTCACTAAAGGCAACAGTGCTAACTTTTCTAGTAAAAAATGGTAAAATGAAGCTTTCCGGGGAGTCTATATTTTAAGAATACGCGAAAAAACTTTAAGTCAAATCTCGTACTTGTTTGTTGTCGTACTCGTCTTACAATCTAAAGGTCTCTATTAATGAAAAGCAACCAGTAAAGAGAAAACTTGGTCACGTGGTACAAAATGACGTTTGCCGTAAACGGGATTCTAATTCTCTCTAATGACGTCTTTTCTTTAGGTCACATTGTCAGGCGCAAAGACACATATGTGTAGTTTTATGAAGCAATATCTACTCTGCTAATTGTAAGTGGCACTTTTCAAATTTGTTTGTTTGTTTCTTACAGGAAGAGCGCTCAGCATGTACACGGGGGCCTCGATGTCGAATTTCAAGTCGCAGATTGTCTTCAACCACACAGAGGATTTCAGTGAGTCAATGATTTGAAGAAGGAACAGTTTACTTGTGTATAAGGGCAACTGTTTTGGGAGACTTGTAAAGAAATGAAGTTATCTCTTACAAATTTCATGAAAATTCTTCCGGAACGTCTGTCTACATTTCATGAAAACTCTCCTAAGAGACAGGATCAGAATTGATGCCAAACAAATGACTTCAACAACAGGAAAGACTGAGAGTTCTGAGACAGAATGGCTTCATGGACAGTAAAAAGCAAAACATAACCAATCACGGCGATGTGAAATCCACTCACGTGACATTAGTTTCGTACCCTGCGAGCAGAGGCCCTTCGATCTTTCTAGATAAGTCGGGAAGAGGAAGGGACCCTTCTAGGAAGATCGAAGGGCCTCTGCTCGCAGGGTATTAGTTTCTATAGCCCTTGTTGGCTTTGATTATCTTCGTGCTCAAGTCTAGAGGTTACCACTGACTCGGGCTTTGCGTTGGAAAGCTTTTTTTTTTTTAAAGAAAAACGAAGTTAGGCGCTATAGAACTGAGTGCACTGTGTCTGTGACAAATTAGTTAAGTGTTGAAGTAAGTCGTTTTGCCATTGAAAATCTTTTTGCTTGTTTTCGATAGTGATCGTTGCGGATGAATCGAACAACAGTATAGCTTGCTGGGACACAAGAACTACGGAGAAGCAGAAAACGCTTACTTCAGGTAAATTGTCGTCCTCGTTTAGACGTAAGGTTTAATTTGGAGAATAAACTACGGTAGCAACTTTTTGGTTATGGTAACCGTTGGTAGAAATTAGTTGCAAGAACAAACTAAACGAGTAGGAAATTTTTGAAAATGTTGTCGTTTGATTGTCCAGGTCGATAGGCTTCTTAGCGGCGGCGGAGCGAAATAAAAAGTTGGTGGGGGGGGGGGGGGGGGGGTGGGAAGATCTCTTCTGCAAGGAAGTCAGTTTTCTAATCCGGATTTTTGTTGCTTCTTTTTATAAACTTTCAGGTCACAACGGACACATTCGTTGTATCACCCACTCCCCGACGGGTGCTGCTTTTGTCTCTTGCAGCGACGACTTCAGAGCGAGGTTTTGGTATTGCGAAGGAGTATAGAACTACTACTACTATAACGGAGTATAAGTGCAAAAAAGAGTGCAAAAAAAGCAAAAGAAAAAAGAAAAAAGCGAGGAAGAATGGGCAGCCAACATGACATAACATGCCACAGACATTATTCATGGGACCGATATTGAGATTACTGCCCTGGAGATTTTGTTCAGGACACAGGATTACTGATTCGTCCTCACCCTGAGCGTTCTTTTAACATGTTTAACATGTTCATTGGACCATTTGGCTCAGTGTAGTAAATTTTCAAAAAGTCGAACATAGACTGAACCACTCCTAAGTAACTCTCATGAGCTCATTATCTTCCTCTGAATTGTATCTCAGTCTCAAGGTGTCACCAGGAGAGACTGTGAGCATTCATTCAAACTCACTATCGATATGCTTTTTTAGGATCTTTTTGCATCGAAGACCCCAGATAGGTGAGGTAACATGTGGCGGGTCACCCCATTTATCATGTAAACGTGATCAAATTAAAATGAGAGATTATATGGACAGGCGGGCTACCCCACCTAAGCCGGTCACCTCACCTACCTGGGGTCCCCCACATCCATGTGAACTGGCCCTTAGTCAGTTCATTTTTCTTTGTTATGTAAAACCTTACCAGGAATTACAGTCGTTATCGTTATTATTGCTAGGAGAACACAGATGTCATCTCACATTGACACTGGAAGTTATCGTCTTAGGTACTGGCGGGAAAGTTGAGACCGCGGGGCGTCATGGGATTTCCTTTTCATCTTTCCGAGCTTCTTTGCGCCCGAATTTATGCAAATTTAGAAAGTTAGTGCACATTCCCCCCGGGCATTTTTCACCTTGTCGGTCCCAGTGGTGGGGATTGGTCAGAACCTTTGCCCGGGGCAATTCTTCTAGAAGCGGACAACGTCGTTCCTTTTTCAATTTTTCACTGAAAAATATGCTTATTTAGATAGCGTTAGATATTTCTGTAAAGAATAATTTTAATACCTATGCTTTATAAAGATATGCGTGGTTTTCCCTCAATCACTTCTCTACCCCACAGTACTTTTTGTATCCGTCGAAGAAATTGCTTCCCGCCATCGTGATCAGTTCGCACATGGAGGAAAAACTATCAAGGTATCGTTTGAAGAGTTTAAAGAAAAGACACTTTTTTTGTGCGTAAATGGTTGAGGCAGGAACGCCTAGAAAACTCTGGGAGATATTCGTGTGTTGTGCGATAAAACGGTTCCTTCGTTATGAGAAAACACTCATGTTGAGCTCGTCGGTTGTTGTTTATCATTCACGATATAAAACCCCTTTGGAAAATAAGAAAGTTTAAATTAAATTTCTAGTTTATGGTTCTGTCATTGATATTTATCAGATCAATGTGTTCTTTTTCTAATAATTATAAGTAGCGGCCCGGAGCGATTTTTGAAGGGTGCTTCACGCGTTATGATCAGATTATTACAGATTTCCTGTAAATAATGGTATTTGCAGCTTGCTTACTGGAAAATGCAATTTTGGTGTTGTCCCGGGGTGGGGCATTTGCACCCTATTTTTAAGCCCCACCGTGGGGCATTTGCAGCTTTTCCAACACAAAATGACGGAAGCCCGGGGGAATGGGCACGCTTTTAATTTACTGAGCCATAAAAGTGTCAAATACCCTGGCTTTCCTAAATTTGGAAAATTTGTTGCTTGCGCGAAAAGCTGGGGATTTTATTTTGCGGAGGGACGCTGAGAGTTATCTGGTAGAAGGGTCCCCTGAAACGGCCCGAGCTTGCCTTTACAAAACGTTGTTGAGTAGTCCCTAAGGCTTTCCATGGCAGCCAGTTCAGGTGTTTCGATAGTGGGGAAGGAGTGCATGCGAAACTGTTCATCGCTTTCTTTACTTCGCACCGCTCCCCACTATCTGAACGCCTAGAACAGGCTACTTTCCGGCTAAATTGTACGAGATGTCTTTTTTTATTGGGAGAAGTCATTCCAAACAAAATCACAACCGAAATCACCGTTCAAATATTTCTGCCAATGCCAAAAGTTT